>JAPYZF010000066.1:0-506030 GCA_030523045.1 Meteorus cinctellus
CGGTATTTCTTGTGGTAAAAATGTATACACTCCCTTCATCACCTTTATTTGTCCACAGAGGAGCGCCCACAATGATTTCATCTTTGCCGTCATTATCAATATCACAAGACGTCAATGATGCACCAAAATATCCTCCTATTTGCGCACCATTCAATACATCAACCAAACGTCTGATTTTCTGAGAAGGATCGTCAACATAAACGAATACTTCTCCCACCATCTCGATCATACCAGGCGCGCCAGCAGCATATTGGATTTCATCATTGTCAAAATATTTCCCCGACGTTATGCTGTATCCTAACAATTCATTTATACAAATTTACACGTCGTTCAGAAAAAAAACTCTGTATTAGTTAACGGCGTCGATTACGGCAGTATTGTTACCCAAATATTGGTGACTGTAATTTTCTTCCTCTGAAAAGAGCCAATCGATTCCGGAGTTGGATTGATTTAGTAGAACAAGATCGCCGAACACATAGTCTACACCAGGAGCGCCCAATACCCCATACCATCGATCTTTATGCGAAAATGTATTCAATGAGAATCCAAATGAGGCCAGTCCGTATTTATTTCGCCAATAATAAGTTAACAAATCATTTCCCGAGACGGGCATGAATTTTTCAATGGAAAATTCATTGAAAGGTCGATGGGCATCCGCTTGTGCATAATAACAGATTCCAGGCATATATGTATCCTCGGCCCATGCCAATTTCCATCTGGGAGAACATACCTGGAAATGATTTGTTAATGTAATAAGTGCTTACCACATATATTGATATTTTATTTGTCTCTAACGTTCATTTTTTCGACAATATTGAGATATATTACACATTACAAACCACTATTTTCGGATCTTCTTTATTCTCCACTGATATACTTGCACCAAGCCAAGAATTTTGTCTGGAAACGACACCGCTATCAAATATCTCATGGGATGTTATATCCAAATTCCATTCGGTGCAATCGCTGCTCAAGGAACATTTGTACACTGTACCCGGTTCGTCACGTGGTAGTCGAGTTGTATTTGCACGTGGAGCGCCCACAAGTACTGATTGATCAACAAAATTTGGACGATTGTAAAGAGCCACAGAGAACCCAAAATAACTTGATCGATCCTGTTTGTTTTTGTGGGGATGACTGAAGATTTTTGCCTTCTCAACGTTTAAATTATACGCCTGAACTGCACACAATGACGTGAAAATGATGATCACTGCAAAAATAACAATTTTGCAACATGTGCGAAAGAACATTTTTCAAGCCTTTGTAATGTAAGGAAACTCACTCAAATGGGAACTGAAATGATGATAATAGACGTCTGAGTTGCCAACTCCCACCAGGAAGGATGTGGTATCCAGCAAACCACAGTTACATCATATTCACTCAGTATATTTATTTGCTCGACGGTACGTTTATAAAGAAGTAAACGTCATCAAAGTCAACGTTTTCTTGCCCAGATTACTAATGTTTTCTGCCTTTATCACATCCGGTGACGACCTTCTATTCTTATTCGACTAATATTGGAATTATGATGATTCAAATGAGTAATCGTCAACAATTTTTCAAATCGTTTTTTATTCATTCATGCAGTATTCAATCGATGATTAGACGTATAAATGTATGATTGAATAACAATATTTGCTACGAAATAAGGCAAACATTCTGAAGGCGCTACACCTGGAATATGATGATGACACAGATATTATTGATGTAAGCTACATTATAATCGATTCAACTGAATGTATGACTCACAGTACATCTTGTTGTATATGCGCAACAAGTATTCGTAACTGTCATGCAGCAATAATCTCAAATGAGATTCGATGGCGATCATGGAAATGAGTCAATACACGAGTAATTACAAACGAATTGGGAAAAAAAGATTTTTTTACACGCTACTGCGGAAATATCGCACAATCACGAACAGAAAGAAAATGCAATGGTGAAAGCATGTTGCGTTGAAATTGAAATAATTTAAGAACCTTTAATGAACAAAACTATACTGAATTATTCTTGATTAGGGAACACGCTCATTCCCATCATATATGTACATAAAGAGAGAGAAGAATTAACATTCATTCTCAAAATCAAATTTCTTCATATCACTGGAAGATCTGCATATTAATTGTAACTTGTTATTAGGATGCAGACCGTTTTCGATAACCTTTCCGCGCTGCATCTACTTTTTTCTTGAAGCACTTGAGTGATCGTTTCACTGTCCGTTCATGATCTGAACTCTCAGCATCATTGTAAGATGCATCGGCAAGTACATCACATCTCTCAATCGGTGATGCACTTGACGTTACGCCACTATCCGGTGTTTCTGGTGCGTGCGAAGTTCGTTTCAAAGGTGTTGATGTTGATTGCTCTCTAGAATCATTATCATCTGCATTCGCATTTTTATTTTGATTGTTACTATTAGTTTTTCTTTCACGGTCATTTTTTTTCTGAGATTCCTTGCATCTTTCGGATCGACGTCGATAAACTCTCGTTGATGTCTCATCTATTTTCAGTCGTCGACGTTTTGCAGAGATTACGGCATCATCACTACTGTCACTGCTGTAGTTTGATTCACCTAAATCGCTATCTGTGCCTATTGTTCTTACTGAATAACGTGATGCTCGCGAGTTTACACCAGTACTTGTACTTGGTTGTGTGGCGTCAACAATAGGAACTTCATCATCAGAATCTCCTGATTGACTTCCCGTATGTGACATATAACGTAAATTGCATTTCGGATTGTCCGACATCTTCATACCCATGCATTTTCTACGTACCTTGTTATTATTTTCCATCAATCTCGTTTGTTTCCTCTTCAACATTTTCACTCGTGATTTCAATTTTGATTTGCATCGGCGCAATATTTTTTCGTCATCTGTACTGGAACTTTTCCGTTTATCTGAATCTGAAGTATTATGGGTTGTATTCAATGTCGTGCGATTGCTACCGGATTCCATCGACGCCAATGTCATTAATTTTTTTCTGCAACTCCCAATCAAACGCGAAATTCTATTTGGCGATTGAAAGGGACGTTCCGGTGCTCTACCTCCACGAGATTTACGCTGGGTATTAATTTTCGCACCCAGAACACTTGTAATCAGTTGTATATCTGACGCAGATGGATCATCCGAATCACTTACACTGTGTTCTGGGGATGAAGAAGGTACATCTTCAATGTCACTTGGTGTTTGATAAGTGCTCGATGCATTTTCTGAACTCCACCCTTCGATTTCACGTTGAATGAGTGAATCGAAGAACGCCATCATTCGTGGGTCTTCGCGTGTCGAATGAAGACCATAATCGTGGGTCATGAAATCGTGACTGCGTAACATTAATTTCGCATACTGATCATGCGTATAAACTTTTCTCTGCTGCTCCAATACACCATCAGTTTTCTATAATCACCAAATAATAGAGATAGTTTTGCATTGCAAATAAAATCGGCATTATGAATGAGGGAGAATGGTAATGTACATACAGTCAAACCACCCAAACATCCAACGCCGAGAGTGAATGGACTCCAGACTTTGATGATTTTCTCCACACCTGATGAGACGAGTATACGGTATTTCGGATTGTAACGTACATGATTTACAATTGATCGGTGACCACGTAAAATCATTTGGGCAGATTCAACCCAATTGACACTTGCATCATGAATTTTCCACATGTAAAGGCCGAAGTCATCCGATCCTGTGTCAATAGATAATGAATGATAATTGTTAATTATCATGATTTATATTGAAATTCTTCAGAATATTACACTAAGTCATACCTGATAGAACGTATGACTCATCGTCTCCAGCAAAACAACACGATTTCATTGTGCAACTATTATAATAGCCTGGCTGATCAAATTGACATAGAAGATTAGGTGAATTGATATCATATAAAACAGGGGGTAAACGTCGTTTCAGCGCTAATAATCGTGTACCCGTTGAATTGAAACGCACATCCATGCAGCTTTGTGCTGGTCCTTCAACACCATATCGAAGTAAAGGCCTTGAACAGATAAATTAGAGATAAATCATTCCTTTAAAGGCATAAAATGATAGTCGAAAGGTACGGAGTGATACATACTCGAGTGGATTTCTCACGTCCCACATGCTAACACCTTCTTCAGCATTAGCAGTTGCAAGTTGTTTAGGATCGGCTGGGTTGTACATGACAGATCGAAAAGGAGATTTATATTGTGCTAAACAAAGTGGCTCAGAACCACTGGGAGTTCTTATGTCGAAAATCAAAACTTTTCCATCATCACAGGCACTAGAGAATATATGATCGACTTCAGGATGTACTGACAATCCGCAGACTGGTTTTTCATGTTGGAAAAATTCCAACGGCTCACCGCTAGAATATTGGAAAGTAATAATTGATTGTCGCAACAATTTCCTGAGCAACCATTAAAATATTATAAATTATGGTAACATACGTTCTGAGATCATGTACGATCGCATGATAATCATTGCCAGCTGAAAATATTTTCGTGTTGCTACTGTCAGAGCCGAGGCAAAATATGTTGCTCTTGTGTTGTGCTTGCATAGCAATTGGTTTTCCCACACCATTTAAAGCTTCTTCGACTTTCCATATCAAAACTCTTCTGTCATCGCCACCTGCGTATTAATCACTCATGATTAGCATATACAGATTCATCTAAATATATATCCACATTGACCTTGATTACCCCAGTGGATAAATAACCATAATTAATTCATACCAGAAATAATAAGATCCCCCTGTTTCGAGAATTCAATTGCATTCACGCAACCATAGTGAGAGAATAAATCTTTTCTGTATAAACTCTCACTTTTGCCCAATCGTGATTTAACAATTCTTTCACAATAATCTAGTCGATTATCAATTTGTCGCGATAGAACACATTCAATTGGATTGCAAGATGATAGTCGAGCCATGGTTGCCAGTTCTTTTTCTTCTTTTTTCAGTATACTCTATCTATCTAAAGACTCGTACTTAGGTCTGTAAACTTCGGTTTTTCTTCACTCCTTTTTTTATACATCACCCGATGTTGATGGATACAGAAAGTGATTTTACGTTATGACCGGAAAATTAGTCTTTCTCTTGCTCGTATATTTTTGTTTTTACTTCATTCTCTCTCGTTAACGTCACGTTGACGCCACGAACGACACGCATACATCATAGTACACTTAAAGACAATGAGATACGTATTGAATCTCAACAAAGGTGAAGCACATACTCTTTGGTTGTGTGTTTGGGCCACAATCTGTCGCGTTTCCCATGTTAACCGTCAGCGCAATCGTATCTATATATGAAAGCCGCACGAGTTTGTCAATCAGCTGTGAAGATACATTTTTTTTTCATTCGTCTGTCGCATGTCATAACAAATAATACACATGTGACCGCAGTTTCGCTTCACCCATATTATATTACGATCTCATAATTTTTCGTTATATGTAATAATATTTCGTATTATCTTCAGATTTTTCAAAGTCGTTATACGGAATTTGAGTGAAAATATAGGAGACGAGAATCTTGCATTTATATGTACCTACAAGATTGATATTGAAACTCTAGTTCAACTAGTTGGCTTCATAACTGCAGCGCTTCGGATTATATATATATATATATACAGATAAATAATAAAATTAAATACGTGATGCAGTTTGGCGCCACTCATCAGTTTAAACATATACTTTTAACTGGTCCACCAGGTAAATTGAAGAGGATATTTTCATTTAACAGCTTTGGACATTTGATATTTCGATGAACTTTTTTTTTTCTATAGAAAAAAAAAGGAAATTAATTGCTTATGATGTGATATTTATTGAGCTTGAAAAGATTCGAAATTTTGGGTGTGGACTTTCACGCGATTGAAAATTTAATTCTGTCGATCTTTTTAATGTATATGATTACGTTCTTAATTATATTTTTAATTATGTTCATGAGTAATTATATTCATGTAACTATACTGTAGGAATAGGAAAAACGACTGTGTGCAAGAAAACCATCCAATTGATTGAGAATGGAAATTATTCGCTTGATGGGTTTTATACAGAAGAAGTTCGTTCAGCAGACAGAAAGAGGATTGGATTCGATATTATATCTTTAAGTAATACTGAGCACAGAGCAGATTTAGCGCGAATTGAGTGAGTAGGATTGATTCGGATATTTATTCTTTTATCATATTTGAATATTTCTTTGGTTTGTTTTGCAGAAGCGCATTGGGAGGAAAAGAACCGTCGAAGTTTCGTGTTGGGAATTATCTAGTGATTGTTGATGAATTTGAACGTACTGCGTTGTCTTGTATGAAATCACGAACGGTATTGATTACTTACAATAATTTTTTATTAAAATCGAAGAATACTTGTAAAAGTAAATTACAATAGAATTCAAAATTGTATTTTTTTTCAGGATATATTGATAATTGATGAAATTGGTAAAATGGAGTTGTTAAGTAAACGTTTCCATGATTGTGTTGAAAAATTATTCTGGAATAATATTGAGAGTAAACCATTGTGTATTATCGCCACGATACCAGAAAAAAAACGTGTTCCCCAGCGCTATTCGAAATTGTTTGAGAAATTTTATAACGATCCTAATTGCCAAATTGTGGATGTCAATGCTCAAAACAGAGATAAATTACCCAGAATGTTATTTGAAAACATAACTAATCTCAAGATTAATTAAATGTAATCATTAATAATTATGGAAGACTGATGGCTTACATTATAAACATCATTTATTATTAACAAAAAACAAGGATATTAGATCGAAGTTCCTTTATCGGTCGCATTGGATTTGTATAAAAGTATTCGCTATTAAAGATGACCGATTGTTACATTGTACTACATAATGAATACATACTAAATCGCACAAGGATTGAGTTTGTATTGGATCTGCCCCTGTCATGGGACCATTGTTGATCAGTATAAGAATACAATAGCTGAGTAAAGTGCAATTGCCAACACAGAATAATCCTTTTCGATTCTTTCTGCCTTTTATCCTATATACCCAGTTTTAATTTCAACAAAGTTTCCTTCGGTACCGCCTAGTCCGCAAAAAAACATATCACTCATTGGGTACATTGCAAACAATACAGAATCGTATCTGCATGAATTCTATTAATGTCATCTCGTTAATGTTATTTCGAACACGGTGAAAACATTTTAAAAATAGACACGCTCAATGCCTTACTACGATAACGGTTTTGTTTTTGTTTTGCTTCAATGTGCAAAAATCATGCATATCTTTGATACAAACTGATATCATAATCATCCTTATTATTACAATTATTATTATTCTTATTATGATTTTCACGATAATTGATTTTGTCATTTTCATTTTGTAAAAGTTCAAGCACACGTTACCTCCATTCTCTTTGCGTTGGTATCAAATATATTATCCTCACTTTGATTCAACTACTCGTATTTGTTAATAATAATAATAATAATAATTTTATTTATTGATATTGTTTCTAAGATTCTTCTATTATATCATGAACTTCAGTAGAGAAGTGGCGTACTGCATTGGCCTCACATTCGGATGAGGCTGAAAAAAAAATCGTAATATTGTAGAACATTGGAATTACGATGTGACTGTTCACAATAATCACTGCACATTACTTACCACTGCCTCATACGTTGTGAAATTGGGTTTCATATCCTTGCCATTGAGTGTAATAAAGGCACCACGATTGCCCATAGTATCACTGTACATGAAAATGATTCATGATGATCAAATGAGTAAAGTTTTAGAATACTAAGTAAAAGGACTATAAGGAAGCTGATGCTCACCAATAATTTGGGGCCGAAAAAACGGTAATACATTTCCCATCATGACTGACTTCATATCCATCATTTTTTACTTCATGACTTCTCACAATATAATCGAGGCCATTGACTTTCAAGAAATTATGCGTAACATCAGGTCCGAATTGAACACCTACACCGCGTTTACTTGGTGCTCGTCCCATCTGTGGTTGGGGATCAGACCACAATAGTTCACACATGATTCCTTCATCTGGTGGTTGACAATTCCGATTGATTTTACGTATTTCATCAAGTGTAACGCCATCTCGCGAAAACAGCCCACCATGCATAACTAAAACTCTGCCATTGAGGCAATGAGCAAGAGGCAACCAATTGTACACTTCGGTGAACAATTGAGCCATTTGAGCAGTATATTTTGCTTTGACTTCACCATCGAAACCATACATGTGATTCATAACGGCTGACTCGTGATTACCTGCAGGGAGTTAGATAATCGATGAATATATTCTGAAATGAAATTCAAAAATGATGTCATACCTCTTGACATGAAAAAGTGATTAGGAAACAGTAATTTGAATCCGAATAGAGTGAATATGCATTCAACGGAGAAGGATCCCCTGTCAACGAAGTCTCCATTGAACAACTGTATGAATGAGTTAAGAAATGTTGTACACGAACGATAATTAATTTGGAAGAAGCAAATATGGAATTATCATGTTGAAAAAGGATACATATGGATTGGTTTCTGATGGTAAGCCATTGAGCTCGAATATATTCAGAAGGTCATAAAATTGCCCATGTATATCTCCACAAATTGTAAATTTGTTATCATCGGGTATTGAAACATCTACCAAACTTGGTTGGGCCATAAACCATGATTTGACATCTAATAGGATTTGATAGGCATATTTTCGGTGCAATTTATTCTCATCTTTGTACCATTTCAATAGGTCTTTCATAAATTGTAGAGTAACTTCGCCATTTTCAAGTTTTGGCCCAGTATAATCATCGTCAATTGCTGAAAATCAATTAATCAATCAAATCATTAAATGGATATGAAAATTCTACTGATTATAGTGAGAAATGGAATGACAAACTGTTATAGCCAAGTCTGCTTATAAAAAACGAGCTAACCATAAAGAATAATCGAGTCATTCGTGATACTGAATTCCATTGTGTTTTTCTTGTAAAAATCCCTTATAATAGTATGATAATGAAATGCGTATGAAATTACGAGCCGATTCTTATTAAAGTTCGTATACCTTCGAACAACTGATTGAATAGTTGTGTATGATAATAATGCCATTTAATACGTACCCATTGTATCTAAATTAATCGTATCAGCGATATTTTTCTTATTTTCCTCAACCGAAATAGCTTTCTCAAAAGCTAATTTTTTAACTATTTTATTACACTCGGTGTATTTGAGCTTTGCATCTTTATCGTTCGGTCTTGCTTTGGTAACAGTTTCGAAATCTTTCAACGCTAATTTGAATCTGCTCAGAGACATATACGAGGCCGCACGTCGCCAATAACCTTTTACATAGTTTCTATCCAATTCAATTGCTTTCGATGCATCATTCAAGGCATATCCAAAGCATTCTGTTTTGAGGTAGGCAAAACTCCTGTTGCCATAGTATGACGCCACATGAGGGTTTGATTCAATCGCTTTTGAATATAACTCGATGGCCTTCTCATAATTTTGATCTATAAGTAATAATTAAATCAATCATTATTGCATTTCACATTGCATTGCATATCAATAATTATTTGAAAACGAGGAGAAAAAAAAGAATACGATCATGAATCGAGTTTGGTTAGTTGTCCTTGCACGTGACGAGTACAGCACTGATTGCAAAGAAAATTATTGAATATACAAATGAAAACCGAAAAGGTATTATTCCAGAGTGAAGCTTTATTATATCGAATTAGGGTTACTTTTAAAGTATTCGTTCGCCTCTTCTTTAAATATTTCGGCTTCGGCGGCTTTCTCGGCGGACACAGCTCCGGTAATCTCTTGATTATCACCCATTTCTAAAATTACTATATCACTTATGTGTAAATGAGTCTATCACGTGCAACGTAAATTATCCCGTAAAGATAATAATAAATTAGGCATTAAAAAAATGGCTCTTTTATTTTTCTTCCTCTTTCTTTTTTCTTCTTTTTTTTTTCGTAAATGTGCTTAACTAAAGTTATATATCACTGTTAATCACGTCTGAAGTCGCGCAAACTCACAGAGGGAAATATTGCTACAGTGAAACTAAACAAGAAAAAATAACCCCCCCTTTCTCAAAGCATGGCATTCGCGAACTCAACCTAGTGGCACTGCATTTACCTACCGAGTAAGAGACGCCATAACCCCAACCACAATACGTGTGCACGTGGGAGTGTTTGCCAATCAAGCCAATCTGTGGATTATGGAGGTAGCATATATAGGCAAAAGCGTGTTGAATATTCAAAAAGAAAGAAGTGATCTGTAGTTAAAAATTATTACCATGAAAAATTTGCAAAGTGGGGGGAAAAAGCATCTCAAATGCAAAATATTGTGATAAAATTGAAATTAAAGGCTACCTTTACTTTCAGTTTATGAATTTCAAATTTTTTTGCGGTATTTATTTATGAATCAATAATCAATCGGGAAGCTCTCGCATGTGGGACGATTTCTTTGTTTATCAAGTTGGTAGGAGATAGTGAAAGATGAGGTCCATAATTGTGAGGTTATTAGAAAGGGTGAAATAACGATATTGCGAAAATCATTATGATATGAAGTTGGCATTCCTGTATTGCATAATTTCTACGTAATGGCTAATATCCATTATCTCATCTCACGCAAATGATGGCTGATAATGAAATTTTGATAACGAAATAAGCATGTATGCAAATATTGAATGAGCCTTCTCTGTTATAAAGTTGTAGGGTACATAATAGAGACGATGGACTGTATTGAATCATTTATGAAAACATACGATCGCTGTGTGGAGACGGAACGGGGACATGAATTAATACAGCTGTTCAATGCCGGTGCGATTCATTTCAAAAGTCTGTCCTCGAAAGAACGAGGTACGCGCTATATCAGTAATAATCTGTATTATTTAATCTTCTTCGATTGATTTATACATGCAGGGGTAAACTTTATGGAATCATTCTAATATAGGTGATAGGATGAGAGTTTTAACTCGATATAAAGGTTGAAGAGGTTAGATTTCTATCCGTATGATTTCAATGAACGGTCGTTATGTATAATCAATCTCATTTGCAGGCATATCGATATTATCGTTTACATCACATGAAGCCATAAACAATGTGGTCTTTCATTCATACACTTACATTATTTTCAGTGGCTGCATTCAAGCAACTCTTTGCTGATGGTACAGGTCTACTGAGTTTCCTCAGAAATATCATTAATGGACGAAAGTTACCTACTACTTTCAACACGAATGCATACCTTACAGCATTCAAGCTATTGACGTTTTTCATTGAAGAATTCCCTGATGAATTCAGGCCGTATGCAGTACCAACAATGTTGAGTATTTTGGCTTGAGAGAATGTAAGGTTTATGATTATTATGCTATAATTTTGATGAAAATTTTGTAGGCTCTGTCCATAGCTGTATTGAAAGGCAGTTCGCGTTATTGTTTTTACACGGCAGCACACGATGTATCTATGATGTTGATAAAACGTTTTTTCTTACCAAAATGGAAAATACATATAAAGTCAAAGTTGTAGTTTATCAATGATTACAGAATTTTATTTTAATATCAATTTTATATAATATGTATTGGTAATATGGAATCAGTGCATGAATAATGTCCTGTTACAACACATGAATAATTAGAGAATTCCAAAGCATCTTTTGGGATTTCAAGGCTATATTCTCCTAATAAACAAATTCAGGTAACAGACCATGATGAGTTGTTTCTGAAGTGTATATTATAAATTAAGGTATTATGTACATCATACTACTCCCTTGATATCAAGTTTATTTAAAATTCTGAACTTGAAAATGGTGCCATATAAGATGCTCTAATGGTATTACAGTTATGGCCAATCAGCAGCCATGTCGGAATCAATTGGGTGATCTGCTAAGTTGGTGTTCAATCTTTTTTGTTTTGTTGGCGACAGTTGTCTCTGCTGTTGCGTAAATGGCAACGTTGTTCTTGAATTCTCCATCGTCTCATTCATAACATGAAATGGATGTAAACATAACCGTGCAGTGAATAGAAAATAGCTGGAATAATAAATATCAATATGGATTTAATTGATGAATTCATGAGAATATTTGTTCGTTGTCGAGAGGAAAGACTAGGCGAGGATCTATATCGACTATTCGATGAAGGTTCTAAATATATTCGTAATGTCTCGTCTGAACAGAAAGGTAAGACCAAGACCGGTCTATTACAATAACAATTTGCTTTGTCAAGATAGATATTGTTAAGTGTGGAATTATTTTTTCCGATTTCAGCATTGGCACTCAAACGACTCCTCGCAGGAGAAAATGGTTTACTTCTTTTCCTCGAAGTTGAAACTGATGAACGAAATGTACCAAGAGCTTTCGCTAAAGCAATCCTTGAAGGATTTCATTTTTTATTATTTGTCTTAAATGAATATGTAGATGTGTATAGGCCTTATGCAATACGAACTATGGTGGGTATTTAACGAATACGATTCACAATTTTCCTTTTTACATGTACTGAAATTGTGATCAATTAAAATCAAGAAACTCAGCATAGCTGTGTTGACAAGGAAAGGGAATTTTTACTTGAAACGAGCAGCAAGCCAAGTATGTGAAATGCTGCTACGTAGTTTCCCAAGTGGTGATTTTCAACTCCAAAACATTTTGACAGAGTGGAGGGCAAAGATAAAGCTATACGAACTCACAGGTTGGATGCTTACAATTGTTAATATCAATTCTGCCTAAATACTATGTTGAAATCTTTCTAATTTTCTTTTACACAGACGTGTCATTGTTACTAAGAGTCATGTGTGCTGTGGCATTTCATCAGCCTGATGTTGTGGAGTCACCTGATGATCTCAAACGCTTGTTGATAAATCATTTTAACAAAATGGTAGATAAAATTTTTTGGCTTTTCGATCTAGGTGTTCGAGTAAAATAAAAAATTGGTATTGAATTGTAGTATGAAACAAGAAAAGTTTTCGACAAGGATAGAGTGCACGCTGTGAAAATGAATATTGAATCTATGCACGATATGTTCCGTAATTTCCCTTTGGAAAGTGATGATGTGATGCTCTTGAAGCTTTATGGTCGAATGAAACACATCGCTGAAGTTGCAGAGAAGAATGAGGATCATACATTAATTGCAACAATATTGCATTTCATGAATAGTCAGATGACGGCATTTAAGACATACATTCAGGATGATCATGAGTTTTGGCATCTATACTTCACTCGACAAACAAATAACGATACTAACAGTGAGTTAGCGATCGAATCTTTGAAAGTCTATTATGAAGTAATGGGCCAACTTCTGTGTGAAGATGACTCTGAACAGAACCAAGAAATATTACATGTACGTTTTTTTTTACACATTATTGTTTACTTGAAATAATGACAGGCTAATTATTTTTCATCATTCCAGAGTTTGAACACATTATTCGTGAAAAATATAACCGATGAATGTCTCAGTTTTAAAGATTTACGTCTGTCAATCAATGGTTACAGTCTGATATCAGAGTCGATAAAAAAAGCCCATAGTGGCGCTACTGTTGAAGAAATGTATTCAACGATAGCATGCCGCACACTTTCTTTATATTTCAGGTGACATATTCATTATTTTATTTGTAACTTATCTTTTATGATTTGAATCGATTAATTTATGCGAATATTACAGTGAAGATGAGGCGCAAGACCGATTCGATGAAATAGCTGATTATCAAGAGGCATTATCCCGCATAATTCTCCATATCACTCATGTGTCTAGTGATCAAATCAAGCAATTGTCAAAGTTGTGTACAATCATGATCAAGCGATTTCCTGAATTGTCTCCAGCACGTCAACAATATTCAGTAAATTCATTGAAAAAAACAATTTGTAATATTGAAAGTTTGAAAATTCATGTCTCAAGAGAACTTATTACCAGCATAATTTTCGAAGGCATCGTTTGGAGTTGTTCTCATAGTCTTCTAGTTGATGTGGAGCTTCAGTACGAATTGGAGAATTTGTCGAAACGTCCAATATGCTATAAAGATTATGTCCCATTATGGAAAGGACTCTTGGATCCAAAAAATTATCAAAGACTGATTGTACCACAACAAATCACTAACCAAGTCATTGAAACTTGCATAGAATTAATTGAGAAATTGAATTTAACAATCAGGACTCGAGAAAATAATGTGTATTCCGATTTAACTGTGTCGCAAGTTGCCGAAAATGAAACGGACTTTCGGATATTTCTCAACTTAGTTGATTTATATGATGAAATATTGGATGATATGGATTCGTACTGTCTCATCGATAAACTTCCAAACTTTCTATACAAAATTATCAAAACTTCATATAAGCATCCACTGGTTTCAGGATTTTATCGATTTGTTGACCGAATGTTGAATGTCACCGATTATTTTCAAGATCAAGCTACTGTTGATCCGGAATTATTTAAAATGGTACTACAATATTTGCACAAAATTCTTGAGTCGGTCAACCAATATCCGCATGAATTGCAAGTGAGTTGTGTCCAATTGATTTTACATGCTCCAATGATTTTTGGTACACGTATAATGGAAGAAACAGTACCGGTTTTCAAAATTGCTCTATCTGTTGGATTAAATCATTACGGACTCGCAAACAGTGCTCTATCGTCTCTCGAGCGATATATTTTGGTTAAAAATGATGAAACCAAACGTTTCATAGAACAATTGATGGTACCTTTGGAATTATATTTGAGAAGTAAAGAGAGCACTGAAATATGCATTGATTCATCTGGAGGACAATTGAAAACAGCTCAACAGTCAGACGATGGACTGGACAAGTTACAAAAGAGAATTCTTCTGTTCTTTGGGAGAATCGATAATTCTCTGGTACTTGAATTTTTACACAAGCAATCGCTGAACACTGGTGCATCGTGGGATAAAAAAGATTTATTGAAATATTCCTTGAATTTTCCTGATGTGAATTTGGATATTCATTTGGATAAGATGCTCCCTCGAATTATTGAATTGGCTCTCAGTAGCAGTGATCGACGAACGAAATTGGCGGCTAGCGAAGTCGTCCACTCAATTGTTGCAATTTTGCTTGGAAAAACTGTACAGTTTTTATCAGCAGATGCTGACCGATTCGCGTCCCTTTATAAAACATTATGTCCTGTGATTTTGCGGCTGGGTTGCGATTCTGATGAAGTCATTAGAAGATTGTACAACCCACTGATGCTACAGATGACTCATTGGTTAAGTTCAAAATTGATGCTGCATTCACCGACCGTCGGGTTTCTCGTCGATGCTCTATTTGATGGGCTCAGCGACGAAACGAATTTCGCATTGCGTGATTTCTCTGGAATATGCTTGGCTGAATTTACAAGATGGACAATCAAACAATCCAGTGACCATGATCTATCCCGTGCACCTATCAATGTAAACACAATTGTTGAGAGTATCACAAATTTCGCATTACACCCGTCACATTGTCGACGAGTTGCAGCTGTCATCGCCTTCAATTATCTTCACCGAATTCTAGCTGAAAATGATGAGGTGATCAATATTTTTTGGTTTGAGTTATTCTACAGTTTTGTCAAAAGCATGAATGGTTGCAATGACATAAGTATTTGGAATTCCATTGGTCATATAGAAAAAGTGCTCATAGATAAATGTAGGTTGTTCAACAGAGTTGATTCACATAGAAAAATACCTGCCGAATTTCCTGGTGGTACATTGAAGGAAGCACTGTATTGGTTATTATCACAGTGTGGAGTTCTAGATGAGAATGCTCGGAGAAAATCAATGGAATTATTTGGAAATCTCGCACATCATGTCACTGACTATAATTCAGCTAAAAGCGCAATCAGTGACTATGTACAAATTCATGGGCTACCAGGTTTGAATAAGATTATTTTGAAAAGTTTGGATGATACAACACTCACATTTTCTGCTGAGTATTTCAAAATATTCTTGAGAACATTGGATTGCTATATTTGGCTTCTACGTGACCAACTGATTGATAACAGTTTACTCTTCTCTCAGATAAACAAAAGTTGGGATGTCATTTTCAACTGCATCAATAATCTTACTACGAAACTATTAAACACTGAGTTTGATAGGATGACGCTGACAAATTTCCGAAATGAATCCCAGGAAAATTTCCTATGTTGTAAAACAATTCTGTCACTATTTGATTTCATCATGGGAATGTTGGTGTGTGAACTTCCTGAGTCAATGCAAATAAACGAGAAATTATTTAATGAAAATATGAACGCTCTCATTTCTCGCTGCTTATTAGAACCCCGTAGAGTCGGATTTGATATGAAAAACATTGCATTGATGGATTTATTACCAAATCAACTAGAAAAATTGATTAATACTATATCAACACACACTTCTCCGAAATACGTTGATACTCTAATACATCGATTGGACGAAGATATAAAAAATATATCGCTCTCGCTCTTCAAAGTGAAGCAGGACAGTCCATCGGAACTGACGATAAGCTTGAGCGCGACGAAGGGATTACTAATTTTGCAAAAATGTGAAATTTTCAAGAAATTGTCTGTGTCATCACTGCTGTTGTTACAAGCGAATGATAAATCGAGATCAATTTTTGATGCACTAAAGCTCGTGGAAAATACGAATGTATGGTGTGTGGAATTGGAATCGGAGCAAAAAGATTATTTGGGACATTTATTAGAGATACATTTGAACCATCAGGCGACAGCGGCAAAAATGTTGATAGAAATATTCCTCACTGACAAGACGCGTTTGCGAGTCCCTGCAAGTAGAGGTAACCGAACAATTCTTCATGGTGAATTTTTCTTCAATACTTTCCGGGAAGTCATAGCTCGTTGTTTATTGAATCACTTGATGGACACTCTTCAAGAATTGTTCAAGTGGTTACAGCACAATCCAGATATAGTATTTTTCATATTGGAACAATTGGCAATGTATTTACAGCATCATAGAAATGAATTACAAGAAGTTGTGAAAACATTTGCCAACGAATTGATTGGAAGATTTTCCGAATTTGAACATGCAATCAATAATTTTGAATCTCGGGAAAAATCCTTCATGAATATTTATAGAGCAGTGATATGTTTCAAAGATGAACCTCTTGATATTTCAACTGAACGTGGACCAATGTACACTTGGATTTTGAATGAACTATCAAAAAGTACAAATTTATCAAGAAGCACATGCCTTTTGAATAATTTTCTGATTTGTTTCACTGGTGAGAACGTTGACGATGATAACACAATGAAATTCATACTGACTGGATTGAAAAAATATCGCGGTGATGTTAATAGCGGTGAACAAAATACTCTCCTATCTGCCAAAGCGAAAGAGTGCTATCAGTCATTATTAACATTGTTACCCATCACGAAATCTAATTCGGTTTACTATGCAATAATTGATTTTTCAATGGGGGCGGCGAAGTTCTTCTGCAACGAGGCCACATCTGGATACTTGAAAAAATATTTCGACGTAATTTCTCCAAGTAACGCATTGAAATCCCTGGAGGATGCTTACAGGTTATTCATGTCTACAGTCGCAAGTAATGAAAGATTCGATGTTCTCAATTATTTTCTTCTTCCATCGATAAAATGTTGTGGCACTCCATTGCTTGAGCAGTTTTACGATCATAATATCACGGAAATATTTAAGACGATTTGGCAACAACTACCAAATAATCCTTCTGATTGTCAAAGACTATTGGTATCTCAAATCGGATGTTACAGTCTTATTGAACTCATGTTTGCTCGTCTTGAACTAATAAGAATCAATGATAAATACAGCGGTGATGCATGTGAAATATTACAAAATTCAACAACTGGTTCAGTTCATCAACGGATATTCCGATGTACCTTTGAGGTACGAAAATTGAAGACTGATGTGGCGGAAAACAAGGAAATTTTCAGGCAGTTGCATTGCGCAACGCTCAATTGTTGTATAACAATAGCTAGTGTAATAAGAGAAGAGAATTATTTCATTGCTCTGTTCGCGGAGAATCGGCTGAGAGATCAGTTGATTTGGCAACGAATAGTAGATTGTGACAAGAAATATCACTTGGCTCAAACATTCACGGAATTCCCAAAGAAACGTCGGATGCTTGTGAATATCAAACAGTCGATAAGAAATCAACCAAATAAGAATTCGTCAAGTTATAGTTGTATCAAGAGTTACAATCTCGCATCATCAACATTAACTGATGATGTTTATGCTTATGATTTCAGTGAAGTCAATTTATTGCCGAAACCGTTGCATTCAACTGTGGCTGTGACATTAGAAGTGGATGAATTGAACAATCATGAGTGTATGCCTTCAATTTGTGGTATATTGAAAGTTATGAGTGAAACTAATTCCGAAGTTGCATCACAAAGTGAAGAAGAACCGCCAAAGGGTTTACGTTGTTTTGCCAGCTCAATGTGCTCTGCGGACTACAATGCTCGATTATTTATGTTGAAAATCATTCTTAATAATCAAGCAGTATTCAAACCATTTGCCGAAATATTTTTACTACCAATAATAAACATAATTGTCATGATGTTAAATGAGGGACCGTTGAACTATGTCATCACAGACGCCTTATTGGTGTTGATCGATTGGGCTACGGTTGCAGTTCCTAAAAAGTGCAAAGTACAAGCACAAGAAATGTTCTCTTGTGTTATTGAAAAAGTTGATACCCTCGAAATGACAAAATATATTGTCAGATATAATTTCAGTATCATCGAATTGCTGGTGAATGTTTGGCATGAATGTTTGGATATCCCACGGGGACTTACTCAAAAAATGAAAGACTCGCGGGCATGCGCCATCCGAGTCATTCTTATTCTCTTGGCTAATAAAATGGGGGATAAGCTCAAAGGCCGTTCTGATATTCTGCAGTTTCTTATCACGTCTTTGGATGCATTCCAACATGATAAGGAAGATACACTGCTGCAGATATGCGAGGCGATTGGTCTATTTCTCAAGATGAAGTATTCATATACACCAGAAGATTTGCTCACACCTGAGGACCGGACATTGGAGAGCATCCGAGAAGTTTTACGGTCTTTACAAGAGAATACACCCGAACGATTAGTTAAATGTGTTCATGCCTTAGCTAAATCTTATCCAATTTTATCCCAATTCTTCTTCGAATTTATTTCACATAATCATCTGACACTAGGCCCGCCAAATAAAGCACGATGCATGGAAGTATTCTTACAGAAGATTGAATATATGACTGGTGAAGATATTGTTCGTGAGTTGAATTATATGAAATTCAATGACTTATTGAGGCACAAAGTCATGTCATGTGAGAAAATTTGTCTTGAGATCATTCAGCGTTTAGTTTCGATTCTCAATGCAACGGAAATTTTCACATTAGCCAACTCGGCATCGCTGTATTCGCAGCATAATTATGTGCAATATAGACAACTTACATACTGCATATTTATGGACGTATACAAAAAATATGTTGATGATATCACAGAGGATTATCATACGCAAATGTTGGTAAAGATGAGCAAAAAAATTCTCCTTCCTGGCCTTTTAGATCCAGCTGAAGATTTACAACAGAAAATGATAATATTCTGGACAGAAGAGATCAAATTCAGTGATAAATGTGCCGACAGACTTCTCAATATTCTCGATGTATATTTACCAGACGTAGAAAAAAATTTTCTACCAATCTTAACCACAATTATGCTGCATTTGGTGAAAAAATCTCCAACTTATCAAACTAAAATGTTTGAACCTCTGGCGCATAGCTGTAATTTCAAAAATTACGAGATTGCTGCATTATGGAGAGTAAAAAATTTAACATACAGAATTCCGTTGTTTGCATCATCATATGCGAGTCAATACAGCCAACGATATACATTATCCAGTTTGACTGCTGATGATTTGATATCGACAAATCATGGCCTAATGTTACGAGCAACGGATGTTCCAGAATTCGAACCAACAATTCAAAACGAAACATATATATCGCAGAGTGTAGTAGCCGATTTATCGTATAATGATTTTGACTTCGCTGTTCCAGAAGCACCATCGACAAATATATTCTCGCAGCGATTTACGGAGAAATTATGGAGTACTAAACATCCGAAAAGTAGACGAACGGAGGGTAATTATACGCGACATCGTACTAGCAAATCTGTAACGTCTAATCAGAGGAAGGCAGTAAAATTAAGTAGAACATATAGAATTGGTGACTTTCCGGATATTGAAATTACTCACGAGTCATTCGTTAATCCACTACAAGAACTCATAAAGCAGGATCAATTGGTCTGTAAAGATTTGGCCGTCACAATGATTTGTTCGTTACTAGACCGAGTACAGGATAGCCGCGATCGAAAGATCAATCGTGGAGATTTTATGAAGAACTTCCAAGAAAAACTGAAGAATGTTTTGGACAATCGTCAGGGAAATGGTTTTATTATTTCTGCAATTTTGGAAATTATGTTTTATGTCGATGACATACCATTTAATTCAAATATGGTTGGAAATGTTTCGAAAGCTACTGGATTCACGTGTCTGGGTGCACTTTTACTCGAGCGGAATTTGATTATTCATCCGGAGAATTTGAGGCCTCCAACAAAGAGACGTCGCAGAGCAATTGGTGAAACCACAATAGATTCGTGTTCGCGAATTGATGATTGGATTCAATTGGCAGAACTTTACGAGTCAACAAGTGAAGTTGATATTGCTTTGAGTATATTTCTCAATCACGTGCCAGGGCCTGCAAAACTACATATGGCATGTTCAGCGCGTGCAGAAAATAGATTGGATGAAGCATTGGATGCTTATACGGAAGTGTATCAATCAGAATTTGGTGCTATTAAACAATACTCTCATCAAGCAATGATTGAGTGTCTAGGACGTCTTTCGAATTGGGATCAGATTTTTGACGACATCAAGAGTAACACGGGTGAAGGAAGAACGTTGGATGAGCTCATCGAACATGCTAATTTAATAGATAGAGGTTGGATGTCCACCTGGTTTTTCCAAGCGGGTATATATTTGGTTTTCAGTGAAACCAGACCTCTGGGTGAATTTATTGCTGATTTGGTCACTCTAATGAAGAAACCTAATAAAGAACAACGTCTAAAAAAATTATTCCCCGAAGAAATCGCAGCCATATATGCGATCGATGACTCAGAAGTTGCGCAAGATTTTCTCAATAGCGCACTAAACAATGTACGCGAGCAGTGGACTCAACTAAGTCCACTTTCCACATCATTGAGAGCACGCGAGGTGATAAAAATGCGTGGAATTTGTAATGTGGATCTCTATGAAAGAATTGTCCTAGATCCTAGTAAAATACAAACTGTACTGTTGAAATATTGGAGTAATAGTATTCCAGATGTGCAAGATGACTTGCTTCCTTGGGACTATCACACATCATACCGATCGAATTTTATGAGGGGTTTGTTATCAAATACTGAAAACCCAAATAATAGCACAATAAATGATGATTCAGCTCACACCTCACATGATTCGCTTCTGGATGCAGTCATCAAATTGAAATTACGGATGATGGAAGTTGGCTTTTTGCAGAAAAATAAATCTATCATGAAAAAATATTCGGAATTTGTTCAACTTGATATAGAGAAAGGTAGTGGAATTTTGAAGAACCTGTCATCAATCAAAGATCAGTTTACACTCAATGTTCTAAGGTATAAAATGTTGCGTGGCGAAACAGGCAATAATGCGGATAAATTGAAATTCTACTCTTCTGGATGGAAAAAAGCCGAGGAAGTTCTGAGAGATGCTACTGATATTGATACGAAAATTGCTGTGCGACTTCTAATCAGTGACTTTTCATCAAAAGTGTGTGAGTTCAAGACGTATGATAATGAAAAGTACTTGGAGCTGATTAAAAACATTGAACACATCATATCTCAGTATGAAGATATTTTTAATGATGAATTCGGGAAACTGCATTCGTGCAGTTTCACTAATCTCACAACATGCTGTAATGATGCATTACAACATTCATTACCGTTCGATAAAATTGCAGATTGTCATCTCAAATTATTGAAATTTTGTAATGATAGATTAACAATTGATCCGACAAATGCTGAAATAATCAAAGAGTTTGTCCGATCAACGTTAAAAGCGATGAATTATGGCTCACGTGAAGCAGCTTATTACTTTCCATACCTGTTGAAGCCTGAGTACTTTGAAAACGCAGAGACAAAAGAAGTGTTCATCGAGGAAAGTGAAAGAATTCCATCATGGCGATTTCTCATGTGGCGATCAGAACTCATACTCACTTTGACAACATCACTGGAAGTCATAGTGACACCAATTGTACGAAATTTGATAAAAAAATATCCCAATGCAATCGTATACACATTACGGTCAATTATCGATACAAATCCGGAATTATCCAACCATCCAGCAATCTCTAGATACAAACAGCGTCTTTTATTCCAATCAGATAGTGAAAAATTTGTAGAAGCCTTGCAATATTTAGTTCGGCCTGAGTTATATTTGCAATATTATTTGAATCTATTATTAAAAAATTTGGATAAAGGAAGGGACGCAGCGGTTGACATGGTGTTGAGAAAAGTGTATCCCGAACCGCAATCACCTTCGTTGCAGGGAAACATCTACAAATCCATCACATATTGTCGTCGAGAAATTGAACGAATAAAGGAAATCCCTGAAGCGGATATACAGAAGCATATTGTCGACTTACACAAAGAATTAGATCAAATGCTCAGAACGCGCAAGGATAGTAACAATTTAAAGGATTATAGTCCATATTTGAGTCAATTTGCTGGGTCGAACATTGAAGTCCCAGGTCAATATACCGGTGAACGAAAACCTATTCTAGAATATCATACGAAGATTGCAAAAATTGAATCGAAAGTCCAAGTTATGAAATCTCATCGGAAACCAATTAAAATCACCTTTATTGGTAACGATGCTAAAAATTATAATTTCTTAATGAAATTTGGTGAAGATTTGCGTCTCGATGAGAAAGTGGAACAGGCGTTTGGTATTATGAATGAAATATTACAGACTGACATTGCTTGTTCACAACGATATTTGTCAATTGATACTTATCAAGTAATAACTCTTTCTGGTTCCTTTGGACTTATACAATGGATAGATGATACGAGGACTCTTCAAGATTGTATAAATTTCACTCTCAATGCAGATCAAAAAGGACGATGTGACTCGGTCCGCATGGAATACGATATCTGGATCGCTAGTGCCAGTTCTGGACAACAAAAACGACAACTACAATATAAAGAGTCTCTTATTAAATATGATGCTAAAACGGTGAATGATAAAATGACACGACTAACGGATAAAATTGAATGGGATTTATTACGACGAACGTTTCTCGTATTGAGCCCCTCATTAGAAAGCTTCATGTCCTCACGAGGAAATTTCTTGATGACATATGCGACAATGTGTATTGCCCACTGGATTTTAGGAATTGGTGATCGTCACTTAGAAAATACCCTCATATCTATTAAATCAGGAAGAAGTATGGGCATCGATTTTGCATCAGCATTTGGCGGCGGAGTTGATCAGCTTGTTCCAGAACTTGTGCCATTTAGGTTGACGAATCAAATAAAAGGACTCATGAAACCCTTCGATGAACATGATGGATTTGCAGCGATTATGATTCATGTTTTGCGTGCGTTGAGAAATGGTAAAGGTCCACTTCTTGCTTATTTGGATGTTGTGACGCAAGAAAATTTGAATTGGGCGGAACACGTCACGGAATTGTCCCAAGCAGTAACAGGTGGAGAAAGGCCCGGTAAGCATTTGCAAATAGATTGTCTTTTTCATTTATTGCATTAATTCATCGTAAATGTTATTCAGGCATACTAAGACTGCATAGGCAGAAAATCGAGTCAGTGTTGAGTAAACTGAATGGTGACAAACCATCGAATATTACTCTTGAAGACTTAAAACATCAGCACTATGATGGAAAATATTATCCACGATATTTTGGAATTGTTTCCGGTAATGATTATGATGAGGGGTGTGTTAGATCACAGATATTAACTGAAAATAATTTAACCCCCGAGAACCAGGTATTTTGCATTTGACTTTACTGCATCTTCAATATCCATAAGTCAATCATGAGTTTTAAACTGAATCTTTATTTACAGATAAAGTGCTTGCTGGACCAAGCTACTGACTTGAATATTCTTGGGCGAACATACAGCGGTTGGTGTCCATGGATGTAGACAATGAAACGCATTCACTTTTTACCATTTCAAGCTATTTATAAGGATCTTTTCCATATATTTTTATATGCCAAATGAAACTTACATAATCAAACTATACTATATACTAAACTAAAGGAAATAAATTCCAATATAGTACTAATTTTATTTCTGATGAGAAATGCATCTATGAAATTATTTTTCTGGCATTAGGAAATTGAATATCAAAACATTTTACCTTTGAATGAATTGAATAATGTGTCACAAAATTACTTATCAAAAGCAAATTGATAAAGGTCAACATGAGATCCTTTCATTTCACCGGTATATTTAAAACGTGCGCGCGTCGACATAACCTTAAACGTATCGATGTCAAGTGTCGGCAGAATTGAATACTTACTCTGACAATTTCACATTTCTACCGGCAACATGATTTGCCATCAAATACGAAAGTTGAGTGTACAGAGCTCGCAATTATGCATCCAAAGATTCACCAATTGTATTCAACGTTTTGAGATTGAAACCAAGTGTGATAATGTTGATCAGCATCTACATGGATTCTCGTCACGTAAGCGACATCCTTTGTCACAGTATTCAATTGATCAACGAGAGTTGTTCAATGAGACAAAAGCGTTGCGATGTACACAAATAAATGAAAAATGCCAGTTTCATAATGCTCTCGCTGCACAAAATTCTGGCATATTTCGAACATCATTAACCAGAACGCTTCCAATGTATCAGTCGAGAAGATTTGTTGGAGATTTTGCAGCTGCTTCTACTGCTGCTGCTGTTATTGCTAGAAGCAATGCCCCAATTGGGCAGTATGAGACTTTTGTAAGATTACTGTATGATAATGTGATTGTTGAGTTCTGTCAGAATTCATTGATATCAATGCACTCTTACACTGGTTTACCTTGGTGGGCAGACATTGTACTTTTTACAATTGTTGCCAAAACACTCATAACTTTACCTTTGGCTCTGTATCAGGTAAAACGTGGGATATTTCATTTTTTCAACACGCAATTGTCACGTTATTTCATAATTTAATTATTCAAGGAGCATTTCAGGAATCAAATCGTGCGAAAGTCGCGAATATCAAAATTGAAATGAATGATATCGTTAGACGATTGAAAGCAGAAACAAATCTAGCGGTTGATACTCTTGGATGGAGTGAACCTTATGCTAGATCCATATATAATCGTTCAGTAGGTAACATATATCACATTAATTTATTCTTAAGAGGTTGATTCTATTTGTTAAGCTCTATCATTGTGTCTCTAATATGATGCAGTTGAAAAAACAATGGCAAAAGTTAATCATCAGGGACAATTGCCATCCAGCAAAAAGTTTGATAGTGTTCTTTGCACAATTTCCATTGTGGTTGAGTTTATCTGCATCATTGAGGAATTTATGTTTCATGCTCCCATTACCAACACCAGGTCTGTATTGTGAATGATTAATTTTGAAAACATTGACTTAGTTCTCTTCAAAAATCTAAAATGATTTATGATACAGCTGCTCGTGAGACGTTCATGCAATTATCAGTTGAAGGATTTGGATGGGTATCAAACCTCACAGCAGCCGATGGTTATTGGGCTTTACCAATTTTGCTGGGCGCTCTCAATTTGTTGAATATTGAGGTACATTCCGTTTTGTTACAACACGAATATATGTGTATTTATATCATTTAAGACAAATATGAATAAGAATGCATTGGAATCGTTTCAGTTCAGATTGTTGGTTAGGCAAGAGGAGATTTCAAGGGGCCATAAAATAATGTTAAATATATCTCGGGGATTATCGTTGGTGATGGTACCAATGGCTGGTCTCATCCCATCGGTAAATATATCAAGAGCTTTGGATGAAACTGTTGTTGAGAATTTGTGACAACATTAACATCAATTCAATTTTAATTTCCAGTGCATGGGTCTATATTGGGTGACCAGTAGTGCTTACGGCCTTGTGCAACATTTTATTGTGATTTCACCAAGAGTCCGACGGTTTGTAAGAATACCCAAATCGGAATTAGACGATGAGCATCCTTACCAAGCAATGTACAATAATTTCAAGAAAAAATATGTTTGGATGAAGAAATCGAACACGGATCATGTATAGGTACAAATAGGTTTTATATAATTTGGAATATCTGGAAAATAATTTAATTTAAATTAGATTTCGAATTGGTAATGATGGCTGTCAAAAAATGATTTAAGCGATAGATAAACTTAATGGCATTTTCTATGAATTGTTCACACTATCTACGTTATCTACATGTATATAGTATACATCATAATAAATTTTTGCAGTGAAACTCTATAGATCGTTACGAGAACATGAATAAAATAAAATTTATTTTTTCTGGTATTCGAAATAAAATAGAATCTAACAAATTAGTTCCGAGTGCTCGTTTTATACCCACACCATTACCTGAAACAGATTAAAGATGGGTCAATAAAGTCTGTAACTATATTTGGATATGAGAACATTCAGTCGCTACTGTGTGTTCAATAAATTTCGGCATTTATATAAAATACTCGAATCGTATTAATCCGTTTTTCAATAGAATATAAATAAATAGTATTGAAAGCTGAAGTTCTAAGAAAGTGACAACGCAAGTGCATTGTATTATATACTAATTTACCAGCCTTGACAATATCCTTCAAGATCCAATTGACTGTTCATGAAATGGTCAATTGGTAGTACATCATTATTTACCCTCCCGACTTGATGCAATGTTCAATTGCGTTTTGCAATGCGTAGATGCCAAGCATACAATCTAGATCATTGATGTGACTCTACTACTGAGAAAGAGTGTATTCATTGCAACATTGAACTGCTGTGCGACCTGTCTCGTGACCTAGGTGATAACCTTCTCTGGGAAATTTTTCTGTCGCATTACTAGTGTGTATTCCCCGCAATAATCACATCATATTCTTAGAGGCATCACGTATAGAGTAGTTGACGATTCGAAGTTGTTTAGTGAAGAGTTAATTGTCAGTGTTTCGTGTTGGAGCATCGTTATATATCGCTCTGCAAGTTGTAGTATGATACATCAAAATTTACATTCATTCAAGCGTGAGTAATATCGCATGTGATAATAATGAAGAATATGGTGGGTATTCCAAACTTGCGCGTCATTATATATTTGACGCTGTTAGTGTACGTGGAGGTAGCACAAACAGTGAGTATAATTATAAATTCTTATCTCATTCAATATGAAAGGAGTACATTTATTATACACATTCGAGAGGCTTTATACAATCATTTTTATCTATTAGAATATAACGCAGCTCTCAATTGTAATGTTTGGAACTAAATGAGAGCACGTTCTTAACTCTATAAGTAAATTGAACTGAAATGCATTTTGCGATAAGATGAGAGAAATGTGTCACGATTTTCTTCCAGATTTATGACCCAACCGTGACCACGACAAAACCACCAAGACGACGAGAACCTTTACCTTGGTATTTGTCTGGTGAAGATGCACAACCACCTCCAGATTTTTTGGTGCCACCTGAAGTTGGGGATAAAAATTCCTGGAACGATTGGCGTACGAATCCGGAGACTGAAATTGAACAACGTACAGAGATTCGCAATTCGTTCAGTGCTAATAATGGACATGATGGACTGAATCAAAAGCAATATCGAACGCAGCTACATGAGCCGGTGCTTGAAACCTCTGAAGATGGGGTTGTGGGACCGCATCATCGTTCTACAGACGAGATCAAAACGAAGAACAGGGTACCAGCGGAACAGAGTCTTTACGAGGGTGTCACAGATGATCACTATGTAGGTTCCAATGACTAATTTTCATATTACAGATGATGATTCACTTTCATTCATGTTAGGAAGGTATAATTATAGACATGAATCAAAGAATCATCGGCATCAGATAACCATTATCATAATGGGAGGTGATAAAATAATCACGCCAGTGAGCGTTTGTCAATTTCAAATTGATTTGTTTCAGTAATAGTTCAGGTAGAAATATTTTCTTGGGGAAAAAAAGTAGAATGGAATGATTTGCTATTTATAGAAACCGCGGAAAGAAGCTATCGCCGGACGTAATTATCATCCGAAACCCGCGTCAACAGTTGCCAAATATGACAGTGAAACTGGTGTACAATGTCCGTTTCCAGACGCAACTGGTCAATTTGTTTATCCAATCGACTGTAAATTTTTTGTCAACTGTTGGAAAGGCCGAGCTTTTGTACAGCCTTGTAGTCCTGGCACTCATTTCAATCCCGATACATTGGAGTGTGATTATCCTGACAAAGTTGAATGTTACGGTGGCGAGTTAGCGGATTTTGCTAGAGCGGATTTCACAGAAAATGTTGAGAACCGTGAGCCGTTGTTCAATAAACATGCTGCAACCCATGCATCATCCATTGTACGAAATGTATGTAAAACGCTCTTCGAGTTTATTAACCAAAACAATGTAGGCAGCAGAAGTTGGCTATATGGATTCCTGCATAATCTAATATACGCGGAATGTTTATTTTTTTTTGTTCAGAGTTATGAACCGAGTTGCCCTCGGCAAATGAATGGTGTTCTGCCACATCCGGGAGACTGTACGAAATTTCTTCAATGTGCAAATGGTAATGGAGTTGTGATGGATTGTGGAGCTGGCACAGTATTCAATCCTAGACTTAGCGTTTGTGATCATCCAAGGAACGTCAGAGGTTGTGAGGATGCAATTAGAGAAGTTCATCAACCATTATCTGTTTCAACACCATCAGAACATAGTTCGTCGAGTTACAGAGGTGGAAACAATAAATATTCTTGGAATCCAATTTCGGCGCGTCAAGTAGTGCAAACTGCAGTTTGTCCTACCGACTTTAGTGGAATCGCGCCTCATCCTACTGATTGCAAAAAATTCCTTCAGTGTGCGAATGGTGTGACGTTTATCATGGATTGTGGTCCCGGGACGGTTTTTAATCCTATTATTAGTGTTTGTGATTGGCCATATAATGTACCTGGATGTGGGGGTGATTATATATTCCCTATGATTTGATTGTACATTTCAAAGCTCTATTTTTATTAATTGATTTATGACTCCTTAGAGAAACACCCGCCAACATACAGACCGCCCTACGATTCTGAATCTTGGCAAGATCCAAATCAAAGTAACCATGGTCAAGGGCAAGATAATTGGCATGGCAATTCGCATGGACACGTTGGACAAGATCATAATCGCGGACACCATCACCCTCATCAATCTCAGGGCCAACCGCAACCTTGTCGAACTCCTGATTGCACAGTCGGACGTCAAACACCAGGTCCAGGTGGACAATCCTATACACCAATATCTTATAATCATAATCGCCGTGATCATCAGCATGATTATGAACCATGGAGCAACTCGGATCCTTATCCAAGGGTTGATAATGGATGGCCGCGTTACACAACACAACGTGTTGACATAGAAGATCGCTCCAACGAATCTCCATACAATCGCGATGTGTATCTCCAAAATCCGCATGGTTATCCCGGGCACCCAACAGGCGACCGAGGCAATTATGGGCGAACCAAACCAGATTTTTCTCACCCTGGAGGACATGTTCATGCGGATAGCGATTTCCATTCGCCTGTCGCAACTGGTAGGGATTCGAGACAGCAGTCACAAGGTGAAATTAGACCAGTATGGATACCTAATGCTGGACCTTATGGTAATAATGATGACTCGAGAGGGGATGAGTCGAGGCAGTATGGAGTCTTGCATCCATCTAATAGACACGATAATAGCCAGAGACCGCAGGGCTTCGACGGTACATATTTCACATATTTAAATTTGTTTCTTCGACTGAAAAAAAGTAGTAGCCCTCACGATAGTTATTTCATATTCAGTCATGCTTCGCGCTTATAGAATTCGCAATTGACTTTATTTTTCGTTTTCTTAATGATTCAATGGAATTGAGTAATAGTTTTTGCAAATGATGAAAAAAGTCACCTGGATACGGTAAGGATATCATCGAATGTCTTTCTATAGAATATATCCAGATATAATTTTTTTACCATGATTACGGCTAATCCAAATAGACTCACAACATTAATCAATAAGCTTTAATACGTTTTTCAAGGCGCACATATAAGCTCTAGTGACGCTAAGCTTGACGTGTGGCTATCGAAGCCGAATGTAATTGCACCAGATAACAAGGACGAGAGATTAGATTCGAAGCTGGATACTTGGTCCAGTAAGACGAACATTTTCAATCAAGGCCGGGGCCAAGTTGGTACAGGTGTGAATAGCAACTTTAATTGGAAGCGTGACTGTGGTCTCAATTTCGAAGAACTTTAATACTATGATATTTAATCACAGCCCTAGCCATTCAAATTTGTATATTTCAGGAACAAAAAACAGCCCCTCGGGAATTTATGTGAATGTTAATGGCATAAAGGGTCATTATATAACAAAGGAAATTGAGATACATCAAAACCATTCAAACACGCGACATTACACTCCATTGATTCCATCGGAAAGTTCTACGCATTCTCCAGCTGTTGATCACGATGCATTCAATAATCATGTATCCTCCAAGCAGAAATTCAACCATACACAACCACATATTCATTCAAACAATGAGTTCAATCCAAATCGACCTAGATGGAGACCTAGCGTACTTCACAATAATACGCAAGATAATGTACACAAAGATTTCAATCAGTCTCGTGACACATGGAAGCCTCAGAACAGAAACAACTTCAATCCCTATGTATCAATAGATTCGACTGACGAGCACGTTACTACCGTTGCGCCCGATTATAATGTTCATGACGATGAAACCATTGTAGAGCCAACGCGGATGGGCAAAGAAACGAGACCTACAGGAGGTATGACGCATTGGGCGAAGCCAGATACAAATGTACCTATAGTATCGATCAGTGGAGAGGAACAAGATGAAATTTATAGCAATGAAAATGGTGTTACAACTGATAACGGCCAATTCCATAGTACAGAAAATGAACATGATGTCAATAAATTTGAGATTGATGTATTGGAAGGAGGGCAAAAATGGAAACCCCATTTAGCGAATGGAAATAAAGAAAAGAAGAATAATCCAGACAGCTCAGTAATAATGAAAATTAATAAGAAGACCGAAGATCTCGACCTCTTCAATATTGAATCAGCACCTTGGCAAGAAGGTAGGTAATCTTGAATTTATCTTGAAACTTAGCATATAGTTAAGTATACTACTAATGAAGTATGGATGAGGTAAGTAGAGTTCCTTCTCATTACTTACTCCTGCTTTCAGCTAATTCTTTAACCCATCGCTTGTGAGTCTTGTTAGAAATTGAACATGGATCCATTGCACTCATTAATATGTATATCCCATGTTATCATAAGATTTCGATCAATTTATTAATTTTCAGAGGAACAACCGTTCCCAGTCTATTATATTCCGCCAGTGCATTCATTGGAACATTCATATAATTCAAATCCGATTACTCCATCAACTGGCCAAGTATTGATCGAAACATTATAGCTTCTTTCATTTTATTCGAAAGGATTTCCGTATGGTATAATTATATCTCTTGATTTTTAGTATCTTCGTTTGCGTGGTGGAACCAGTGTCAGAGATGGTTTTGTGGAAGTTCAAGGTATCCAACCGGGATGGGGTGTGATCTGTGATAAAAAGAATAGTTGGACTATCCGAGAAGCTGATATAGTGTGTCACCAGCTTGGATTCACTCGGTACGACGAGAAAAAAATCAAAATACATATCAATTAGTTGTATTTGTGTTTATCATTTTTTCATATATGAAATTGATTGTAATCAAATCATCCAGCGGTGCTGAAACAGCATGGCAAGGACGAACAATAACGAGGGATGTTCCAACGTGGATCGCAACGACCAGTGTTCATTGTCGTGGTAACGAAACTAAATTTCAGACGTGCAAATTTGATCACGGCTTTGATTGCAATATAGAACGAGATGCCGTGGGCGTCAGTTGTTTGCCGAATCGTGTTGCCTATTGTCACAAAGATGAAATTCCTCATGGGGGCAACTGTTATCACTTGGCTGATTCTAGTACTGGATTAAATCACGCTGAAGCATTGAAATACTGTACAGCGAGGAATTCGAGACTAGTAGATATAACAACACAATTGGAGAATAATTTCTTATCCGATTGGTTGATGCTGAATCACTCTAATGTAGAATCAATAATGACATCTGGTATTGGCTTTACGACTTTCAAACGAGATATTTGGCTATGGGAAGATTCGGCGAATGCAAAATTCAAGTGAGGATTTATTTGTAACTAGTAGGAAAGTCGTTAGCATTGAATTACATAATTATTCACTGTAGATTCACGAAATGGTGGCCAGGATGGAAAGAAAATTCGAAAACTCCGCCTAAAACAGGGTCACGACCAGTTTGTATTGTAATGAAGAAAAAATACCCGTGCTATGAACGACCAGATACGAACTGTGTTGCTGATTATTTCTTCTGGGATGTTGAAGATTGTGCAACGTCTATGAAAGGTCATTCGTATGTTTGTAAGAGGCCGTACGATGACATAAGTATGTGTGTTCAATAATTATCGATCAATATTTTTATTTATGAATGTAATCGTGTGAGTGAGATGTACTGATCTATAGGAACATTCTTTATGCAGGTTGCATTTACGGAAAGGGACATCAGTACTCCGGTAATGCAAATACATCTGCGTCTGGGAAACCATGCTTACCGTGGAACGACGAATCTGTGGCTTACCCACTTCTTGTGGATGTACGTAAAATTGAAAATACTTTTGTGAACAGCCACCCCATGCTTTCTCTCGCACACTTTCCCATTCCGCATAATCCGAAACTTTTCCAAAACTTTTAGGTCTCGGATCGTGAGGTCAGAGAGAAGTTGAAGGCTCACAACTTTTGTCGGAATCCAAATCCAATGAAGGAGTCGAGACCATGGTGCTTTATAGGACTTTACGGCGAACGGGAACAATGTGATATACCACCATGTGGGAATATTGGTATTGTGGCGTTTTTTATTATTTGCTTTCTTGTTCAACGAAAGTTTACGCCATGAAGAGAATTTGATAATGTATGCTCTGTCATTATATTTCTCATGTTTCATCCGTTTTGAAGGCACAATCCGTTCCCCAGCTGGTGGACAATGCAAAAAAGGCCATTTTGAGTGCATGCCCGGGGAGTGCATTCCGTCTCACTGGGTATGCGATGGCGAAGAGGTAAGTTTAAATTGCAGAACTTGCTCATGGAATGGTAGGAAGTCATAGAACGAAAGCAAGATATCCTCAAGAGAAAATTGTGAATTTCACAGGACTGTACGAACGGTCGAGATGAGAATTCCTGTTTCCAACATTTAGAATTCTTCAAGAGGTTGCCCGGATATCGACTCGATGGTCATGATGTGGAGAAGTGGTTGAACACACCTGCAATGACGTGCGCGCTCCGATGCAAAGAGGCTCTTTTCACTTGTCGCTCGTTTTCTCATAAGTTGGTTGTTTGCATTTTATTCTTGGTTGCGCGTTAATTAGATAGCTTCAACATGTAGAATTTTTCTTTCCCCGTATTTTTTTTTTTTTTTTTTTACGGTGAATCTAGGTCAACCGATAATTCATGTTTGCTGAGCGACAACAATGTTGGAATTTCTGGATCTTTAATACCAATTGCTGAATATGATTATTATGAGATGACGGACTTAAGCATTGACTGTGACGATTTGTTTACATGTGCAAATAAAAAATGTGTCAATCATAGTCAGGTGTGCGACGGTAAAAATGATTGCGGTGATCGTTCAGACGAAATAAAATGTTCTGTTGCTGATTTAGATTACGATATTCGTTTAGCTGGATCGGAAAATGATTATGAGGGTAGAGTTGAAGTGAAATGTATGTAAAACTTTCATGTACAAATATTTTCATCTATTTTACCAGCGCATAATTATGAGAAAAAATTTTTAATTGATGATCGCAGTTCTGGGACATTGGGGTCAAGTTTGTGATGACGGTTTTGGGATGATAAATGCTGAGGTAATTTGTCGTGAACTTGGATTCAATCTTGGTGCAGTCAGTGTAAGAGATGGTGGATTTTTTGGTAATCTTGAACCGCCAACACGCTTCATGGTCGACCAGTTGAAATGTCGTGGCAATGAAACTTCATTGCGAGAGTGCGAATTTGATGGATGGGGTGTCCACAACTGTTCACCTCAAGAAGCAGTAGGTATTGTCTGTAAAACGGCTGTTGACACATGTCCGGAAGGTCAATGGAAGTGTGACAATAGTCCTATGTGCCTACCACCATTTTTCATCTGCGATGAAGTTGTAGACTGTCCGGACGGTTCAGACGAGAGTCCAGCTCATTGCACAGTGAGTGCTCTTTTTTTCATTTGACCCTATCCGCAATGGTATATCTAATCACTTCACATATTTAGGCGCCATTCGAAATACGATTGGTGAACGGTAGCAGTCCACGTGAAGGCAGATTAGAAATTCGACATTGGGGAGTTTGGGGCACAGTTTGCGATGACGATTTCTCAACAAAAAGCGCTAGAGTCGTTTGTAAATCACTAGGTTACGAAGGATCGGTTAAAGTAAAAAAAAATGGGGACTTTGGAGCTGGCGAAGGGATTATATGGCTTGATGATGTAAGTTTTAAGCGGCCTCAAGAGAATGCAGACCTTTCTTGTTGCATATGATGCCAACATTAATTTCCAGGTATCTTGTCATGGAAATGAAACACGACTTTATCGATGTCACCACAATGATTGGGGTCATCATAATTGCAAACACGATGAAGACGTGGGCGTTGTTTGTCTAGAGGGTTCAGATAGTTCTGACGAGGTAATTTAATTCAGGTATTCCTGATGAATCTACAGAATGAAATAAAATTTTTCATAAACACCCAGTGAAAATATCTATAGAGTTGACATTTATATTCACCAATGCATATACATATGTATGTGTAACTACATAAGAAATAAATTTATGAGTTCATTCATGAACAAATACTTGCATTGGTCGACCGATCATTTACTCTATTCATCTTTGACCTTAGCTTATCTATTTATCGATAGGATGATTCCATGATGCCCACGCGTGGAAGGAGTATCGACGATATTCTTCCGGCCGATTGTGGAAAGCGTGTCGAAGATTTTGGCAGTGAAGAATATATATTTGAAAGAGTTGTTAGGGGTTCGGTTGCACCAAAAGGTTCTTATCCCTGGCAGGTAAAAATATCTGGAATTATGATGAAGGAGTATTCACTCGCTGGTTTTTATTGAGTGAGAAAAAAATTTATTTCTTCCAAAGGCGAGCATTCGTATCCGGGGTCAGAGTATGTCAAGTCATTGGTGTGGCGCAGTCGTTATCTCTCCGCTCCACGTCTTGACAGCCGCACACTGTCTCAAGGGTTACAATAAAGGCACGTATTTCGTTCGCGCTGGAGATTACAACACAGAGGTGAATTTTTTTTCCTTGTGCTCTACTTTATCTGTTCTTTATGTATACTTTTTTCACGTAGAATTGAAATTTATTGTACAAATAAATTACTTTTTCGCCGCGATGAAAATTTCCATTTCGTAGATTTCTGAAGACTCTGAGGTAGAAGCAAATATTGAAGATTACTACATACATGAGGAATTCCGTAAAGGCCAACGGATGAACAATGACATTGCATTGGTATTGTTGAAAGGAAGAGGAATTCCGTTAGGTAAACATATAATGCCAATCTGCTTGCCTCCAGCAAACGTAGAATACCCTGCAGGTCTGAATTGTACAATTAGTGGTTTTGGTAGCATTGAATACGGACAATCAGGTAAATTCCAGTCTTCTCTCTGTATGATATTAGGTGTTATGAAAAGTTACAGATTAATCCGTTGTGAATTTCTATAGCACACTCGCGAGATTTACGTTTTGGATGGGTTCCTTTGATCGATCAATCTATTTGTCGGGCTGACTATGTTTATGGTGAGGGCCGCATAAGTCAGGGCATGTTGTGCGCGGGTTCTTTAGATGAAGGCGTCGACTCGTGTGATGGAGATTCAGGCGGTCCGCTGGTTTGTCAACATAATGGTACATACCGTTGCCCTTAAAATTTTTTTTACAGTTTCTTTTAGTTTTTGTTTTTTTTTTACCTTCGACGATTGAGCTGAGTTTATCATGATATTTTCTTCATGACTGCACAGGTGCCTTCACCCTTTACGGTATTACCAGCTGGGGTCAACATTGCGGTAGAGCAAACAAGCCTGGAGTTTATGTACGCGTTGCCCATTACCGAGATTGGATCGATAAAAAAATACGAGATTCTCTATCAGGACGATGAGTTTCCTTATTCACCAAGCTTGAATTTATGCACTTATATTTTCAAATATGTATGCAGGATTGGATTGAGGCTAAAGTAGTGAGGAACGAATAAGGCATAATTTCATTTAAATTGAGTTCTATTTCATGAGCCATCATCATTTCTACAAATAATTGTAATTTGTGTTGTTTATTTTTGCATCATTTTGTTGTTGTTTTGTTCGTCTTTTTTGTTTTTCACTCAAGTGTAACTGAATTTATGTACAATAGTCCCAACGTATTCGATCGTACAATAACATAAGTAAAAATTTGCAAATCGACAATATTTACATATACAGGACGAGTTACACAACGTAAAAATTATTTGTTATATAAACATACGGATTTCTTTTAAGTTTTCCATTTTTTTGTTTGGTTTTTTTTTTCGTATATATCAGTGCGAGCTTTATATAAACCTTTTCGATTTATTCATCATTTTTATCTCTTGGCTCAAGCGTAAATACAGTTGCGATAAAATCAATATTAAGTGAAAAAATAAACAAAGCATATTTTCAATATCATCTCGCAAAAAGAGATGGTCAAGAGCTTATTTCGACGTTCGACGAAAAAGCATATGATCGATACGTCTGGTATATCGTGATTTGTTGTATTGTGCGCATCTAATATAAAAAAGAAAATACATATTCATTTTACATATGATACCATTCTTCTCAAGTGAATGGAGTTTAATTTTATGACAATGATGGTGTTTTTGTTTTTTTTTTTTCATTCGCACATGCAAATAAATGTTTGTTTATTCTTTAACTTCACGTTCTTGGGAATGTAGGGCGAATAGATAGAGACAAAAAATTGTATATGCAACAAACTTAACATAATTACTTAATTTAGGGCGTCAAAGACTGATTAATGCGCTTATAGTTGCCGATGAAAAAGCAATGCTACAGCGAATTTTTCCATATATTCGTGAATTAAAATGCAACTAGCTTATGATTTAGAGAATCTCACCCCGATGAATAAAAAATTTCATTCAACGTTAGCTGGCCCAAAATCGAATTAAACTAACAACTAATGACTAGATGGAGCAAGAACTTTTTTTTTTTAACGTTCTTAACGAGGCAACGCAAACTCATATACTTCTTTTAGGCGGGTGCATTCATGATGTTCAAATCCTAAGTGAAGTCTTATACCAAATGTCACCGCATTATTCTCTGTCTGTTTCACTTTTTTGTTTTAGAACTTGTTTTATTCGTAGGTAATTAATTATTCTAAACAGACTCTTTCCTTCGTTTAAAATCTAAAACTTATTATTACAAAGCGCATAATTACGTATGTGCGCATACGTATATACACGTCTTCATTATTTACACATTGTAATTTATCCAATTGTATTGTCTTAAACGAGAAGACAATACGTGGACACAGTATTTTATTATTTTTATTCCATCTATTTATAATCAAGGAGATTGGCATAATCACTAAAATTCATTCACGCGAAGTGGCCACGGATAATACAAATTGTTTTTTTTTTTCTTTCGGCTAACAAAGATCATGCCTGTTTCACATATTTCTATTTCACTTAATCGACAATTGCTTGTCATTGTGTACTTTCGAAAAGAGATTTCTAAATTTTACAATAAAATAAATAAGCTCACGAATACAAAATATAATAAAAGAAAAAATGTTCAAAAATAAATATTGGAAGCGATTAATAAAAAACAATGATGTTTACCGATAACAACTGTGGAAATTCAGGAAAATATTGGACGTTGATAAAAGAGCCATAGAATCATGAAGATGAATATAGACAATGAGAATGGCTACGTTATGCATACACGATATATCATAAGGTTTTTTTCTTTTTTTTTTCCACTATTGATAATTGAGTTCTCGATAATGTGCATGTGATCAATCGACTCCGATGAATTCTACTGTGTAAAATGTGAATCGGGCGATGTGTCATTCAGACTCCAGATGTCAACAAAATTCAGAATTATACAGAGAATAATATAGTATTGATACTGATAACAGCGATATGACAAATATAAGTGATATAAAAGAAAGGCGAAATAAATAGCTGTGATCACGTCTGGAATCTGATGCCGTGAGTATCTTTTTTTTTTCATCATTCCGATATATAAATTACTTTCGTTAGTCTGCAACCTATTTGTAGGTGGCTTATAGCGTATGATGTTATATAAATGTTTAAATGCGTTCCTAATATTGTTATTATCTGACAACTTCTTTGAAAATCATGAAAAAAAACTGACGTGTAAAATAAATAAAAAAGATCCATGACACACACCATATTAATTTCGTTATTATCTGCCATAATTGGACCGTGCGCGTGCTTTATGTTTAGCCAAGGAGAGAAATCTCTTGGTCCCTATTATATATAATGAAGAAGTTGTATTTCGATGATGCATTTTCTCTTCAAGAAATCGCAGAATTTTTTAATCTTTTTAATTCGGTTCTTTAAATTAACAAAGTTAATCGATCGATGTATACAATTTTCCTTTACCTCAGATATATTTCATCTGCATGAAACAAATTTTTGTCTCTGCAAGTTAATTGATTTGATCGTCATAATACTAATTAATACTTCGTCAGCGAAGAAGTTCCATTATCTGTGCGGAACATTTTGAGTTATCGAAGTGAATATATGAAATCGTGGATTAATTGCATTAACAATTCCACCTTTTGTATTTGAATTTCGCTATTCTTGTTAAACGAGCATATATCAAAAGATTGTGTGTTCATAAATGTACAAAATTAAATCTGCCTGTTACTATCTTAAACTTCTCAATGATGAATGAACTGAATGTGGATTGATTTAAATAAGACCTTGTTCGAGTATTTATCTTGGGAATATATCATGGAGATAAACGCTGACTTGGGTGCTAATACTTACAGCTGAATGATTCTGTCAACAGTAGCCTCGTGACGATTCATTCTCACGAACTTAAAATTAAATTCTTTCGGTTTGGCTCCAACTTATGCTTCTATCAGCATGTGAAAATGATTTTACAAGAGTGACACTTACTTGACATTCATTATCCTTTCAGGATGATGAAGGGAGATGTGTTGTCACCTTGGGTGACCAACTTTTCGTAATTTTAACATTTAGGAATATATTAATATATATATATCTATATTAAAATGTATTTAATTCAATATCTCTCCCATTCTGTGTTATCCACGGCAGCTTGTTTTCACTGGGCATTTAGTTCTGATCTGATGACAAAATAAAAAGAAATAATATAATTCTTTTGCTCCTGTTGGAAATTGAATTAGCAAAAGTTTGTATAGTATTCTCTTTTATGTTTACTTACTTCAAATGTTTATAACGTTCCTTTTCCGGATTGTTATCAGGTGGTTCGCACTCAAACGATGCCAGAGCTAGTGCTAGGAACAAGATAGAAAATAGAGAAAAAGAATAAAAAATCTTGAACGACATGCAATTAAAGCTGGAGTGTTTTCAAAAGTTTTCAAACAAATTCAATAGCTGTTGTCAATACCATTTTCCGTTAGTACTGGACTGGCTTGGAGAAATGCGATGACCCGCGAGTTTTTCTCAAAAGGACAGGCCACCTGCTTCCAAGCAATGAACTCGGTCACCTGTTTGGCAAGCTGCCAAAACTTCTCGAAGTTTATGTGTCCGTTTGGAAGTCTGAAAGTACACGACAACCGATGGTAACTTTCGAGTGGTATATTCTCTTCGGTATTAAACTAGTTGAAAATAAACAAAACAATAATGTTACAGATAGAAATGAAAGAGATACAACATGAAGCACACAGATGGGAGTAATAGTTTGGCTGCACATCGTATGAACAAAATAGTTTCCAATATAATGGCGAGTGATGTGGAATTTTATTTCAAGTAAAGTAGAAGGAGTGGATGTTCGGATTCCCCAACTTGGACGATTTGTCACGTGAGCGAAAAAAAAAAATGGTGTGGCATGAATTTCTCCCAATTTTATCCCGTGTACGTGTTCCTGCATGGCTGTACACTTGCAATCAACTTGTATCGTGTTTTGACAAGCAAGAAAGTCTCAGAGACCACGGGAACGACTTTGGTGCGCCATGGTTGAAGATTACCGCGAGAACTTAGCCAATTTATTCCGATCTCAAGTTAGCAGCATTTACACGGCATCACGAATATATACGACTTCAAGTCAGGGAGGACACATGGTGGAAAGTTGAACGTGCATCGCTGATAGAATATTCGAATACGACGATCAGTCAATATGAATCGTTGCGTAAAATTGTTGTTAACTTATCATCACCATCATACACACAACTATCACTCTTTCGTTTTCTCATTTCCTTCGTCATTCGTGTCCCCTCCTGCATTCTGCCATCGAATTGCCATCACTACATTGCCGTAACTTTTGCTATTACAAGTTTAATAAGTTTGTCCACGTACCGATGAAATTGTCAGAATTCAACTGATGCAAGATAAACCAAGAGAGATTGTGGGAACGTGTGAATTTTTAAATATTTATCTCGACAATACTATAGCCAGAGGGTCGTTAATATTCATTCATACTCAATGCAACATCAAGTTTTATCACAATCAATTGGGTACACTCTGGAATATGTAATGCTTTCATAAGAGGTTTTGAATAAGTTGAAGAGACTTTGAATTTAAAGTATACAATGGACTATATTTAGATTAAGATTCTTGATGTGGGCAAACGCGAAATGATAATCGGGAAATTTGTGACATAAATATATCAATTCATGAGTAGATAATTCATAGGAATACATGATGAATAAATGATGACCTTAGTCGAGTAAATGGGTTTTCGTGGGTTTGATTCATCACGATCCACATGTTATTGTGATGTCATTACAGGTATGTAACGTGGATGACTGGTGGTTTCCATCTATATTCCACCCTATTGCCCAGAGAATGGCTGAAAGAGTATCTGTTTTCTATCTCTATCAAAGATATTATGAAACCAGGTACACATGTTATGCATTCACGTGAATATTTGGTTTCGATTATAGAGTTGTCAATATCATATTGCCAGGCATTTCAATAAACGAGATTATTATATTATATCCATCGACTCCTCCAAATTACTGCAGTTGATACGTCCACCGAATTGTGTACATCAATAATCATTTTCGCAAGCAATTCAATAAATCACTATCGCAAGCTGATAGCAGAGATGGTCATAGCGGAATTGAAAGAAATCTTGATGAAATTAACTTCAGAAAACTCCAAATGTTAAGGTTGATACAAAATCGTCGATCCGATTTCTTTCAAGAAGTCATAACAATCATAAGTACGTCTATAAAGTCATGCTCGTAGCTCTTCATTTTCGAATAAATCGTTGAAGTAATTTCTATTGCTTATCGAATCAAGAATTATTTATGATGAAAGAATTTTATGTGGATGCGGAAGTGTTCTCTGCTTTATCACCACATAATGCATGGTGCACTGCTGTGAGAGATGAACCAAATGAAGATGTGAAAACATGTTAATGTGAAAATATTAGGCAAAGTTTTGAAGCGCAACCAAAAGTTTTTGTTACAAAGTCAGTGTAATTTTGAGGAGTTAATGTATGCGAGTTATGCATAAAGTTCTATTCACGATTATGGAAGAAACGTGTCGGAGCATCATTGTCTAAAACAAATATATAAAAAATTTTGCAATAATCATTATGAACTTACTTGTTGCTGCATCCTTCATTGAGGAAATACAAATCCTTTACGAGTAGACTGAAGAATGGAACGACAATACGTTGTCTCTCATCAGTTGCTCCTGCACTACGCCACATTGCTGCTTTAAGAGTGCTCCGATAACTACTAAAATTACTACTTGGATCCATCTGATGTTCCAGGATAGAAAACTTTGCCGATTGTACTTTCGACCACTGTAACAAAACAAATAACAAGAATAAAATTAGAATCGGAAACAAATATCAGTTACTCATGAGGAAAGTCCACTATACATAGTGCAGTGTATTGATTTCCAATATGTTTAAACTATGACAGGAATGGTTTCTGGAAACACATCGATACCTCCGGGTTCATAGATATTATATCCTCCGACATTTATCCGCCGTGTCGAGTAGGATCATATTTACTGAATCCTCGTCTATGAGAGCGTATTACTCGTCCGTTCGCTGAAACATTTCGGACCATAAGGCCAGGCAGGATCAGATGGATTACATTGTATATAACGTGTGAGAAACGCAATCAAAAAGACGTACGTCAACGTGTTACTATTTTCTTTCTTATATTATTAATTATTCACTTGTATAATAAACTCTATTTCCCATATTGATTAATCAATGAATGATTGATTGAATACTCAATAATTCATATTCCATTCAATCAATTAAATATTCAATTGAATAAACGCCAATTTTCATCGAAATTGCGGTTAATATTAAAACCGGAATTTTATTTATGCATGGAGCACTTTTGTATAATTACGGTTGATGGAGGATAAAAATTCGGAGCTAACAGTTACGCACTATATCCCAATGTTTATTCAATTATTGTGTATGATGACATTAATTATGCATGAAATTCATGGGATATCAGAGTTTGTTTCAAAGTTCGTGAGAAGTGAGATCGCAATACTATGTGTTACGTATTCTAAATGAGCGAGATGTGCACCAAATAATATAGCAGTGGATTATTCCTAGACGCGTATGGGAGAAAGAGAAGCGACAAAGTGGTAGGAAGTGAGTGAGATTTGGCGAGTTGGGGTTGCGTAAGCGACAGTCGACTACGACAGTAATTGAATTAACTTGGAGGACAAAACTGTCGCGAGACCCCGTGTGAGAGGGTGGAGGCGCTGGATTAATTCCATCATACCTCTACTATCCCCATGAGATTCAATTTACCTATTACAATATGAATCCATCCAACGTACACATACACACATACACTCGCGCAATTGTATTATTACCATATGGACCGCTGTAGGGTCGGGGGGTTATCGGACGGAAAATTAGCATCGTAAAATGTCGAATGGACATACTGAGAGCGATACAGAGTCATGTATCATTTGGAATTCACCGATTTTCCGCCGAGTATCCCAAGTGTCAATTCAAAACATGATATGTCAATCATCTAACAATTATTATGATTAGTAAACAATAGGTATATGTATGTTGACTGCTGCTTCCACTATCAAATGGATTATTAATTATCCCATAAAATCGAATAATAATTAATTATGGGATATATATTTGTATACCTATAGACATGCCATAAGAGAATATAGTCAAGTTTCTGTCACTCGCAGATTATCAACTAAATTAAACGTGCGATACCTTTCAAGCATTTGGGCACCGAGCCAAAAACTTTGCGCGCATACATACACCATCTGCATTGAGCGAACGCAGCATTTTTATGGTTAAGCAATATACGTTTAATATTTTTTTTTGTGTTCGTTATAAAAAAAATTGCTAGTAGAGTGGAGAAAAAATTTGCGTGCGTATTTGTGATTTAAGGTTCTTGATTGTACATGAGAGATCATGGACGTAGTGGTGGGTAGTGGAATGGAGAGCCTTCAGAATTCATGCGTGCACTAGCGAATAAAATCGGACGGAAGTAGTCGCGATAAGCTGCAGGCGTACTGCTGGTGGTAAATTTCCATTAACGAAAATTACGAGCCTCGAATTCTACTTTCTCATATATATACTGCGTCGGATAGTAGGTGCCCCAACAGTTTTTGCAATTATTTCCGTCGGGTTTAGTCTATAAATCAGGCTCGGCTAGCCAAATGAACCTCGAATAATGTCCAGGGTTTTGTTAGTGAATTTCTACTGTATATTATACATATATATGGTGTATATATATACATATTTACATACTGGCGGTCCTCATTAAATCAGGGAGATTCCACAGATGTTTTGAGAAGTTTTGGCTGATCAAAAATTATAAATTAAATACGGGCTCCATATACATGATATTGTTATTACATTATATCATTCATGAGAGATTCCTCAAAAGATGAATTACTATGTTTATATTTTTGTAACGAAACGCGTTGACATGATGCTACAAATGGATATATTTTCACGATGTTTCTATTGTCCCACGAAATTTTCTTTCCGTTGTACAATATTATGGATTTCCAATGTATGAAATAACAGTCGGTGATCAAAAAATTGTTAGGTGTGTAACAAGAATTGTGCTATCTCAGCAGCTTTCGAAATATCCGATTACTCATCATAAATATTGAAGGATTTATCACAAAACGAATCTCATTCAATACCTTCACCACAAAGCCATTTCCCATTAGGTTAAATCAATCAGTAAATTCTTCACGAGACTTTCCACCTTGATTCTGAACTTTTTGATTAACTCACAAACCGTTCAGATAAATCCGCTCAACTGTTAGAGTGTGGGATACAATCAACTCTATCTGCTTTCACCTTCATTCATTTTCTATCTGTCGGTGCATTTGAAATGCACTTCGTCACTATTTCCTGAAGAATTGGAGGTTTGTTCATTTGGGAATTATGATTAAGTCGACAATGAATCATTTTCCTTACCGTTTTCTTCAAACGTGAAATAGGTGACATATTTAGTCCAGCAATAATGGCCATGAGGGAATTAAAGTTGCCTATATTGAAGCATTCTCGTGCAGTCTCAATCCAGTACTCCACAACACGAACACGTTGCTTCTTTTTGGCATGCTGGAAAATGGAAGAAAATTGTAAGAGATATAAATAAAGATGTCACTGCGTTATCCATCTCATCTCTTTTTACTTCTTCTTTTTCTTACTTTGCACACTTCGGTGGCAACGAAGTAGCTCAGCCTGTTGAACCATTGGACATACGACTCTAAATTTCTCGTTTTCTTCATATCCTTGAAAGAAGTCTCTAGATGTGGTGATTCCTGTGGGCAAACATTGAGAACAATTGAATTACTCAGTGTGCACTGATTAATCGAGATGGTTTCAGTCATCCCAATCTTGGTCAACAAAACTGCAACTTGTATTTGTACTTTCACCATCACTACTTCTATTTACTGTTAATGTTGAAAGTAACTCAGAATCGTGGAGACAAACGTATATTCACCTTGGCAAACGCTTGAACAAACTCCTCTGGTCCAATGTACGAGAGTCTCTCAAGCTCAACGTGGGTCAATTGTTGTGCCAGCACAGTCGCTGAGGGACAAAGCTCCGTGACATCGACCTGCAAAGAAAATAGTTGAGTGGAAAAAAAATATAAAATAAGTAAAAATATATACTGTTCAGGAGTACATTGACAATCTTGATGCAACATGAGTAAAAGGAGATGCATCTTCACAGGCTATGACAGCACAATGGACGAATCCAGTTGCTGTATTTGCCTCACCACTCCAAATCTTATATCTTTCAACCAAACTCATTTAATTTTACGATTCATCCTCTACCGACGGAAAACCTGGATATTATGTTTTATGTCAAGGACTGTGGAAAAATTTATATATTGGATGGAAGCAAAAAAAAAAAGAAATAATAACAAATGTGGGTAGTTCATAAACTATAAAACAATAATGACCCATCGTTCTTTATATCTCGCATACTGAATTATTCATTTCATGACACAGTTGGTCACGAATGTATTATGAATGATATATGTCCACATGTATTATCATGGCATATTATTATTCGATTGCCAATAGAATCCTCTGGGATCAAAGTGCGTTTTCTCATTGCCTGGAAAATGGATGGATGAAATTGATGGTCTATATGTATGTGACGTTCAATCAACCACTACCAATGTCAGTATAGATCGCCAGATGGTATGAATAAGTTATAAATCCAATACTATCTGTAAGGAGTAATATATTTATGGATACACCAGTGAAATATCAGTAATGATTCCCACCACTGATGTGAATCGACCACATCCAATATCGACGCAGTGAAGTGAAATGTGTCAAATGTGGAAAAAAGATAAACGTAAAAAAGAAAAACAAAAAAGAAACAAGGAAAAAATCGTAAGATACGACTCTACGACCAAAAGAAAAGAAAGGAAAGAGCATCGCACTTGGACTTCTCTGTGGTTCTGTGTCGATGAAGCGATCTGTCCTTTTTGGTTCTATTTTTATTATTTTTCCTTTTATCTTTTATCTTTATGTTCCGAGTTTTTCCGTCCTCACTCAACTTCGTCTCAGTTCTGTTGCCTTATTCCATTCGATTTTAGTATGGTATTGGCAAGGCCGCCGTGTTACTTGCTCAAAGAGAATCCAGTTGAGTGGTGAAAAGAGAGGGAAAGGAAAAAAAGTGAGGAGAAATGCGGAAAGAAATGAGTGAAACGCTTATTCTCAGTGACACATAGTGAGAGAGTACATCCGTTATTCTATTTCTCATTTTTCATTTCTTCTTTAATGTTGATAGTGAGAGATGCAATTGTTGAGTACATACTACGGCGCAATTTACAGAGACTAAAGTATTCCGAGTGCTTGATGATGTTCGCTTATTTCTTCATCCTTTTTTTTTTTTTAAGAGCTGGTTTCAAGTAGTCCATTCATTGAAGCTTTATCAAGCTGTGAAATATATACAACCATCCATACATACACGCAAAGCCAAATATAAATTCCATGATAGGAATTATAGGTAAACGAGTTAACTGCTTTGCCTGTTGGCTTATGTACACGTTCATGGGTTACTTCATGTTGAATGTATTTACGAACAGCCACTATACATGCTTCTATCCTGCCAACTAATGCCTTGGCATTTTCCAGATTTCCATTAAGATTACAACAAAGTTTATTTGAGTAAAGCTTTATTGTAAAATATCGTGCGCCTTCATGATTCAAGTAAGCATTATATGAGCTACTAGTAGCAGTCAAGATAATGTGCATGAAAAATCTTTAATAGATTTAGTCACAAAGATGTGGATTGTGAGATGGAAATAAGTGTACCACACCCGAATGGTATAGATGAAAAGCTTTTCTGGACGAGAGTAGTTTTCCTCTCAAATATTTCCTCATCTCACGATGAAATGCGTTCCCATTCGGTATTTGTCCTTTCTTCTTATACATTTTTTTTCTTCTCTTTTGTCTTCCATATCGTCGTCGTGTATTTTTCATCCTTCTCCGTCTTCTCGTCATCGTTGTTGAATAGTGGCGCATGTATGTGTATGGATGCGAAAGCAAAGTGCTGCTTTCCGGTACTGGGTACTTTTGTCTTTATACGTGCTTCCAGACATTCGTCTTTCGTTACGAGTGAGAGATAGAGTAGAGAATGAAATGGCGAGAGGATGAAGAGTCAAGGGATGAACGTTAATCTTCACCGACAAAGTTCTAAATCGCTTGGGTGTACGTGACACACGACAATGATGAGAAAGCGAATGTTAGCGGGGCGGGATGGAAACATACGAAGGGAGGAAAATGTTGAGAGTGCTAGCAAGCAATGAATGAGTGAGAATGGAGGGACAGAATATATAGTGAATTGTTCATAGTGTGGAGATTAAAAGGGAGTATTAATTTTGGATTATTGTTTTCAAATCAACGGCATAATGGAGATGATTATAGTTTCTCTGTTGAACAGTTACCTTATGGAATTGAAATAATGAATGGGAAATGAATTTTAATTACGTGTAAACAACTCATTCGCTCTTTGAAAATGTTGAGGGACTACAAATATTTCAATTGTCATTTTCCCAGTTTTGTTTTTCGCTCAAAATGTGCAGGAGATTGTTTATCATGATAGAAACAAAATATATGTGGGTCCTCATTTTCTATAAGTCAACGATTGATATATTATGGAAAGTATGAAAGAGAACAGACTGATGCAATTTAATTCAATACACCTCTAATACAATTACAAAATTACGTATTCCATACATAATTTCAATTGAGAATTTGACTGTTGTCTGAAGGTTGTGCAAGTTTCGAAGCTCGAGATAACTGAAATTCTAATACAAAGTCAGAACAACAAAGTCTTGAGGAAGATTGTGAGATCTCAACTTTGATAGCTGCAAGTTAAAGTTCACAATTGATAGCAATTTCTAATAAAATCGAATCAAGACCAATTGAATATAGACAATTTCGAATGTCTACAAGAATATGTACCATACACTTGCTGTTGACACTAATCAAATACGCAATTCTATAACAATACAAATACAATTAAAGTTTGTCATTGTTGGGTTTGTACAGTCTATTTCGTATAGTAGATTAATGAAAATTCCATTGGATAATTTAACTAAGAAATATAAAAATGTGGTTGGCGAATTGTCGCAAAAGTGATGGTTATTATTTGAAGAAATTCCATGATCATCATAAAATCGTAATATTATTGCCAACTATGTATATAAGTAAAGTGAATATACTGAAAGAGATTAGGTGGAGATGTTGCGCGTGAGGAAAAATCCAGCGACAGTTCGTAATTGAAAAACACCATGTGGCCTGAGCTGCACGAGTTCTGCATACTTTTGTAGGGGATATTTGTCTGAAGATTGCAACGAAACACATGGATGTAGTGTTGTGTCTGTGTGTCATAGGAAGTGGCGACGAGGTAGAGGGAAGAAAATTCTAACCGCAATTCTGGAATAGCGTGTGAATTCATGAGACGAAAAGCGGCCGCATGCAAAAGAGTATTTGTGTATGAGATCCTTTTGTGAAGGAATAACTCTGGGTGTTTTCAACTTATATGTGTAAATAGTACTTGCCCTCACTCTTTACTCTGTCTTCCTTTCATTCATTTTCATTCATTTTCATTCTCTTTGTCGAAATTAAGTCCACAGCCATTTAAAAACTTCGGCGCAAAAGTCAGCTCTCGAACTTTGATGTGTAATAAAGTATGTTCACAGAATGTTGTTCATAATCATTTAATGTACTCGAAAAGAGAGAAGAGAAATGTTATTATAAATATACCACTCGAAAACAAATTCAGGCAATCGCAGTATTTATAAATAAATTTATTATCAGAGATGTTTGAGTCACATGTTCTGGCTTATTCACTTGACTTGTATCAATTATCTAGAATTATTCGTATTGACTGAACGAGACTTATAATGTTTTTTTTTTCTACTACGTTGTAATGAAATTTATATTTACATTCCATGATTGAAGAGCAGGAAGAAAATTGGTTTGAAGTTTTAATGCAACAGAGATATTAAAAGCTATTAAAACTGAAAGTAATTTTATGATTCACGTTCTTTTATTCGAAAACTCTTTACTGGTATTTGAAATAAACGACAGTCGGAATAAATGCCGCATAACGACCTCTACAGTAAATTCAAATGGCTTTTTCTCTCTGCGTACATGTAGATTATATATGCGCGCTTATATAAAATACATACATACACAGGATGAGTTTCTGTAAGTGGCAGACAGTATACAAGTTGCGAGGTTTCACCTCCACACATACAATTGTGTCCACAGCAATGAGTTGTTGAAGCTGGGAAAAGTTGCGCCCTAATAAGCTCAGAATAAACCTCAAGCTTCTGGCATATATATCAAAAGTCAAAGTGTAACAAGCCAAACTGTTTCAATCATAGCATACTGTTATAACCGCAGCCTCTCCGAATATTAAATGCAGCAATTTTACATATGAAATTACTCTATTAAACTATTCAAACATTAACTGAAAAATATGGTGATTATGGATTCGATGAAGTATCACGATCCTAACGCTACGTAGTTGATTAAAACTGAAATAAATGAAATATCTTCATCAATTATTCACCGATTTCCACACAGTTTCGCCCTTATGAATTCGCAATAATTCATAATTCAAGGATATACTAAAAAAAATATGTAATAATACTAAATAATATTGTTTGATAATCTCCCTCCGTCATTCCATTATTCAACATTTTCATTCTAATATTGAGGTAATCCACACAAAACTCGAATCTCATTTTTGTTCTTGTTCAATCCAATTCTCATGAATATTGATTATCATATGAGAGATTGAAATTTAGTGGAATTCTGTGGGAAAAGGTTGGATGAAAGTTATCTATGTTGGAATTGTTAAGTTAGTTGAAAATTTCCTATGGAATATAGAGTGATAAAGCTAATAACAATATCGTCAGAGAGTGCAGGGTAATAGATTTTACATCCACGTTTATGTATAGTGCAGTTGCAAATGAGCTATTAATAGGCGTTGGATGTGGGTTTGGGAGATGGACTGTAATCAACTCAACTGTATAGACTCTGCACATGGATAGAGTTACATGCACAACACACAGATACGCACAGTACGGATACACACACATAGGAGGGTTCAGTAATCCTTTAAGACTAAATAGTTCCACAGCATACATTAATTAATTGAAATTACAATTATATAAGTTTTTCTTGAATTTAAATAGAATTTCATATTTTGATATATGATGTGTTTAATTTTAGCAGCAGAGTGATAATAATGGAGAGGATAACATGGAAATATGGAGAACATTGAGAGAATATAACTTTCACCTGACAGCTTTTGCTCCCATTAATACTATTATTATTTTCATATTGGTGTACTAACTTTGTCATCATTGTAATCTTTTTTTTTGATTTCCAGGAACAAAGATGAGAAAGTAGTGCGATAATCAATATGAGAACATTGACTATACTTCAACTTTTTATCTCTAAATTTTGATATCACATACTCATTGAAATGGTGGATATTTGGGTGGGAGTTTCGTTGTTATTTAATTTTTTTGTATGTACATAAACTTAATATTCAATAATATGGTATATTGTTGAATTCTCTCCCAATTACATTCATCTATAATAATATAACTTTGAAACTTTCGATCACATTTCAATTCTGTATACTCTAATTACCCAATTGGTAATTAGAAATGGAACTTTAGCAACAAATTGAATTCGCAATAATGACCAAACGTTACTACAGAATCCAATTCATTGAATACGGCAATATGCTGGTTTGTAATACTGAGTTTGATACAGAACGTTATAATATAGAAATATGCTCGAGTGGAGTTTCAGTAGTAATGAAAGATTTCTCACCTGAGTGAGTTGTTCAGCAGCAGCTTCAGTGACTAGTCTAGCTAGGGCCTCTTCATATCTTTCAAGCGCCGTTAAACGTAGCAATAAATTTTGCAATAACGCAGAGACTTCTTGTCGTGCCGCAGCATCAACTGCTGCAACTTTTTGTGTAATTGATCGTATATGACACATAACACGCTCATCTCGAAAATCATATGGAAATGTTTCTGTCCATTCTGCCAGCAATTGGACTAAACGTGGAACAAAACGTTGTAGACGTTCCTAAAAAAGATAAAGAAAAAGAAATAATGAAAATAAATTCATAAATTTTCGCGTTATGCTATAAATAGAAGGAGAAGTAATTTATATTCAAATCCATTATATATTTTGGTGCAAATATTTGGTTTGGATGTACGAAGAAATTGGGGCACGTTAGAGAAAAAAAATTATAGATGAAGTGATAATGCACGATCACAAACTGTGAGTGTGTTGTATAATAAGCTTCAATAATAGATGACTCACCTTGCCACCCTCGCCATTGAGGTTTTGCTGATGTTCGCACAGAGCACAAACTTCACCAAGGAGCTCGTGGGGCTTGATGAAAAGTCGTGCACTCAGCAAAAAGGCAAAGAGGTATGCCCGATCGGGATAATATTCCTCTGTAGGTACCATGTGCTGTACCAGCGCTTCCAATGAGCCGGAAACGAGGTTTCCATCACGGTAAACTAGCGCCTGAAATCAAAAAGAATCAAAATTTTCTATCAACAAGTCGGAAATCGATGTAATCGTAAGAAAATAAAATATGAGAATTAACATTATTTTATGTATTCAATGGAAACATGAAATACAAATGAACGTCAAAACTTTTTACTTCATATAAAAATTGTACTGAAAAAAATACTATGAAAGTTAATTTATCGTGAGGATTGATGTGCACATGACTGACGAGAAATTTGATTAGTGAATAATTTTATCGTAATTGAAATTTGACACAACAATGCAGAACGTTCATTGTATACGAAAATATATATTGGTTTTGAAATGAATTTCACATTTTATTACAATCCAATATTTTTGTGAATACCCTGTTACTCTTGTAACTCTACATTTGTTATAATCCCATCAGAGTTTATGCCAATAATTCTGTTGGTGTACGTTTATCAATTATTTCCACTGTGGTTGATTATCATTCACTATGTATTACTTTTTTTACTTTACTGTCTATTTTATATTTTTATCTCTGAAAATAGGTCACATGTCAAGGTGACTATCGATCGTGGCTACATGTCGTAGGTTTCAAAGAAGTTGGCATCAATTATCACACTATTGATAACCAATTATTTGACAAATGACTTGTAAATGACTTGTTTTGATATTGTTTGTATACTTCAAGATTTTGAATTTATTCGGATATATCTTTCATATACAGATTTTCAGTTGTACACGTTATGACTCGTTAAATTGTGTATGAAGTCATGTATATACAATCAGTGAATATAAACATGGTGTACCACAAATATTTTGTTTGTATCCAGATGTAGAATTGTAGTTTGCAAGTAGCGTTGGAATGAATCTTAGCTTTACGAGGAGATATTTCGTTGAGTCTTGTCGCGATATACGATGTCACCATCCGACAACGACAGGCAACATCCGTTCACAATGCTACAGATGAAGCTCAGGGTTTCACGCTGTTTACTTCGAATCATATACATATACATATACATTTCGTATATATACATTTATGTTGCATACTCATCTCTGCATGTTGTTTTACTTGTCGGGTTAACAAGTTATTTCGAAGTTATTGTGTTATGGCATTTCTACATATTTTGTAACTTCAGAGTTTATGCAATCATAGACTAATGTTGAACGACCTCAATTTCTTATAACAACATTGCACACTTCATGTACAATATTCATTGCTACGCAGTTTATTTGAAGTTAACTTATGAAAGTATCGATTTATTGTTTTTTATATTGATAAGTTAATTATCGCGATATAAAACTTGATGGCGTCGTCAAGTGAGTGGAGCGCAACATACATTTATGTTACAACGACGACAGCTTTTAAAGTTTTTATCAGATATCAGAGTTGTTTTTATTTTTTTTCCAATTAAATTGTCGAGTTTAGTTTTTCAGAGAATTATAGTTTGAAGATTTTTGAACGTTGAAATGTTCGATTATATCCAAGTTTGATACACGTTAAAGACATGAAAATCCAACTAATTGTAATTAGTGAATAATCGGATCCTGAATGCTTATAGTGACTGATATAAGACTTTTTGCAACATCAATTAAATATACCAATCAATTTATTATCGATTTTATTCTCGATACTAAAATGATTTTATTGTTGTTTCGATCTTGTTACAGAAGTGCTCATATAATTTATAGTGATCGTTTTACAGAGAAGGTTTTTCTATCCAGCGGATATCATTAAATTAATTCATTCTCGTTTTTTAGCAGTATCTTTCGAAATTGAAGTTCTGGTTTGCGGATGAATATATATACATTTATAATTTCATGTACGACAGTAAATTGAAATATAGATATATTCTCTGATGGATATACATTAAATGCTAATATTTGCAGCCAATTACCCTGAGATCACTTCTATCCGGTACCTGACTATTTGATAACATTCGCGAGCAGACTTCCGTTTCTATCATGCATCATTGCATCTCATTAGCTTGAGGAATGGAGCGGAAGGAGACATAACGAAAGAACAGAATAAGAACGAAAAAATATTTTAATAACGTCGATATTAATTGGGAATATCGCGTAGGTCTCCGTAGCTGATGTTCATTGATTTTCAAGCTGGTGATCGTGGCATTTCTGAGTATTTCTCTTGAAAATTCTATGCTATGGCCGATTAACGACCATCCAAGGATAAAATTAATATCCGCTATAGCGAATTGACCCGTTGACTCGAGAGCATCCTATATTCCACATTCTCTCCTCCCCTCTCTTCTTTTAGTGAGGGCCATTATGCTTCGCGATCGCTGGACTAGAGATGTTGATGGTGAATGCGTGGCTGCAAAATATCTCGACTGTAAAAGCTCTTTCGGTCCACTTGACGGTACCATTTTTATGTTCACTTTTTTAATTTTCATCTCTCCATTTTTTTTTATCTTTGCCATGTTTCGTCTCGTATTGCTGCATACACATTTCGTATATTTATTAAATACTTGTAGACCAGTTGTGTTACAATATTCACATTTACATATGCATATGGATATACATCGAGGATGAAGTGAAATTCTCCATGTGAGAAATTTATTGATGTTCCGTTGCAGCAGATGGACTAATTGAACTGAAACTACGTGATGAAAAGTAAAAAAATATCGCAGAGGCTTTGGAGTTTATTTTTTTTTTTTCTATAGATTTTTTTCTATTGGAAGAATATGAATACTAGCGAAAAAGAATAAAAAAAATACAGACAATGAAAAATCATGTCATCTACTACAGAGATATTTTAAAAAGTTTGGTATATTCGAGAAAAAGAGTAATAACAAAATATTTTATAATTTCATTTCGACTGAATCTCTCTTTCCTCTCTAGCTACACCTATATGATTGTGCCAATTTTTCATCTCCCCTATATTACATGACGCATGAGGCGACATAGATTTTTTCATTTTATCTTTTGAAGAAGCCAAAGGGAAGATGAGGTTTTATCTTTCGTTTACGTCATGTAGAGAGCAGAGGAAAAGGGAATATGGAAAAAGTGTATAGAAAAAGTGATAACAATAATGATGATGAAAAAATGAAAATGAATGGATGAGAAAAAAAAATTCAATGCTGCAACGCGCTCTTCTTTGTTGTATCTTCCTTTATTTGTCAGACTTCTCAGGTAACCATCGTCGCTATGATGGAAGCCACTATACCGTGTCCATATACTATTTGTTCTAGTGTGCTGGTTTTTTTCCTTTTCATGTAACTCAATGTAAAAAAAGAAGTTCAATAATATTCAAACCTCATTCATGTACAGTACTTCTGACATTCGCACAAACCAGCGGTATTTTGTGAAGGGCTTATTGTATTGGACAGTCATGAATGTATCACCGCATGTATATAAATATTCTTTTTGAATGCCGTAAACCAACATTGCGGAAACCACCAGCAAAAATCTATGGTGAAAAAAAATTCGTTCATTTGAGTACTGCTACGTAGGCGTCAGCACACAATTTTTGTCACCACAACCATTGACAATTGCGGGCCACACTTTTGCTGTCGTTCACAAACTATTGTGCGAGAGATATTTTTATTTTATATCACGTAAATCTTTGTTCGCATATACAATCATGAAATTAGTTTCGTAGCGATGGAGTCTTTGTGAATGCGATGATTGAATGTAGAATTTTGATGTCGAGAGGATTCTATGAACATTTCAGGAGAACAAAAATGAGCTTCTGTCATGTTTTCGATTATTGTTTCACGAATATGCTCTGATTAATTCTCTCCAAACAATATCCAGTGTTTCATTTTAGAATGTTGATAGTTGAGACAGAAGAATGCTTGATTGCAAATGAGAAACTCAACATTGGATGCAATATAACTGGTTTTATTTACAGTGAAAAAAATTCAATTGTAATTTTCATTCTGTCATTTCTCAAATAAATTTTTCCATCCAATTTCATTATGATGAATACAACTCACGAAGAGAGTACGAAAAACAATGTACAACAGTTGTGACAAGACTTGCAACGATAAAAGAAGTGAATGAAAATGAAAATTGGGAAAAACACGAAAGGTCTATGAGTTAACCAATGCAGGGATTCGAGAAATTAAATAAGAAGTAATAGCAGGTGATGATGAAGCTCAGCAGCTCCGAGTGTTCTAAGTGAAATTGCAAAAACTTCATGGATAGAACAGTTTAAAAATATTTACCGTAGAATGTGTGTGTGGATGAAGTAATGGAAAACGTCATTCCAGTGTTCACAGAGGAAAAGATTAAAGGAGAAAGGAACAAAGAAGTAATTTCGAGTACATATTTTATGAAAAGATAAAATTAACAAAATATTCTGTGCATTATAATCACGTGCAGTTGAAACCAAAGGATGATGGTGTTTATTATAGCCATATTTACCCACCATCGATCTTTTATATGATCCATTTTTTTTCCAATTAATTCACAAATAATTATTTATCCAATTAATGATTATCATGAACCGAAAATTTTCGATCATGCTGTGAAATAACTGGAGGTTTTATGCACTCAGCATGCGTTATTGGATCAATTAGTGGAATCCGACATATAATTGGATTGGCAACAGGCTCATGTCAGATATCTCATTGGCCTGAATCACAAACAAGAGAGAGGCGAAACGCTGATTGCTCAACAAAAGCAAATAAATATCATAGTAAATGAAAAATGATGATTTGTATATGAATTAATAATGTCACGATAGAGATCACAACATATTTTACTTAGAATCAGAGTACGCGACGGGAGAATAAAAATGATGAGGGTCTTTGGTAGAGATATAAAACCAAAAAATTGTCAAAACTAAATGAAAGATGAAAGTAATTCTTTATTTTATGTGACGACTGAGGAATAGAATGAAAGTAATAAATCTACAAAATCTAATTAACTGTTGTGACGGTAACGACTGCGAATAAGGTTGAGCGTGAACAACCAGGGGAAAGTGCAGGGAAATAGCTAATTAGAACGAGGGTTAATGGGAAAGCTGTGATGGACTTGATGCAGCTGTATCGTTGAATGTTATCACATATCTCCGACGTATATATAATCTTGTGGTGCCTCTCGGCTAGCTCTTCGTTCGCTCACCGATCCTGGTATCACGTTCATCAGAGCGTGTCATGGTATTTCGATCCGTGTGGCATGGCAGCTAATCATGGGCCGATTAACTATATTTATGGGGGAGAATCATGACCTCATATTAATCGCATGATCTATTTGTGCGTAAACTTCTCACACATTCACGAGCCTCCGCATTTGTTTGTGATCGTGTGCTTCAGGTTTTTATTAAAATAATCGAAGAATGGAAGAATACAAAAGAAATAGACACAAAAGAATAATTGGATCAATAAGAATAAGATTGTTTATTTTCATAACTTAGAAAAGAAATTTTCACTGTAGTTTCGCTTTCTATAATGAAAATTGTGGAAATATAGAGATAGAAAAATTGAAGATAAAAAGTCTTTGAATAAAAATTTGGAGTGAAAAGATATAAAAAAATAAAAGTACAGATGATGCCGCTTATTATTTATCAGAGCGGAAACGACTGCGGGAGTTACTCACGCGTATTTCGCGAGGCCGCAGAGTGACGGGAGAAGAAAATACTTTTTTTTTTTCATGATTATATATATAGTTCAGTTTTTTTGCCTCAATGTTTTTCCTCTCTGCCTCTTCCTCTTCTTGCTGTTGAATTTCTCCACAACTTCAATTTTTATCGTATGGACCTATGCGGTCTCTCGTCTACTTTCATTCCCTGCCTTCAGCATTGATGACGTAGCCCGGAACCAATAAATGTTTCAATACCGCGTGAATGCACGCATAAAAAAAAATTTCAAATGAAAAGGACAGAGAATGGTAAAGCGAGAGTGGGGAGAAAAAAAGGCAATTAGACTACGGGAACAAATGTCTATTCGTGAAGAGGCAATTTTCGTATCTACAGCAAAATTTTATTTGAGAACAATAACGAATGAAGAATTTCAATGGTTAGAAATTGGTCAAAGTATAGTTATAACTTTTAGCATCACTCATATAATGCACTGAGAACATAATTTATAATGAAAAATGTGAAGAGAAACTCATAAATACATAAAATTTCCTGCGGGCATTGCGTAATTTACCAACCATTTATGAAAAGTTAAAATGATATTTCGTTAAACTGGAGTTCATCTGAACACAAAGTAAAGTGGGTGGTTCGCCGACTAATAATATTTCATAATGAGTTGGCAGTGAAGTTTAATGAACTAAATTTTTGGTAACAATATTTTCCACTTCTTACACTTTCATGCATATATAACGAGATAAAATATAATTTTTTAGTTATGTCGGGCATATGTAATTGATTTTACTTTGCGAAACCAAACGCGATGATAATAGTGTGGATGTCATTGATTGATAAATGATATAAACCTAACGAGGTAGGAATTGTGTATATTGAATATGTACCTAACTGTGTGCATAAATCAAACAATCCAATTCTTATCATCAGAAACTTCGTGTTCCGACATGCGACAATATCGGGTTATAATTAATGAGTATCCATATCGTTCGATGTACACATCACTCATCTTATCACATAGCCACGAACTTCCACACAAATTCACTTGGGCAAAACGGCATTTTAAAGTATAATGAAAACCAAAACTATTTGGCGATTGTTACAAACAATTGAGGAATGATAATAGATCAGAATTAATTTTCTGGCTGATTTTTGCGAGCCTTTGTCAGTTTCAACTAATTCTACTCAAATAAAGTTTCTTCTTACGCATACATCGGAACATAATTCATTATTAAACTTCGAGCTCGCCGTTTACTTTGTGTAACCATAGAGAATGAGAAATTATGGTTATACGAAAAAATAATTGAGTGAAAATATTCAAATAAATTCATGAAAACTTTCCGAGATGGTGCGAGTATAAATGGCGTGATTCGTTAAATACACAAGAAGTTAATAGTATAACAACAAATGTAAATTCCAGGCTGTTTGGCAAATCGTGGAAAATCTCAATGTCGTCGGGCAATTTCCGGACGGAAAAGCTTTTCACCGGTAGCGCCACGATGAATATTCACCGTCAAACAGAGGATATGGGAAGCAGAATGATACGTGAATGTATGTCCCGTTAAAGGGAATAGGGCACTTACATGTTCCGTGTTTATGGCGATGCCGTCCCGAATGTCCTGATGGTCGACGGCTGCACCGTTGACCATTCCAGGACCACCGCCGGCGCCACATCCACCACCCAGTCCCTTTCCGCCAACGCTACCGGCAGGAGTTTGCGGTAAGCTCTGTAACGGCAAGAGAAACGAATTTCTCCGTCGATAAGTTATTCCCACCAAGTGTTTTGCAAAGTATTTTTATTTAAAGCTTCGAAATGTGGTCGATTTTCATGGAATTTTCGTGTTATGTTAAAAACAAAACTATAACTGGATTGGTTTTGAATGCATATTTATGTGGGTTCGAAATGTATCAAACTCGGGTGAACCTTCTCTCAACATTTGTGTGAATTTGTCAATCACCACAAAAGAGATACATTTTGTTTCTATCTTGAAGTTGTGATATCAAAGATGAAAAAAAAAAAAAAAACATTTCAATAGAGAATGAGGGTTCAACTATATTCTACAATTTACGTATTCTTTCACTGCTTGCAAACATATTTTGCGAACTTACTCCAAGAATATCATGAGCAGCAAAGCACTCAAACGAGAGAAATAAATTTTTCAAACCCAAAAGCACGAGAATACCTTCATACAAATTCTTTTATTTTGTCTCAGCATAAAACTTGGGAAATTATTTCTGAATAAATTATACATTGATTATAACGCATAATGCATTTATATTGAGTGCGCCCGAAGGGTTAATGAAGCGCGAGCTTTGAAGAATGTAAGTCGGTAGTAGCAAAAAAAAAAATTGGAAAAAAGACGAAGAGAAAAAACGACAAAATAAATATAAAAGAACGAGATGTGCGAAAAAACGTTCTTGAAAGAGGTGAAAGTTGATCGTTGAGAATCGACATCGTACTTTTTTTATATTTATTTTTTTTTTTCAACTTATATCGCAAGTATATATTGGTAATAACGAAAAGTGCTTCGGCTCTCAAAGTAATAGATCCCATGAAGACTTTATATAAGCAGAGGGCTTTTCCCTTCGCATCGAACTCCACTTTGTACACATATATATATATATATATTTATATATATAATTTTTTTTCATTTGTTTTACCATTCCATTCGGGTTTCCCAGCTGCCACTTGTAGAAAGAAAGGGAATATAAGTTGGGCCATGTCGATGCCTTTTTCTTGTGTTGTCATTATGATCATTCTTTTCTGTCTGGTAAAATTGTCTACTTATGCTTCCGCCCATTTTCACCCACTCATATCTCTTACATAACGAATCTACCGGGACAAGAAATTGTCCTCGTAGTCGTATCTACTTTTTTTTTCCTCATGTGGAAGAATTGTTTATATTTCAGTTTCAATTAATAAATTCCGTACAAATACCCTTTTATCATTTTCTGAATGAATGAATTGGATGATTAAATACGTTGCTCTAGTCTTTCTGATAATAAAGTATTTGGATTATATTTTTTGCTTGTTACTATGTTTTCTATTGTTATGAATCAAATTTGTAACTGAAACGTGAACACATCCGTCACATCGCATTATAATTGCATAGAACACAATGTAATTGATATAATTAACGTTGGCTGCACTGCAAACAAGAAAAAGCCAAAAAAAAAAGATACAGCACTTAAATTCATCTTCAAGTTGGCTCTTGACTGACGCACAAGATGTCGCTGTCATTTTTTTGCAAGCATAGGTCGACAAACAGTTTGGTGTCTGACGAAATAAATCAACCAGTTGGTTTTGTGTTTTGCCAGAGTGCATATATACTTTGAAAAATACCTTGTGCAAAAACAGTTTGCAGTTTGTTTTATATGAGAAACAAAAAGGAAGATGATGCGAGGAAAGAGGAAGAACAAGAAAAGCTAAGTATGTATGTATATATGCTTGAGTAAAATAAAGATGAGTATCTACGAAGGAAAAAAGGAGTGTTACCGAAGGACATAGAAGACGAAAAAAGGCAATATGTATATACATAAGAGAGAATGACGCTTGTAAAATACAGGATATATATTTTTTCATATACCCTGCAGCTATGTATGCATATTGTGTATGTTAGCAGAAAATATAGTTACAACGTCTGTTTCCTTGCGTTCAACTATCGAATTTTATTATTGAATGAATGACATTCAAACGTGTATATTTATTTCGATTTCTCTTTTTTTTTTTGTATATCGCGCACATACCAACGCACCATACACATTTTTCCATTCGATTTCGTGTCGTACATGAAACATTTTCAACTTCATTTTGTATATTTTTTTGGCATTGCATTGTAAAGGCTTGGAAAAGTACACTGCAATTATTTTTCACACTGAAGAAATAATGGGAGAAAATGAGTGAATTTCTTTTTATAAGTGATCGATCGATTGAGCAAAAAGAAAGGGGTGTATGAAAGAGAAAAAGAAAAAAAAATTAATTTTCATACATAAATAGAAAAAGGAAAACTGAAAATGAATAAAAAATATATGAAGCTCGTGAGTGAGTCCTTGATAGAGAGCTTGGTAATAATCTGGTTCCTCTGACGCAAAGCATTTTCCTCATTCACTCCACAAACCTTATATCAACCTTTTTATATATGTATGAAAAATGAGATGTATATAGAGGATGTGAGTATGCTTTTGGATGGTGATATAGGGCGAGTGAAGAGTGGAAAACGAAGAAGGACTCATCGCAAAACTGAATTTTCCCTTCTGAAGACTACAAAGTGCAACGTAAAAGACTTGCTAACTCATTTCTGTGAGACTTCTACAGTATATTGGGGGTTATATGGCAAAGGGTTAAAAAGTGTCAGGAAAAATGGGGAAGTGGAAGAAATAGAGATGGAATTTAATCGACGTAGGCACATGAGCTTTCTCGGATTACCTTTCTGCTCGTATATGATTTTTTTATATTGGAATATACAAAAAATGTCATTGTAAAGGTTCATAATGATCAATAAAATATTATAAATAAATAGGAGAATAAATTATCTGTGACAGAAGATAATAGCTAATATATTTCACGATATCAGAAATAAAGAATGCAAATGGATGATATAAGTAACACAATTTTCCTCCATATAAAATAGACAGTCGAATATTTTTAAATGCTGTTATTGGATTTTGTAGTGCAAGTTGATGGTGTTTTTTCTTCTCATTCTATTCATGACGAGATGGAGACATTCGTTTTAATACGTGCTTCTATTTCATTGCATTGGTGTATGAAATGAAAAATATTCCTTTATTAATATTATATATGTGTATATGTCTGTATATTAGTTGTATTTATTTGTTTGTATGCGAATAGATGTAGCGAAAATTTAGCTTTATCGTTAATGGGTTTTCTGCAGATCACGGTAGCGTTGAATTTAACGAGATTTGTAATTACGAAATATACTCGGCTTTTGCGTTTTGCCTTTTCTATATAATGTTGAATAACATCCGGAGGGAAAATTAAACATGACTAAATTTAATAATTCACCGCAATTGCAGATGGTGGATAACATATATTTGATCAATGAAATATATTTACTTAAATTTGGTATGTTCAAATTCTCGGAGCAGTACCTCTTGTCTGTTAGGTCATTAAAAAAATAAAATTCATCTGTTTTACCAATATGAAGAAATGAAAATGGTTGATGTCTATATAACCTTTCTCAGATAAATAAATGAATAAATGGGGTGAAGATGAGTATGAATAGGATGAAGGACGACCTCTGAATAATCGAATACAGTTGCGTCTTCGAGGAGCTCAAGTCAGCTTGGCAAAGTGCTAATACATGTTATCCTTCCCTTACTTTGCCAGCGTCGAGGCTTTATACATAAACATATGGATAGATACAGATATGTATATTCATGAGTATATCAGGCACACCGACATGTAATAAATTCGATTGTGACACAATGTGAAAAGTGCATAGGTATACCAAGAAAGTTCAAGTTAAAAACAGGGCATTCCACTTTTTTCTTTGTTTCTTTTCGTTATTTAGTTTGACAAAAGAACGGAAATTTCGTTCTCGTATAATATTTCTTAAAAGTTTAATTGCTGAAACATTTTCGGGTGCACTTTGGTGAATTTTCTCTTTCCTCAAATTGTCAAGAACTTTCATCATATAACAGAGTAGATGATACTAAAGAGAATTAAATGAATGGGAATAAAACTCAAAGGAAACAGACTAGCGAATGCAGTATATACTTATGCCAATTTAAACAATCCGCACGTTGGTGATTGCGAAGATATATATTTGTCATTGCAGTTTCCACGGCCAGTGTTTCAAGTTAAATTATCTACAGAATGGCAAAGCACCACGATGAATATAAATTGCTGTTCGCACTTAATTTGTAATCAAATTCGCATGATAGTCGTATTAAATTCATGTGTTTTGAAATTCTAAAAATATATTCATTCTCTATGTCATAAAACGTAAAACGGATATTTGATGAATTTACATAGAGATTAAATTTAACGAAAAGCTTGTTTTTTCATAAAAATGAAATAAACATATAACAAGATTGATATAGTTCAAATGGAAATGAATCTATTGAAAACTGTACCATTGAAATGGATTGAAATATATGAATAGAGACGTCAAATGAGATGGGAAAAGTATTTCTGTGCATAATGGCTTTCCAATGTAAAATATAACCAGGAAAAGGTAAAAGATGTGCTTGAATCCCTTCTACTGTATGCTTGCGGCAGTTTTTTCGCTTCACGTAATACAACTTCAAACTAGTTTTTCAAATAATACAGAAATACAGAAAGACATAAATAAATAAATAAAGAAAAATAATATAAATGAAGTACGTTCAATATTTCAACGAGATGATAAAGTTGTGGGGGATGGTACGCAATATATCTCATAATTTGCTTCAGTAAAAGCATTAATTACGAGAATATATGATTATGGTACGCACAATAAAGTATCTGTATAATTGATCCATCTATTCGCATTATGCCTGATAATCATATAATCGTTATACAAATTGACGAGTCTAATAGTTTTCAATTTTCCAATGAACATTAAATTAATCAATTCATCCTGTTTCATTACGCGACTAAATTTAGCTAATGGTAAGCATGCATATATGGATATATTGGTGTTATCAACATCGAATTAGTTTCATTCATGTGTCAAATGTTTGCATCAGATAACTTGTACGTATATAATCATGATTATGGGGACGAAAAGCCGCAATCGAATCTGTGTTGTCACTCTATTCATAGATATCAAACATTATTAATAGGGAATAATCAAAGTTCTGCAATGACTTGTTGTAATTGTTTCTGTTTTTTTTTCTCTACACTGCAAAACCCACGATTCATTGTTTCTATTTCGTTTGTTGTTTCTATGAGAACTTCGATATATTGTGAGGATGCATTGGAACAATTGTGGTGAATTTAAAATGTTTTGAAATTGGCTCACTATGAATTTTACTCGAGAGAATGAAAATGTTCATTTCATTAAATAAATAGTTTCAAGGTATTTTTTCACCATCGTTTTATATTTCGCAATACAATCGTTCACTATATGAATTTTTTATGTCTATCAATTGTTTTTATGAAGAGATAAAAAATTATTTGGTTGAAATCCTTATGAGAGCGTATTTCACATTTTATTCTATGACCATTCTCTCCACTTAATTATGATAGGAGGAAAAATATTCGTTTGCTCAAGTGTGTTATTTCATATAACCTTCATATTTTTTACGAACCTTTGGAAAAATATTTTTCCATCTTTGTTAGAGAGAAATAATGATTTAATGAAACAAAGGAATTTTGTTTCCTCTTTGTTCACCACAATGGTGACCTGGAATTAAGTAAATAGTTGTAATACATTCAAAGAATCTATTTGATCACAAAAGTTGTTTTTTTTATTTCAAGTTGCATCACGTTGTTTTTTTCTTTATGTATGCTGTATATAGATAAAAGTTAAAATTTTCTCCAAGTTCCACACGTTATATACATTGCCCTAGGTTCAACAGTCCCAATATAACTATATGTATATAGAGTTGTAGAAGTTGGCAAGGGATAATCCTTGAAGACGGAAGAACTTTACTCAACGTCTTGCCATTTCTCTCTTCTCTTTCTTCGCGCGCATCATCCCGCCGTTAATCTCCACGACAAAGTTTCATAACCCGTCCGATAGCTCTGAACGATATCGTTCCACACTTGCATTGCGCAAGAGTTATCCTCCACTATTATTTGTTGGTTATACAGGAAAACATTGAGATTTTTTATTTTATGACATGTATGAAACTAATATGGAAGTGATTGTGTAAAATTGTTGTTGAAGCTTTGCGGTAGATTTAAAGCGGTGTGTGTTATTTTCGAAAACAAATCACAACAATGATGAAGATGAGAATTAATAATTAATGTGTATAAGTCTATGGGAAATGAAGTAGGTCTTTATATTCTCTTTTTTCATGTTATGAAACCACTGAGTCTGTCTCATCGTGTCTTATGCGACGCCAATGTGAATGACAGTTTCTCCTTTTATTTTTACCGCTACATATACTGAAGGTCCAACGATGTGTTTGCTGAGCTTTAAATTCATCTGAGAGACTTGCGTAGGCCTCTCCCCAATGTCTCATGGGACACGGCCGAGTTTTTCATAAGAGAGGTTGCAATATTCTCAGAGGACTGGGAGAGGGCATTTATGCCGGAATGATAAAGACTTTTTTATTTTCTTTCGTTTTCTTTATATACTTTTCATTCGGTTCAGTATAATGGAAAGACGAATGGCGAAAGTTCATAGGATAAAAATAATTACTGTAATGGTACATAGAACCTGTGCAATTTTATCGTCGAAAAAACAATTATCTAGTCAGGAACTTTTATGGTTTAACCGCAAAAAAAAAGAGACAGTAATGAAATTTCTAAAGACTATCCATAGTGTTTTAGTAAACTTGGAGTTTTCCGATGCGAAGCTCAACAAGGACAAAATATATATATATATATAGACAGAAACATAGAAGTGAAACATAAAAATAGATGAAAAACTTTCAGCCTCGGGTAAAGTCTCGAAGAGCCGAAGCATCCACGATTGCGTTTGCCCTTTTACGTAAGGGGCACTTTTCGATTTTCAATTTCTCGCTACGTGAACGAGATGTTTCTTCTTCTTTTTTGTTTCCTTATCTCAAGATTTATCGTTCCAGGTTTTTTTCCCCAAATGAGAAATTTGAGATATATATATATATATATATATATATATATACATATATCAACGAATCGATGATAAAAAATGTGTCTACATGTACATATATCCAGAATGTATTACGGTTAGAAAAATTTTTTATTATTAACCAATCGAATCACACATGCTTCTTTCCCTCAACGCAATCAACCAAAGTTTTTTTTTTCAACATTACTTCCTACATTTATATCAGATATATACATATGCATCTGAAATCTATTCAGAATAAACATCTCGCTCGTTTTTTCTACATTTCCAATTGTTTGTCACGTAGAGTATAACTCTACGGAATCAAAGCACGAATTTCTCCCACATTCGATTTCTTTTCTACACTTGACATTTATCAAATCATCGTCAAGTCTTGCTCGTAGATTAAATCAGAACACTTCGATTATTATTACGTTATTCTATTTATTATCCACATCTTTGATCGATTGAATAAAAGAATAAACGCAATTGAATTGGAATTTTAAAAACAAAAGTAACTCTTGCCAAAATACAAGAAGAATAGATTGATTCATATAAAGTGAGAAAATGTACAAAATAAAATGAATGAAAAAGCCTGGCGTTTTCACAGCATGACCAATACAATTTTCTCGACAGTTTTCTCTTTTCTGCCTCCATTCGTGTTAACGCTATACATATGTATGTATTACTGTATATATTCTGAAATGAAATGTAATTTCTTCCAACCACCAGGTAAGCCATTGTAATATTTATACTTGGTTGTTGCCTGTGGCAACATGAACGACGCGAATATACAGTTATAAGCGTTTATAGTCCTTGAAATTTAGAACTTCACAATATTAGAAAAATATAAAATATTATATTCAAAGAATATGTGTGCACATCGTAAGAGTACGTATAATATTTGATGGAATATGCAATTTGCCAACATAGTGATAAAGTGAAAAGAAGGATGAAGATATGAGATATGAGATATGAGTGGTAATGCTTCAAGTAAAAAAGATACAGGTCGAGTGTCTTCGAGAGCTTATACTTTTCACGTTTCCACAAGAGTTGAAGCTCCAAATGCAACATTAGCTTGGCTTATAACGCTGGCAAGTATCACTAAGCTTGTGAAAAAACTTGCATTTCAATGCCACGACTGTTTTCATTTACATTAACAATTAAATTGATTAAAATAATTGATGAGAGTTATTTATATAATAATTTGTATTAGTGAAAGTATCAGATGTATTCATCGATATATTTTTGGTATCATTTGAAAATTGTTTGGTTCAGAGAGAATTGTCAGAGCTTTTGTCACTCGTCGTTTGATCAATAATTCTATCAACACAAATGCATTTACCAAGATCACTAGTAACAACTATTTGAAATAAATAATCTGGCAATTGTTTCCCCAGTAACAATAATTGAATAGATGAATCTCTTCATGTCACCCGTTAGCTTTTCCCCTCACGTTATATAAGTTTACTCGGAATTAAAGGTTGTATGTCAGGGTGCAGTTGCTTGTCACACTCAAGAACAGTGGTCGAGCACAAATTACAAACGCTGAGTTTTATATCCTGGTCGTATCATCAGAGTCACAGTGACATTTATTCATGACATAAGTTTGATATCTTCCAATTCAGATGGATACAATTTTTTTAGTGTCATTTGAATCCACGCAAAATTGTTGATAAATATTGATTATTAAATCATTTTTATCTCAATTGAAAAATGTAACTACAAGCAAACAATATTCTTTGCAGTATGGAATTGTTTCTCCATATAACGATGAAATGTGATTGAGTCCCACTTGTGAATTTCACCACGTTTTGTATACTTGGTAGCACATGTAGAGGAGATTGTAGCTGAGTGCATCACATAGAAAACTCTACGAGTGGAATGGTGCTTTGACACGGCAAGTGGGTCTTTCTTTTTGGCCTCTTTTTCCATATATTTCGTCCTCATATATCTGCTTATATTCTTAACCTATTCTCGTCATTCAACTCACCCAACACATACACTTGACTTCTTCACGTTCGTGCTGAAGCATTGAACGGGATATCAACGACAGCACTATGCCGTAGACTCGTCTATCTTTATCAATGTGCAAATTAATTGTATAATTTATACACCCATCCATATAAAATTATTCAACCGTAATGACTGTTACGTAATTGACATCAAAAATCTTGACATTAATTTTTTATATTTCATTAATAAGGAAAGTATTGTTATAAATTGGGTCAATTCATTACTGTTTTTTTTTCTCCCCTCTTTAACGTTATTATTCCTTAATGACTTTTCTACATTAAGTATACGAGGAAATATTTTTACCCACGGTAGAATGCGCAAAAGGTGACAAATAAAATCTAGAGAATTCGAAGAGTATTTCTCACTGAATTGAGTTCTTCAATTTGTTGGTTCAACTAATGAGGTTGAAGTGAATTTTATTCCAAATTCATACGAATAATAATTTACACACATAACCACTTTTTCTTTTGTTATTGAGAGTCTATTAGAAAAATGAGTAATAGGTGTGAATAATGATAAATTCAATGTAAGTTAAATCTAGTTAATTCACAGGATCAAGAGCTGTTTCAAACTGCTTGGCATGGGCTTACACGGGGTTGTGCGAAAGGATAATCAGAGTCGAGCTTGTAGCGTTACGATAAGGCGAACACTCGCTGATATGCTCGTTGGATAAAGTGTGCTTGTGAGTTTAGTCACCACGATTAAACAGTGGTCTGAGAATTGCTTGCACTATCCACCAACTCTGTTCGCCCGTAGCATGTACCTTTAATATACATATATACACACACACCAAAACATATATTTAACCTACCCCGAGCAGGATCCAGTCCGCACCAGTCACTGGCCATTATCGGCGCTCCTGCATTATTCAACGATTGCTAACTGCGGCTTTAACTAAAATTTAGTGCTACGCACCGACAACTACTCAAGTTCGTTCTTTGTACATCCTATATTTCTCTGTCTCTTTCTCTACCGCCATAATTCGAGAATGACATGTCATATGTTGACAATAAATTGAAGTTGTGAAACAGATGTAAACGCTTGAATTGTTGACGCGTAAACGCTGAGGAAGAGCTATGAATTTTTATTGTTTAGTAAAGTAAAATGACTTTATATATGAGCTCCATCATATTTGTTTATTCAAATATTTTATTACATCAAATAAATATTTTATTCTCTGCATATAAATATGTATTATAGATTCAATTCACCATTCCGTCTGCAATTCCACTTTTATCTTTCGTTTCATTTCTTTATATACGAAACACTTTTATTCAAACGACAAAGTCCTTATTATCTTTCTTCTTCACTATCACTATCGCGTAGTCTATTATTTGCCATTGTTTATTCATGTAAATATAAGAAAGATCCAGGAATTTTCAAGCTCGAGCAGACTAAAGACCGTGGTACAGGGTCGCGTGTACTACAGCAGCACGAAAGAGAGTTGTTCATGGATTATTAAACTCAACTGGAGGCGCTTTGTACGCTTCCAAGCGCGATATGTATATGTATGTATGTGTTTGGTGGTCGATACGACTGCCTCAGGTTTTCCAAATTGTATATACATTTACGCATTGTATATACCATATGAGGCTTTAAACCAGTAGTGCGTCGAAAATGAACGTGAACAATTGGACAGCTGGTATATAATTCTAGGCGTGTAACGATGGAAGTTGAATAATAGTGGTAGTGGTCGGCATTTCGCCAGACACGTTGGCTTTTAGGGGAATCGTGAGTCTGTTTGGGATGTGTGCAAGTTACCCAAGCACGTTACCGATAAAGCTTGCAGGAGGTGAAATGGTTTGGTGATGCGGTTGTCGGACGATTCGCGGCCAAGCGTCTTCAGGTAGCAGGTGGCTAGACAACGAATCGTTACTTGTGCTTTTATATACGTGATAGCTTTACGTGAGGTGACTCAAACGTTGCATATAGGGCGATGGCAGGTGTGACGTAGATAATGGCAGTGAGATGGGAAAAAAACGTGAGGTAAATGTGTCGAAAATCGCTCACTATAATCATCAAAATTATTTAGAGTGTAAAAATCTGAAGAACTTTCTCAGTATAAAATAAATTATTGTTCCAGAGTTTTTTTATGAGGTGTAGACGCTCGTAAAACCAAATGCCGAATCTCATCATATCGCGATGTTTATCGTTGCGATTATCATTCTCATGGGATATAATTTATATTTTTAGTTCAATGAAGATATGTCGATATTATTCTTTTGGACATGACGTAACATCAAAGTTTATAAACATGATGGGATAATATAAGATACGGTGAAACTTAATCGTCTAGTTCGCTTTAGGTGAAGTTGAATGTGTGTGCAAGAAAGTGCAAGAGAAGACGACTAGAGAAGAACTACAGTGTGTAACATACGAGCGAATCTAGGAAAGTAGACCGAGATGGAGAGGACTATTTGTCTCGACTACTGTGTCCAGAAAGTGTAGCAGCAAGAAGGGTAAGATATAGACACAACGGAAGATAAGGATGGCAATAGAGAGGAGAGAAGTGAGATGAAGGAATGTGGAAGAAGCGAATGGAAGACACTTTCGCGTTACTGTATAAGAAAAATTCCAACCTTTCATCCATGATAAAAGTATCTGAAAGATGAATGGTGTTGGTTAATAAAATGAATTCACACAAGAATTCTTACAACAATGTTGTCGTATCCATTAGTTTCCAGTTCAGTTTTTCTTTTGTCTGGTATATATATGTTAGAACAAATAGAAAACGAATAGCCGCTGTTATTTATATAAACAAGAAGAAAACGCGAATGAAATGAAAAATTGACTGACGAGATATATTCGAAGAAAAATACCCGAAAGAAAATATTGAAAAATGACAGTATCAATTATTTATTCTCAGGTTTCGGTATTGGATAATTGTCGGGAAAAAATATCCATCCACACAGCTGGTGTGAGAGTGAGCGTGGAATGTGAATGATTGAAGAATGTTTTTTTATCCAGCAATTCGTCATATTTTCCGTCGTTGTTTATTGTTATTGTCACATGAGTGAATCACATTTCATCATCATTCTAAAGGTTACACCCATTGACCCATCAATAAATATTTGATGGAATTAAAAAATACAATACTGAATTGAACTGGAGAAATAAAAATCATTAAAGCCCGGTGGTTACCCAACTGCATAGCCATTCCCCAGTGATAAACCACTTTTTCCCTTTACATCTCGGCGATTTTTACCTATATAATTCCCCCATTAACTAACCAGGTCAACATGAAGATGACTTTTATCTTGCGGAATATTCGTCGAAGGGAAATGTTTTTTCATTTTTTTCCATTTCATTCTTCGACATAGTTATCGTTTTTTCCGCAGTGTTGAATATATCATATGATCTTTTGCTTCCTTTCTATCGACAGCTGAATATCACGAGAACGCCTCAAACTACTTTTAAATTCTACGTATATATATATATATATATATATATATATATATATATATATATATAACTATAAATCTGATGAGTTATGGTTGAGATGAGGTGAGACTTGAGGTTTTGTTTGACACTAAAGGTGGTGTAAGTAAAATGTCTGTTGGTATATACATGAGAGCCAAAAATACAATAAAGGAAGTGAGCTAGGAGTTACTGCAAGAGAATGCAAGCACGATGGTGTTATTTCATAGCCTTTTCGTAGACAGAGGACATAGCCAGAGGCGAGAGAAATTGTGGACTGGTTAAAGCTGGTACGAAAGAGAGGCATCTGGCCTTCCGGGGTTCACTCCAGGCTCTGCATAATGCATCTGAGTGGGTAGCTCGGCTTTCTTCATGCAACATAGCAAACACCAACCATGTCCTTAGGCTATATACCTACATACGATGAAGGACGGAAGGGTAAGGTGGAAGCAGTAGTAGCGGTAGTAGTAGAGGTAAATATTCGACACGACGATCGCCAACTCAATATGAATCTAAGACACTGCTCTCGACGTCTCAACGACATAGCCATCGTCCAAAATGATATTTGCAATATGTGTTGACTCACTCGCTGTACCGACAGCTCAGAGAATAATATTCGATAAATGGAATAAAAATGGGTGTCTGTTTTTGATTTTGGGACACAGTATTAGTGAATATGTGGTGGTGTTTTCTTTTTTTCTTGCATGAAGTTGAAGTGTCAACGACAAAAGTTCATGTGCACTTTTCTTCGTGAAACTCATTTTACACAACGAGCCATCACAGAATCTCTCCATGAAAATTGTTATTCTGATTGGTATCACCAATCCCCTTTAAAATCTTTGTTGGGTATAGATTGGAAGTTTGAAGGTTACCAATTTCCATTCACAATAATTCATGGAGATCGTACTATGTCGAAGCTCCATAGATGAATTTATTATGCGTAGGGTTTCGGCATTTTGGAGGACAATGTAATGCAACAGAGTGGGTCTTTGATAATGGTACTGCGCACCTCATTAATGGTCAATATACATATATTGTCGATAGCATTTACCTGCAACGGATTACTGTTAAAGTCTGGCGATTCGATTTGATTGGAAAGCAGTCGACCTACATTGACTGTGACACACCATCCGTGGTTGTGTGTATGCATAGATGAAACGACTGCGTTAGACATACACAGGGTTGGGAAGCAGGCTGAGTTACATACTCGTCTGTTAATTCTCGTTTACAAATCAGTTTGACTTCTAGGATCGACACTACAATTTGAGCTTTCTATTCCTGTCTACTTCTGTCTTTTCATGTTTCATGTTACGTGAGTTATCGTTTGGTGAGTTTAGATATTTTTTTTCTGACTGCTTCGCTCTGACACGAGAGAAGGTTTTATATATTGGATATAATCGATTTCATTTCTATGTACAATGAGTGTGTGTGTGTAATCACGTTCTACGAGATCAAAAAATTTGACAAGTTACATGTGGCAGATTCCTGGGCGGATGATTGCTAGAATATATATCCCAAGGGTGAACAATTTTGGACGGATGGACGAGCAGACGATCATCGACATCCGATTGCTGTTGTGTCACCGATATCATGATGGTAATTGACACGATACTCAAAGTGTATTCAGTTGGAAATATATTGTTTTCTATCCTGCACTGTGCTATGCTCTCTTGCTCCTATACGCCCAACCACAATTCTTTTTTTGGATAGTATGTGCGAATCACTTGAACATTGTTGAATGGTTCCAGAGAGGGCAGAGGGATCTGTCGCAAATTTCGTGCTTAATTTGCGGAAAATCCCGACATTGAAGAGGCGCGGCTGTAAAGGATCAGGGAAATTGATGCTCGTGTCACATATACAAAAAAAAAATAGGGGTAAAAAATAGAAGAGGAATTTGGATGGCAGTACAGTCGTTGATTCTTTTTTTGTAGTGAATTTTTGATGACTTTGTCAATTGAGTTTTTTTATAATAGCCATTGTGAGTGTTAGAGCACGACTCGAAATGAGAACAAGAACAATGAGAAAAAAAAAGAGAGTGCATGAATATATATATATATCCCCGCGGATTCATTGGGTGATATTTTCCGAGGTCTTTTCTATCGAAAGAAAAATAGGTCCAGGAAGTGATGAAATGTGCTATACGAAAAGCAGAAAGAAAATATTTCTTCGTCGATCTTTATTTCTCTCCGTGGCTTTTGCTGACTCATGAGAGTACTCATTTTTCCCCTTTTTTTTTCAACTTCTATCTGTAAATGGTCAGAGTGCTGTCAGTCCTTTTTTTTTTTTACCGTGAACCTTTCTACACAGAAAACTTTTTTACACATACCATCTACCTCGGTATTATTCGTGTGAATTTTCAATTAGGACCTCTCAACATTCTCAGTTCAGTCAGTGTGTTTAACATCCAATTCTGGTAACGTATAATTATGATCACACAAAAAAAAGTTTATTGAACTTGAGTGCAGTTGATGATAGACAAATGTTTGGATTAATAATTTCACTGGATTTATTTACAATCGAATTTATGAGAGAATTTTTATTTTGCGTACGCGAAATAACAGTTTTATTGTGATCTGAAATCAACCATTTTTATCAAGTTATCTTCACGTTTTCTATCCTATTGAACACCTGACTTTTTTCGTTCCATGTGTTTTCATTCTGTTCATCAATTATTTGAAATTGTTCCTATCAATCTTGTTTAGCATAGTCAATGAATAATTCCGAGTATTTCACGATCGAATAAAATTAAAGGAAGAACGAGAAAAAAGGGAAAATAAAATCGTAATCTGCAGATATGCTGTCTGGCGTACCGCTGTCGCACCATACATCAGGGGATTTGTCCTACGAAGCGTATTTTGAGGTTTTCTTCCCGCGCCACTGTGAATGCACACAGGATGAACGGACGAGAAAGGCGGCGAACCAATGGAAACCAATGGGACGTGTACAGAAGAGTTAGAATCTCCCATCTACAGTTGGAAAATTCTCTGAATGTACCAGAGAGCAAGTTGTACCAAAAGCATTTCTTTTATTTCGTACTCTGTCTAACTCTTTCACTATAGCTCCAAGGCAAAAGATTTGTGAGCCGCGATATTGAAAAGCACAAGACATCTCTCTCTTTCTTGCCCACGCTCACCTATCATTTATTCTTCATTCGTTATCCCTTTTCTTCCCTCTTGTTTTTCTTGTTCCACTTTGAGGATTTATTCGTCCTTCGATATGTAATTCTTTTGTTCCGCGGCCTTTCTGCGTAATATTTGCCCTAGTGTAATTTCAATTTTGCAAGCTTTGCACGTTCTTCTGTATTGGCCACCATCAAAGCTCTACTCAAAGGCCACGTTTTTGATACAAAGTGGTAGAAAAACTTTTGCATAAATATTTCGGAAACTCCTATTTCTCTAATATTCTCTGTATGTTTGTTTGATTTATTCATATTTCCGCTTGTTGATTTACGTTTATTTGCATGTTCTCTTTATCCAATAAAAATGTCAGAGTAGCGATATTTATATTTATCGCTTGTGGATATAATATTCATGGGAGTATATACACAACGCGTGTGAGTTTGTGAATTCCAGGAGTATATTCATATTGCTCCTGTCAATCTGAGTGAAGGAATTAGTAATAAATCAAATTTTAATTCGATTCTTTTTGTGGAATTGATTATTGAAAATTATGAACATTTATTGGCGTTTCACTCTCGTTTTTATGATGACAGCTCGAACTGTGCTCAGAATTGTGGTGTTAACTATAATTATTGAATTACTCATTGACGAATGATATAATCTATGTTGATATGACAGCATGTCTTGTTATCTGATGAATATTGGGATCGAACCCGGAGTGATAGTGTCCATGATTGTATTATCTGAATTATAGTGAAACTCTCATTTTATCATTGCGAACAGTCAATTTTTCGAGAGTTACTGAACTAATTTCATTTTCGATGCCCAACTGCCCATTTATAATCATATCAAAAATATGAACATGAATTAAGGGACGTTGAGGACATAATATTCGATAAAAACGGATGCACGAATTCGTATCGATATCCTGTAAAATTGACAAATTGAACACGCATGATGCTTTTACCGGTGATGATATTAATTTTCATTCAATTTTGCATGGCCGCCAATACGTAATTGGCTTTTGATAAAATAAAGATCGACAACTCAATTTTTTTTTTTGAAAGCATCCCTTTCACAACACAATTATTATTGAATTACATTGAATCGATTCAAATAACATAATAAATATAACGTTTGCCATAATACGTGTATCAACCCAATCTTTTCAAAAAAAAATATGCAACATAGTTTGCGCCATGAATAGAACCCCACGATATTTCATACCCCATTCTACTCACTCAACGAATCCAGCTTTTGAAGCGTGAAAAATCCATTTTACTCAATGCTTACCTGCAACAGAAAGAAAAAAGAAAAAGATTAATCATTTGAGTTTCAATGTAAACTGTGTCTGCCACAGTTCATTCACGCTTATCATGATTCTCGTTTTTTTTTCTCCCCAAAAGTAATGTCAGAGGTTAAATGACGAGTATAGTTTAAATTCAACTCTTGCATGAGAATACGAGCATCGGAATATCTTCCAAATGCAACCACATCTTTTATGGTGCACTCAATCATATCGACAGTATTTGAAGATAACAGAAATGTCAAGACTGAAGTAAAAAAATATGTAAATTCCATCACAGAGGAATAAAATGTCGTTCACCATTAAATTTCACCAAAGTGGATTTCCATTTTGCATGTTTCTTCCTTATGCAAGAAATTCTTATCTACTCTCCCAGTGGAGAAGGCTTTGTGTTACTGAACTCTGACACTTCTGAGCCCGACACAGTGTCAGCCTTTCTCCTATTTTCCGCCATCTTCAAACGCTTTCATATATATATACATATATTTCTGTGTGTGTTCGTGTGTATGCACTAATGGTGTGGAATCACAATGATCTGCTTCCTACGTAGACAATTGGATCAAGAGTATGGTCGTTGTGTCTGTGCAACATGCCATCTCGAATCGGACACATATTCCAGACATGCTTTAACATAATAAGAATCTTCTTGGTAATTTTTTACTACCAACTCCAACACCATATAGTATGTCTCGCTGGCAGCCTCAATTGTATATTCATGAAATATATATTTATGGATAGTACAAGGGTATATGGGTGAATATGAATGTATACATACATGGTTACAAGTAATTCATGAGTCTACTTGTGTTATAGTGAATTTACTCTGACTAGAAACTCGTTAACTGCTTCCGCATTATGACTTTTTTTTTGCCCACTTGACATATACTCTACTGGGAAATGTGTGAGGTTGGTTGGAATGATGTTGAAGAATTTCCACAGAGATATTCGAAGGCTTCAAAGGTGTTTGATGTATCGTAACGATCTGAGATAGTTATGATTTATAACACGTAAATATATAGGATTTGTGATGATTTGTTGTATTAATTAATTGTAGTATAGTTGGATAGAGAATATAATTGTTATTGGATAAAAAAGAACTTGATATGACACACGTTTGTGCTATTTGGTGAAATATAATAGATGCTATTTCCACAATAACCTGTGATACCATTGCTGTCTTCATTATCTTCTACTTCTATATCCTCTGCCAACTCATTACTTGTATTCCTTTTTCTTCATTATATTTTATATTGTGCTGTTTTGCAGACCACCGAGGTCAAGTGGATATACAGAGAGTGCAGAAAGTAGATGTGAAAGGGGAAGAGAGAGTGCAGCCACGGGAGATGAAAGAGATGGGTTATGTAGTGTGGGGCGAGTAGGAAAGGGATAAAATTGGAGATTCGAAAGCCACGATGTTATTTCCTACAGTTGCAAGTGGAGATGTCCCAGTATAGAATTAATTCCAACTTTTGCGCCGCGCCCATGTCTCACTCCTCTTTTTCACCCCATTCTACTTTCTAGTTGGCATTGTAATTTCAAATCTGTCTGTGAATTATTTGTGTATATGTATGTTATTGTGCGTGGTTTGATTCATTATTTTTCTTTTTTAATCTTATTTTTTTATCATTTTCTCCTACGTAAAAAAATTAATTGAAAATTGTGGAAATATTGTGTAGCACTTGGTTGGATTTTTCGTGGCTCTTTAAGTACTATGTTGAATCAAAAGTTTGTACATAATCATAATTAAATGAAATACAAAGTTGAAAATGGCTTCATGAAAAATAAATATTACTTCGTTTCATATTGATTTCCCACTTGTGTGGGTTCTAGGTTAATTTCTACAAATATTAACACTAAATTGTATGTAAGCTATAAAGTATTTCTTGATTGTTATAAACTGGCGAAATAAATATGGGAGGGAAACAACAAATCGAATTACGTAAAGAAAGAATCGAAAGTTTTGAGAAGAATGCATTTTACGTGGTTCATTTTTTGCTTTATTTTTTTTCTTTTGGTTTCTCTTCGTGATATAAGAAACCAAAAGTTTGCACACGTTAGAAAAATGGCATGTTTCACAGACCATTCTCCTGCCAAATGACATTAAAAGATTGTAGAAACGTACATAGATACGTGAAATGCTACGCGCAACTTCTTTGAGCTGAATAGCCGATCGAGCACGAATAACGAATGAATACCTAATGACATTTTACGATCCAATATGCGAGACAGGCACGCCCAATATATCAGCGTCGTCTTGTAGACCAGCAGTCGACGAGTTTTTTTGTAATGAAAAAATTCGAAGAAAGACGATAGTAAAAAAGTGGAAGACATTCAGTAAAGTCTAACTAAAAATGTAGATTGTCGTATTTTTTGATTTTTCCTATTAATAAATGCCCGCACTATTATCTTCGTATGTTCAATTATTTTTCATGACTTTTCATTATTCATAAAATGAAATACGAAGTAAATTTTGTATTTCATTCCCGATTGTGATCAATAGGTTGTTAATATTCATCGAGATATTCTCGTTTAAAGCATTCATCAATTTTAATTTTTCATTCTTCTCCAGACTATTCAATATTTCCATTCAATTTGCACATGAAAATACGAAGCCTCATAACATTAGTATAAATAAAATTTTTAATTTAATATCGAAACACAAATTTAATCAATTTAATTTGTGCAAAATGGTGTTCATTATACATGAAAAGCACACAATGAATATCATTTAAATTCACCATTGCTGAGATATTCATTATTCGGTCAATTCTGTAACTGCAGTTATAAAGTTTGGAATGCACTGAGCGGGTTGGTTATACGAATGATGTATTTTCGCAAAGTGGACAGAGCACACTAATGATTACCCAGCAGACATGAAGTTTATTGTACCACAGTGAGTTGCTATTTTCATGTATATATCTTTGCGTGATAATGTTGCGGTGTAAGTATATGCGCGAGCGTCATCACTAATGGACGTACGGGGAATTCCAGTGTACGTTGGTTTTCACATACACCACCATCGTGTTCACGTCATCCAACAAAACGCTCCACAATAGAATATGTGAGTATGCAACCAATCAAGACTTTAGCAATTTTCATTCGCGTTGTTCCTTTCTGTTTTTTTATTTTCGACATCATTTTTCACGTCACTGTCTGGCACAGGCGAACAGAGAACTGTTAGTGACGTGTGATAGTGAATTGAAGCAAAAGTGGCTACTAACAACGCACAATCTATTCTTCTTATTTTATATCAACTGGGTTCACATAATTGATAAAAGTTAATGACTTTGTCTAACAAAACTTGTTAAATTATTAATTTCTATGGTGTTACATGTCAAAAACCTGAAGTGAACATAATTATTTCTACGTTGACTGCTCAATGTTGATCGATTCTGCACATGGTTTCACAGCTGAAGTAAAATGCAATTTACTGGTGAATTTTCCTCTGTGTGATTTCATGACAAAATTTCATCGACAGCTCGTTGCTCTAAATCTAACGTGACGATATAACTTCTGCTATTATTTCATTCCGCACTCAATCATTTCCATTTATTTAGCTACACCAAACAAATGCTCCATTATAAATCAAATGATTTCGTGAATTGGAGAAAGCAAAGTTTCCGGAGTATTTCAAATTTTGTAATGAAAAGGTTCCATTAGTAGCAGAGAATTTTGAATTGAGAGTTTGTGCACGTCGTGTCAGGGGAATTGTATTTCGATATAGAGGCGTGTGAGTTTGCATCTTGTGTGGTCATGTTGTGAGTTTTCGAGACTCGGTTACCACGCCAAAAGTTTCATAATAAATCTTCGATCTCAGACCATTGTCCGCTCTGTGAAGGGGCTGCAGAATGTATTTTCCATCTCATTTTCGTATCCTCTCACTCTTTTCTTAACACCCTCCAGGCGATGCACGCATTATGCCACTACTATGTTTTCACCGTTTGCATTCTCTGCCAGAGTCTGTTCCATGTCTAGAAGACGACGCCCCCTCGGGCGCAAAGTTGAAACTTGTGTGGGGGCGTGACTGAATTTTATTTTTATTTTTTTGTTCACCACCGACATTATTTTTTTACGTCTATCTGATCATTCACAGAATTTTCCACCTTCATATTTTTGTCTATTATAATTATGTGCAGTGTATTCAAACAACTTTAAACTTTGTGAATTGACAAAGAATAAATGTAAATCATATCACTGCACTCAGGTAAATCATAAATGTAAATGGAAATGAATTCCTGAATTACTTTTCAGTTTCTGTATGTCGAATACTAAATAGCATATCTCAAATTCAATTTCCCCCGCAAGAATAGTCGATAATCCATTCTCAACTTTATGTTGCGAATAAATATTAGTTCAAAGACCATTACATTCAGACTGAAATTTCAATTCCAATCATTCATCAGATGATGTTACTACTTCAATTTTATAACAAATTCTTCTTCTGTATCGTTACTTAATCCCTTTACTAATTTTCTCGCCCTGATATGTCCCCACTATCCATATAAATTCAAGTGAGATTATATATACATCCATACATGGATAGAGAAATAGATATAGTATACGAATGAACGTTAGAAAGGGATTAAACCTCCCAAAGTCCCCATAATATCCTCCAATAATTCCCCACTGACCAAAGTCTAAGTTTCTAGATAGAATTCTACTAGAAATTGCAAAGAGACAGCTTTTGAGAGACATTGGACGGATAGAGATAGTTAGACCACTCTCACGACTCAATTCACATAATGTGGACTTTATATATATATATTTCTTGATATATTCCATGCATCCCTTGAGAGAATTGGACGGTTAGAGCAACAATAGAGAAAGGAAGACTCAATCGTATGAGTAGTAGTACAAAGACAGACAACTATTGGTATATACAATAGTTCCAGAACATATCATGGTATACCACGATAAATCCTGGCTTTATTATGCGGGGAGACCAGAACTACAGTATAGTTTATATGAGCTTCTGTTTGCGATGCATTTCTGATAGTATGCAAATTTGAATTGCAACCGGTAGCGTCGCACACTGTAGGGAGAATCGACCAGCTGCAGATCGGTTTCTCATTGGGCTTCGGCATTGGTATTAAGGTACAAGGACCTTCAAGTCCCATTGTGTATACCACAAGCCACACCTATTTTAGTCTTGCTTGACAGTGTCATCGTTTATTCCCTCAAGTGATTATATAGATCCTCCATCAGTTGCAGCTTCGACATAGCAGTTTAATTAATTTAAAGGTGTCTCGACGAGCTATTACTAGTCCACATTGTTCCAGTGACAATTGACATGGATGTCACGTGTATAGTTACGTTGTTATAGTGGACCATTCATGATGGCACATTGAGATGTTATGACCTTCTGTATGCAGAATCATCAGGACGGATATTAGGATAACAAGATGATGCTAAAAAATAAATATTTGAAATGATGATAAGCAATAAGACATTGGCGTGTTGAAGAGTTGCGAAATTATCTTTCAGAGAGATACGACACCACTTGTTCACTGCTAGTACAAAAGTTTCTGGATAATTGGACCGTCGCAGAGTCTAACTCGATTCGCAAAGTTGGCGCGCAGCTTTCGACGAGGTAACTTCCCATACCAAAGTGATGAAATAGAGAAAGCGAGTCTGAGGAAAGGGGCATGAGAGTATGCGCCTTGCACACAACGACGAAACGACCATGACTGCCTGAAAACTAACCGTGTTAGACAAAGGGTAACTGAATTCCCGCTAAATGTCGACTTTCGTCTTAACCCTGGCGCGCACTTGCATAATCGAATACAAAGTTTGGGTGACTACAGACCCTGTAGTGATGGCACACCGCGACGTATTAAGTCGTTCAGAGATGAGAACTAGACTATATAAACAGAAATAAGAAATTAATTCGATTGTTGGATGACTTGATGAGTTTAATTGAATCGTTTTGTGAATGAATGAAAGCATTACTCACGGAATGTTTTCGATAAAACTCCGGTTATCTTCTTAAATTATTTTGGGCTTCCTGTGGGTCATAGGTGTTGCCCCAAGATTATGGAATAGAAATTATGACATTTCTGGAATTGCGTTGTATCGAAAATCACGATAAAAGTATCAACAGCCATCACAAAATATCTACCATAGCAATATTATAGTGGTTTCTAGTGGTCTACGATACTGAACAAGCCTATTCAAATTCAAATAGAGGGTAAATAATCAATATGAAATTCGAGACACGTAGTGGACTACAGGATTTGGTCGACCAAACCGATTGAGTTAGGCCGGTTGGATGATAAAGTTATCTTCCGGTTTGCCCTCATACACCCTCATACACCCACTTCATGAAAAATCCTGGAATGATCGGTTTTTTTTTCTCTTTTCGAAAGATCCGTCCATTGGATTGACATCACACACTTATAGGGGGGCTATATATGGAGTAGAAGTCACGATAAAATTCCGTTATTTTATGCTTTTTTTTGCCGTTTTATCTTTGAAGGGAATTGCTTTTCCTTTTCTATATCTATCGATGCATTAATTCTCTATAAAATCTATTTTTGTGAATTTACGCGATATCATTGATATGCTAACTGCGAAAAATATTTCAGTAAAATATCATACATAGTATCGCTATGAAAGTATTGACGGAGTATTGCTATCTTCTATTCTAAAAGTGATGACCTCAATATCTCATAACGTGAAAGCCACGATTTATTATCGGTATATCGATATATCACATGACCTAGAAAATTGAATAGAAATAGAATCAATTATAAATTCTCTATGAATGAATTGAAATTAGCGATAGTATTCTAGCTAGGCAGGTGGCCAGCGTACCTAGAAAATATTTTTCCATCAAAGTTAAATACTTTGAAATTGTTTTCTTGAATAGTTATGAACAGAAAATTGAATACTTTGTGGTGAGGAATATTTTTTTTTCTTTCATAATGGAAAGATGAAGAACTTGCATAATACTAATTCATAAAAAAGTTTTGCAACGAAATGATGTCTTTCTGAAGTTATTATTATTCGTAATTAATTGAAGAATAGTTACTGAGATTGTTTTAACGGTTTTTTTTTGCAATGTAGTAGATAATTATTACCATTCTCACAGTTATTTATTGTCTGAAAAATTTATATACAATAATATTTCTATCATCAATATAAAAAATGCTGTTAAAACACAAGTTGGAAACAAGCAAAAAATTTGGCGAGCGGCATCGAGTAAGCTTAAGACGAATGGTTGAAAAATACTGCGACGAGAATAGTGAAGAGGGGTGAAAAAGAGACTGCTGGGGCAAATTTTATTACAATGTGGGTGAAGTACGAGTATCGGAGGCGTTGGCGCCTGCGAATTTGTCCAATAACACGAACGATTTATTTCGTGACTATACGAAAAACCAGAAAAGAAAAAGAAGAAAATGGAAACATGAAACGTGAAAAGTAGGAGAGAGGAGAGGGTGATGGGGTTCGGAAGCGTGGAAAAATCGGCAAGCAACTCTCAGTGAATAGAGAGTGAACCAAACTCTACAATGTGCAGAGAATAGAGAGCATGTCCCACATTTGTTTTCCTCTCCCCAAACGGAGTAGAAAGAGCATTAAATTATTGGACCGCAAAAGACAAAATATTTGGCTTCCGGCGATTGGCGCATTCTATTGAGAATCTCGTCTGAATCGTCTTGCATTCAAGTTTTTATAATCTTTGTATTTTCTTCGACATCACTTGATATAAAATATTTCTGAATCATTTTTAAAAGTGAATAATAGATTTAAAAAAACATGTTTCCTTCAAATTCCCTCCCACTGTTCCTTCTCAATCAATCCAAGAGTCCATCACAAACAAAAGTGCGAATTGTTTTGAACATACGTTGTCCATTTTTTGCATCAGGGAAAAAAAAATATGATGATTCCCATGTCTCGTTAGTCTACGAGTAAGAAGTAGATACTTTTGTCGTCTGGAAAAAAAGCTTCGACAGCATTTTCCAACTAGCCAGTCCCTATGGCGATTTTTCTTCACCTTTTCTAAGTATCCTTCTCGATTTTTACGCTTTTCGGGTTATCTTCCACTTTAATCCTATCTTCATTATACGTATGGTACCATGAAATTTTCTAAAAGACGTATCTTTGCCAGTGGCGTTTATCATAAATATTTCAAGTTGAAGTGTTGAGAATAAAAGTGAAAGAACGAATGATAAAAGGTCTTTCAAAGGTGCTGAGTTTCTTATCTACGAATATTTTATATCAACGAAAAAGCACTTGCTTCATTCTTCTGTATTTTTTCTTTTCTTTCCTTTCTCTTCATTTTCACATCTCCCTCATCTTTTTTGCTCTCAAGACATTGCACATGTAGCACAAGTGAGTTAACATCATGAGATGAAGTACATTCCTGGTAAATTTACGAGGGGATGCGCTTGTGATCCATATCGAATGAATTTCACACAAAAGCGCGTTTTACACTCGAAGCTCTTATGACTTACAAATCCATTTAACACACTACTGGATATACACACACTCGTATCAAATATATTTTGCACTTCTGCCTCATGACATTGTGCATTTTCTACGATTACTCGAGAGAGCACTCGACTTTGTCTTCCGTAAATGAAAATAGAGAGTGGTCATAAAATTCTCTCGTCTACCTACACCCTTCTCTCTTCTTCATTGTCTCAAGTGTATACAATAGTAACTCATGTCTCTCATTTATATTTTTTCTCCTTTTTCTTCTTGCGATAGCATTTATTTAAGCTCAAAGTTCCATTTTCTTCATGCTTCTCACTCTATTATCCACTCACATAATGCTTATTATTCTACTCCTTTGTCATTGTATAACAAGATTGTAACATTTTAATGCCAGTGTAATAAAATATTTTTTATGAATTGTTCGAATCTGCATTTTCATTCTTATACAGTATACCATATAAGAAAAATAACGTCCCATTATCTTTGAATTAGTTTTCAAGATGGGATAACAGAGCATTCGTGCACATTGTTGTGAATTCTGTAAACACCTGCAACCGCCTTGTTTTCCTTCTCGGCCCATGTCTTTATTACAGTTCCCAGAGGCTTCAAAGTATGTTCGTTATCGTAAACTTGTACATGTCAACTGAGTTTGGACATCTTCGCAAGGTCCACTGAGAACTAAAGTACAATATTTATTCTGCTTGTTCAAAACTCTTTGATACAATTGTTCCAACTGTCATTTTAATTATTAAACTGAAGACTAAAGTGGGACAGCAATAAATCCTGTAAATCATCGAGTCGGTGACATTTCGATTAGTGTGGTAAAATAAGGAGAGTTGAAGAAGATATAAGATAAGTTTTCGAGGAATGAGGCTGCAAAAGGGAAATAGGTGGGAATGACGAAAGAGTGAACAGTTGAAATTGAGGAAATGTCTCGTTGAGGAAATGACTTCTGCTGTAATTCCGTGGAAAACCTACGGAGCGTACCAATGTCGTTAGAACCGTTGCAGTAGGTTTTTTTATTCTGTTCCTTATTTTTTTTCATCCTCATCCGGCAACGGGCATTTCCTTTTTAAATTCTATCTTCCCCGACCAATCTTTTCTCGCAATTTATTCGCCCAAGTCATTAAACTTCTGATTCGTGGTAACACGATAACCTGATGTTCAAATTCTTTTTTTTCCTTTCTTTTCATAATTGCAATTCAACAACTCAGTATTTCTGACGTCAGTGTACTAAGAGAATATTTCTTTGAAGTTAACGAGATCTGTTTGGAGGTACATAAAATGCATCTGAATGTCAGCCAAGAATATATTATTTGTGCGCTACTGAATTTAATGCAATCATACATTGATATATTCGTGGAAATAAATTATTCAAAGTTGGTAAGATAATTTGTGATTCGTATGGTATAAATCATAATATCTATCATGTAGAAGAAGTAGCAATTTGGGAGAGTATCAAAATAAGTATATTCATTCTACCTCAATCAACTCTTATCGCAATGTGTGAAGTTCAGTCGCCAAAGATCGAAAAAAAAAACGATTTTCATAAAGCAGGTTCTGAATTTTTATGCGTTCACATAGGGGGACATTCTATAGATAAGGTTTATTGATGCTCCTTCACACAACTGACTGAACGCGTGGGCAAACGTAAAAGTAACGATATATTTCACTCGGTCAGCAACGATCGGCAAAGTTCGTTTACGACGATCAATAACAATGGAATAGAGAGGCGTTCTGGCAATGTTCAAGATTCACGAGATGTTGGAACGTTGTTATCCCGACAGGTGCTGTGAAATTTGTCAAAGAACTCGTTCAACTTTATCATGGTTCAATTTTAAAGTTCATGCACTTATGTCAAAATTGCGATGGCTCCTTTGTTTTCTTGTGCACTTAAACATATCATCAACATACGCTGAGCCTTTTTATCGTGCTACAGGGTTGAACCAGAGTGGAGAGACACTGTGGGGTGCCACTCCGAAAGGTATCTTGGTCGTTAGTCACGCTTCCGTGAGAATAGCTGCTGGTTCGTTGAAATATGCAGCTCCCCAAGGCATCACTCTGTCGAGAGTCCAGGTCGTGCACGACAAAGAAAGAGTAGCACAGGCACCAGGCTATGGCAAAGAGGATAAAAGTATGTGCAGAAAAAAAAAGAAATAGAGGGAGGAAGCAGAAAAAATAAATGAAGAAAATCCAACTTAATGTTGGAAATATTGTGGGCATTGCAAATGTGGATTAATTCAATACAGAAATTTTTACCGGCATTAAAAAGCTCGACAAACGCGCACTCTGTAATTACAAACAAAGCTAAACGAAAATAAAAAAAGTTGTAAGCTCTTTATGGAGAATAAGAGGATTAAAATGTTATTATTAATAGTGTTTATTATAACCAATTGATAGCTCTTTTTCTCTTTTTTATTGCTCTTTTCTTTTTTTTTCAGTTTCCTTTAAGAGAAAGCTTCTTTTTATAAGGCTAATATATAGGTCAGTGGGATAACATTTCAAATATGAAGCAGTATTAGGTCGAAGGTCAGGCTATATTAATCAAGCTAAAAGCATTGAAAAATTTCCAGATTCTAACTCTCGGCATGTTTGATGAAAAAAATAAAAAAGGGTGCATAGAAAATATTCAGACTTTTCATAGCTATTTTCCAGAGCATCATTCTAAAAAGAAGCAATTATTTAATGTTTTATCATTGTTCACATAAAAAGTTGAATGAAAAAAATTTCTGAGAAAAATGAATAAAACTTTTGCTCATGTTCGATGAAATTCTTTACAAGTCACTGCATATTTCATTACATGAAGTATTATTTCGATAAATATATAAAGATGATGTTAAATAAATGACATAGCGATAAAATATTCTCAAATATATTTCATGGCTTTATCTGGTCGACGGTGTTCGCAATTATCGTCGACTAGTCGCCCGTTTTCTTCTTCATTTTCACAACATTATATTTCTCTTTCTCTCCATAGCTGTATGAAGATTTGGCTCAAAGCCCAACTTAGCGAGAAAAATTGTAGCTAACCTCAACACTCGCGTATAAGTCGTCACCGCAGCCGTTATGTCCCACTGAAAATTCTGTTTGAAAGCACATACGTTTCCTACCTCAAAACCATTGGAAAATTCACGAATATAACGGAAACACGTCTTGGCAAGAATACATTTAAATTACACGGTAATAATTCATTGTCACAATTGGTGTTTCCGTTGAAATTATATTAAGAATAATTATTCGTTTTATTCGTTGTGATAATTTGCATATTATTATGGATATTAATTTAATACTCTAACAATTCCACATTACATTAATGAAGAAGACGAGAATTTAAGCTCTATATGCAATTCCACACAATGCACAGTACGGAAACAAATGATATTAAACAATTCCAATGATACGTATACATATAGTATTTGGACGTTTGATGAAGCTTGTAAAAATATTTGAGATAATAAAAGCGGCTTTATGCAAATATCTCTCGTATTTATTTTTCTACGATGGTTGAATTGCTGAGTATACCGAGTGCTTTATCCATTGTACTATTTTCATTCTCGGTCCTCACTTTTATCCACATCATATTTATTGCTTTCTTCCCAATAGGACTTTTCATTGCTATTTACTCAGATTCTTCTCAAGATGAAAGATTTCTCAGGTGAATTGAACGCAGGTTATTGAAAAAAGAATCTGTATAGACATTCGGTAGATGAAAATAGAGAAATTTTAAGGAATGACTGGAATGTATATTCCTTTATAATGAATATAGAAAAAAAATATGAAAGAAAATATTCATGTTCCTCGAATGTATTGACGTCCTGCTCATTATATCTCAATTAAATGACAGCGAATCGATATGATGCATAAATAAATTGATGAATAGCTTCATCGTTTTCAACAAGGGAAATCTTTTGTTTAGATTATTATTCGCTTTCACCATGTTATATAATTCATCCTGTAGTCAGAATGATCTTTATGATGAGTTGGGATCCCATAGACTGTCTACAAATTAGCTTGGTCTCAAGTGCGGCAGATGACGGGAGACATTGCTAGAGAGTATCACAAGGTTGGAGGATCTCAACTGGCATCTGGAGAATTCATACCTCGGGGTGTTGGCCAAGAGTAATTTGTCATCCGTTTGACGCATCTATTACCTTCCGTATCTCCATCTCTCAACCTCGCCGCCAATTTTCTCATTGCCCACATATGCTCCCATCATGCATATCCAATTCTCTATGTACTGAAATAAGTACATAACCGCCTATGGCAGAGATTCACGTCTATGTTCACGTGCACACTCACCTGACTGCATGTCTATATAAATTAAAATCTCTTTCACATATACAATGTCAAGAACTGAAAGGGGCGATTTGTCACATCAATCTATTCATAAGGGGCGCGCTTCCACCGTCGCCTTGGAAAATTAATTGCCAGGATATTATCGATTGAACAGTTCTTTAGAAAAAATATGAAAAATTGATTCTTCATTCTTATAACTTGAAGAATTTGTCTTTCACAAAATAATAAATTCCATAGTCATTCACGATGGAATTTGCGCATCAATTTTTATCACACACAATTTTTTTAATCCATATTTCGACATAAATGTCCTATAATGTTATCATATTGATAATAATATTAACGATAAATTCAACCAGTGAATAATTTTCAGTCATTGTGATTTTGCAGAAATGACTTTCTATTCAATGTCCGTTCATTGATTATTATTGTAGAGTCACTGAATCAGTAGCAATCAGTAATTTGTTGCATTGCTACAGTCGATTGTGTGCACGACATTTGCAGGTTCTGTATGAAATAATATTGCAGGGAAATTATTGTTACAATAGAAGAAAAATTTTTGTACGCAGTGAAAATTTAACTGGTGTGGCTTTATAACAATTATTGATCAGTGAAGTTCTATTTACAATGAATATGTATTGCAAAAGTTATCTCGGCTCTTTTGGATTATGAAAACAAACAGAAATGGAGAAACTTTTACAAAAAATTAAACGATGCATGCAATCGAAATTGAATGTGTATGCTGGCTGGAGATAAAGTTCGTAACTTTTAATTGTTAATTATCAATCGGTAAATATCATAAGTGTTTATATGAATTCAACATAACGGTTAATGTTTTGTGTTGATGAAATTTCCAATAATATACAAAAGCCGTCTACAAAACTATCTATAAATAATTTTATTTATTATCATTTAAAATCCGGTTCCTCATTCATACCGTCAATCTTCTCTTCCAAGCTGTTTATATTCGTGGCACTTAATCTCACCACGTTAATGAAAGGATAATATATACAAGGGGAAAAGTTAAAAACAGAAAAAAAAGAATAAAGAGAGAAATTAGGAGCAGGCCGTGGCGCGAGACGTTGGTATTTTCCCTTCATATTTTCTGTCCACTCAGACTTATTTTTCTTCTTTTTTCCTTCACTCCCTCGCAAATTGGTCTTTTCTACTCCACTACCATTACGCGAATAACCCGCAAAAATTCAGCCCGAGCGGTTCGCACTTAAACATCGAGGGTGAATATACAGAGGACGAGACGTTTGCAATAGTGGAAAAGTGATGCTGAGTTTACTTCTTACATACTGTACCGCCTGGGGTTTAAGAAAAGCAAAATCTTTTCTGAAATCACCACTTTCATGGTCTTTCAATTCAATTTCTCACTTCTCTGTATTTTAACTGCTTCATCGTCTTCATTTTTTATTAGCTCGTTTCAGTATCATGAATTGATTGATCAATCCAACGTGAAATGTTCTTTTGAAAAATAAAATTCACAACTGAAACCAGCTGGAATTAAATACAACTGATGAACTCGAGTAAATATTCTTGGCATATTCTAAAAATACGTTAAGAAAGACAGGAAACCCATCCGTGTGCCAGAGATATTCCGCCTGAATAAATGAATCTGAATAGTCAATTTAGATTAAAATATCTCTTTTACAAATATTTATAAGACAGAACGACGAGAAGAAGACCCAACTCATAGTCAATTCTTCTCCATCTTTTTTTTATCTCTCTATAAAAATAATGATATTCGGAATGTGTTCAAATTAAATTTCAACTAATTTTTTTTCCATCTAGCTTTCAATTGAGTTGAATTTGAGGAAATCTCATCGTGTCTTATCTGATTACAGAAGATTGATTTAGATGTTACAGGGGTCTGAAATCTTCGTGATGTTAAGTGTGAGCTAATCTGATGATCACATCTAGTCAGACTGAATTACTATCGACTGAACATTCTATAAAATTTGATAGAATCTTTTCAAATCAGCTCTGCCTCTATCACTTATTTCACCGACCTTAAAATTCATTTGATTGGTTTACATATTTTTTTTTTCATCATTGTTCTCAACACTTCATAGACAGTACTTTAGCTCTGCAAAGATTTAGCACGTCACACAATTAACCGGAATGGATGCGGGTTAATTGCAATTCCGAATAAGATGAAGGAAAGAATATAGGGCCTTTCTCGAAGTTTGTCACGACAATTTGGAGGCGAGTAATGCTGTCGTGCACACTGAAGATCCTTCTCGTTTCGAAGCTCTTTCTCATCGACCGTCGTATCTCTTTGCCTCTGTTCTCCACCTCTACTCTGCTCATTGTCGTCCTCTCTGATTGGATATCATCATCTATTTTCTACTTCTATGAAGTATACATGCACATTGCGGGCGTCTCGGTAATTACAATTCCAAATTGCCATGAAGTGGTCTCTTCATCGCATCTACAAAGGCATCATGATAATATCTAGGAATCCCGTCATTTTCCACCATTTCTACGTCTTCTCGTTTTGTTGGAATAAAACTCATCGTAATCCAACAATTCACTGAATGTATTATTATATTCATCAACTACTTTGTGAAATTCAATTCCATATGAATTATCAAGATAAAAAAAAAAATGTTTCGGATAAAAATAGTAATCGAGGAGTTCATCAATTTCCAATATTCTTTATCAGCAATAAACAATTTTGTTGACAAATATCAGCGGATGTTCAATTGGTAAATATGAATATGACATTTATTGTTGCTGTTTCATCAATTATGTTATAATACAAAAAACATGTGTCTCATCCCGTTACTATTGTTTTATCAAAATAATTGGAGATGAAAATTTCCATGCTAAAGAGAAAAACAAATATATGAAAATATTATATCACGATGCAGAGATTACTCTTTTGTGTGAATATATATTCGCTTCACTATTTTACTGCGCTATATATTTCTTTTGCCATTTTTTCTCGACATCCAATGAGTTCTTTCTCAATGTTGATGAAGTGATGAGCACGTATAAGTATATATAGTTGTTAACAACGTCGTTGGTGATGCATAACTGTTGTTTTTTTTCTATCATTAAAAAAACTCACTCGGGAAAGGATAATATCGGACTGGTAGAGACACAAAAAATATACGAATGTGTATATAAATACATGAAGAGTTCACTGCGTTGGGAGAATGAAAATAATGGAAGTAAAAAAAAATACACATCAAAATTCTCACACACTTTTCCATTATTATTATTATTACTATTTGTTGTTTCATGACGTCATAACTAGGCAGAATGAGATGTTGGGGAAATAAATGTGTGGGCGAAGCTGAGGGTGATGATGGAGAGTATAAGAGACATTCACAAATATGAATGATAAATATTTAGGATAACTTTGATAAATTTCTTATTTTCCCTGCTGTTGATAGATTTCGTATTTTGTTAGCGGAATACAACTGCTATTCGCATATTTATGAATGGTTTCGATGAATAAAATGCATTGAAAGCAAATTTATATTCCAGCCTGGGGTGTGATGTTTAGGATACTATGTCATAGTCAACAAAGATATATTCAACACATCCACATTAACTCTCAAGGTTTCATTTGTCATTTTTTGCATTTCGTAGTCAATTCCAGCCTTGTTGGTCTTGTGTCATTTGAATCCGAACATAACGATCACTCTTTAAGCTCCAGATATCACGAATTTTTGGGTGATGACAGAATAAAAAGAAACGACAGTATAATGAGTCTCACACAAGTTTCATTCTTCCTTTTTTTTTCCATTCAAATCCATTTTTTCCAAATTAGCAGTAATAATTTGAAATGTATTTCACAATGGACAGACAATATTGATCAAACGAAATTTATTCGTCGTATAAACAGATAATTCTGAACTGTAATGAGTTGTATTAACAATTCAAATCTTGACGCACTTCGTATGTGACGAGTTGATGGAAAATTATGTCAATTATTTTTCTATAGAAAATCGTAATGGAGCTGAACTAAAATTGAGTTAGCTTATTTATTTTCTATCAAATGATTTCCTCGAATGAAAATAACAAAAAAAGTCCATTCTTCATTTATTTTTCCCTTTTTTGTGGGATTCCCTTGTAAAGTACATACTCTCAAGAACGTATGCGCCAAATGATACGTTGAAATTCAGAAACTTGTCGAATTCATGGTACTTTTGGTAGAGTAGGTCAAGAGACTCCCAATATCATGTAGGAACTGTTGAAGAGACATCTCGAGAACTCATTATCCCAGTGAAATGAAATTCTGTGACATTATTTATCATCATCTTGCGTATCGTAGCCCATCGTTGATTTTTTCATATTCCTGTGTTCTCGATTATCTTCAACATTGTTTCATTATTTTCTCTTCCAGATGAATTCATGATCTTCTTTCGAAATACATCAACATCCCCTCAAAAAAGTTGTAGGAGAAATAATATGCAATATCATGAAAAAATTCGTAAATTGACCTCTGCTCAATATTACAATACCAAATTACTTTTATTTTTCCCAAAAAGTTTACCATGAAAATAATTGGAGAAAGTGTAAATGGAAATGAGTTTCATATCCTGTCATTCTACCTAACAATTTCCATCCCATATTAAAATGCGCCGAAAAAAAATGATTTCCTCCAATCAACTACAGTGAAATGTCTCTATTAGCACAACTCTCTCATCATGATTATGCAAGTAATAATCGATTAAACCTGTAGTTCCTGAACATATGAACTTCATGATCGAAATTGCATGACAAGCAATATCTTTCAAATGATAAATTCATCGGTGACATATTCATGTAATACATAGGCGAAGTTTGACTATAACCGTGTCAGTCAAGTAATTAATATATCGATACCACGGCAGTTATATAGCTCATTGACACAAGTTCGAATGGATATTGATGAAAGTTAGGTATAGGTTTATATCGAAATTAGCAGGAAATTGAAGTATCCGCCGTTGAAGAGAGACATAGTAACTTGTTGAGACGAGCAACCAACATGTAACTTGAGCAGCTGCACGATATAACCCGAATGAGTCCTTCATTCAACGTGATTATGATGGTCGCCTATATAAAGGGATAGTTGTCAAAGCTTAGCCAACAGGATGTTGATCGTTCTACGTGCGCTCGAGGACATACGCCACTAACCGAATGCGTTCACAATGTCAAATACAAAGTCAATTTATTCCTTTATACTGCAATCCGTCACACTGTCTATTTTGAATTACCTACAGCTCAATATTCATCAGTATTTAATTGTACTTTGCGAAATCCATAATATTCCATTCTTTTGATCAATCAATCTCGTCCTTTGAACATTAGTCAAGAATGTATATCTCCATTTTCGTATTAAACGTGAACAAGAGACGAGGAATTTCATATTGCAAGAAATAATCACTATCCAAATACCATCAACCTTAGATGAAGCTCAATTCTTGATGTCTTTGATTTCTAGCTGACAATAAAGACATCCACATAGTCTTTATGATGAATGGATTTTATCGTTGATAAAATTAATATCATGTCAAGTGAACAGGAATTTGTAATATTACTAGTTAGACATGTGAATTTGATTTAAAATTACTGATAAAGTTGCGGCAATTGATGCTGTACACAACATCTTTCATTCAATGCTACCATACCACAATACACGACTACGATATGCCAGTATTCAGAATGGTGCTCTCTACTATGAGATCCTTTCTTCAATAACTTGTCCAAGCTTGAAGTTGGCCCAGCGAGGTCTACCGAGTGGTATTAACCCAGTAGTTTCGTGGTCCGCTTGTATAATTTTGTTAGGAGTTCAGAGCATTTGAAGACTTCAAAATCAAGTGTACAGATATTTTGAATGCTGAAGAGGTGAAAGAGAAGTTACATGCAAATATATTTTGCATGAATCGCTAACATTGTAAAATATATTTCACAAATGGTTATATTCATTCAATATGGACTGTTGCCAACGAGAATGATTTTACATTAGTAAATTGATAACGTTGAATTGACATATTTTGAATTAATATTTGATGAAACCAACTGTTCCATTTCAATATTGCAAATCTATTGTATAAAAAGTAAATGACATGATGTAGCAAACCAATGGTAAAATTGTGGTAAATTGTAAACTTCACACATACAAAATGATATAAATTACTCACTCTGCACATATTTTTTCAACCAGTAGACAAAGAAATGTCTCCAGTGATTATTATTTATTTAAATCCACCCAGCAGTGGAAAATCATATTGAAAAAGAAAAAAAAAGTAAAATTGAATGAGTAATATGAAAAAAACGTGATATAATGACTTGGTCTCTGAATCAACTACCAGTCCAACTGTGAAATCGTCATTAGTACGAATTGGTTCAATTTTTAGCGTCCCTTGTGCACCACATGCGATTTCACATCGACCCAGTAGTCAATTGTCTTCAATATCGAGGTAGTTACGCAGTGTTTCACAGTAGCTGGAGTATTATGTACAAAAAAAGAAAGAGAGGGGGAGAGAGAGGGTAAATTTACCATAAGGAAGTGTGACGATGTGGTGCGGCATTGTGTTACTGAACACGAGGGTGAAATTATTGTCATTGACGTATTCAGTAGTTCCTTTTCAAAGCTCTCATGATTCCCCTGCTTTTTCTCGTATTCTTGCTTATTCGCCTCGCTCTTTATTTACCTTGCAGCGTATTTGTGTTTATTCTCTTCATCTATATATAAGATAAATGATGATTTCCGCACATGAATCTATTTTCTCACGGGCTTCTTGAAATTACTTGAACAATATCATTTGCACAGATGAATAAACATTGTATGATTCAACGTCAGATGCCACATGAAAATCGAAATACCGTAAAAAAAAATTCCAGTATAACAATGATAAAGAAATTTTGAATCGCCAAGCCGCCAAGTTGCATATAAAAAGTTGAGAAATAAAAGAAAAGAAGGATCTGAGACGCGTTGTGAACTCGAGCGAGACAGTAGACCCCCCAATGGAACAAAAAAAAGTGCGGCGCACCCATGAAGTAGAAGAAAAGTAGTAAAACCCCTTAACGACACTCTCAGCACGTCGTCAAAAATGAGAAAGCAATTTCCTTAATCCTATTAACCGTCACCGTCATACTTTTATGCAGCAGTTATATCCTTGAAGGCGCTGTGCACGCATAGTCAAATAACATATAAAGTGGCACAGGTAGGTCGAAAATTTAGTGACATTAAGGTATATCTGATGGTGTATATAATACTAAAGCCAAATGTGAGAGCGTAAGACTCTACTGTATGTGAGAATTGTTACGTTCACAATATTTTTGGATTATAAGAAAAACTCTACGTAATATTAAAAGAGAAAAATTGAGTTGAATTGAAATTAGTTCCAATCACTTCGTGTTGCGGGAAGAAAAAAAAAAGAATTGATTTACTCGGTGGCGTCTAGCATAGGTACTGGATGAAAGATTGGCACGGGAAACAAATAATGAAGAGAATATAACGAAGAGATGCAGAGCATTAGCGAGGATGAAGATAATAGAAATATGAGGTATCACTGAAAACAGAATGCAGAATAATAACTGTACTCTCTTCTATCATCTTCATCACGCAGAAAAATGTCGGCTATTCACGCTGCTATTTCACAAAGTCTACGAATTTTTATCTCATCCTTCGAACGACATAAAATATGATGAACAAAAAGAAAATAGTTTTAAATTTCCTTTCTCATTCGCATGAATGTAACACGCGGATGAAGAGTGACATGACTTTTTAGCTAATTGGAGTTGGCGTACACGGCTCTTTGTAGTTGTTGCATTGTTGTCCGACTCGACAGTTATCTACTCTACTGTACACTCTGTATGCAGATATATATACAATAATACTATATGTGTACGTGCATGAGGCGCCATTGACACATTCACTCGGTCGTTAAAATGAGAAAAGAAGTATATGAGAGAGTAGCTTCATCACAATTACAGACAATGGCATCGCAGAAAATAGAGAATACAATTCTGATGGTAACACATGAATACTGTTGCAAAATAATTGTTCCGTTCGTTATGATGGCAATCATCAAATTATTATTTGAATAAACTATTTCACTGGGTATTATTGCAGATTGAATATAAATTCTTGTTGAACATATAAAGCCCAAATGGTACTGGTGCGGCGAAAAACAATTTTTACCTTGAGCTTTGTCCGATGTCGATGGTGCTGATTGCTTCGTGGATGTTCAATACTGGCAGTAACGAATACATGTTCTGAGGTAGTGGGCCCGAAAGTTGACGGCGATGGAGCAAGGCTGACGCGCGACGACCTCGGATGAAGTTGCTGAGCGCCACGCTGTATAGACGAGGGTGGCGGTGGAAAGTCAACCGGCTGACGAGGCGGGCCTGGGGGGGACCGTGGCTCAATTGTGACAATATTATTGCTGTTGTCGACCTCGCGACAACGACACACAGCCCCGCCACAACTTGCATTGGCTCCTGGTCCATCACTGGCGCCGTTACTTTTGCCGCCACCACCCCGCAAACCGGCGCTCAGTGCCGCCGCAGTCAGCTTGCTGGCGAAAAAATACATCGCGCACATTTATCCGGCGAGAGCTTAACACCACGGCCCGAACGCCACCTCACTCCAGTCATCACTGACGTCGATTACCGATTTGTTTTATACCAATAATTTTACACTACAGCGTTGGTATGTATCACTATATATCAAGATCACTCGATTTTTACCAACACTAACACACAAAAACTCCAAATTATCAATTTTTTCTTCCAACACTATTTGTCGTTTACGTATACCTTCAAATTCGTACAATTTTTTCCGCTTTATTCTTTTATAGTGCGCCAAGTCACTTATATACGACTTAAAGAACTTATAACGACTGGGTGATGCCGCAGGCAATCACAGAGTCTGCAAAATTATAGAATAGATGCATTGTGCTGTGACTCTTTCAGACATAAACACCCGTTAAAAGAATTATTTATACTGTTGCCTATTGTTGATGATATTGTTCGATGGTTATATATCAAGGGATACGATAACAATAAGCCGACTAGTTGAGGATGTGAGACATTACAACCTTGGACCAAACAAATGAATTGCCGACAATACCAATGAATTGATACGTACAAGCTCGTCAATCTGGAATGGTCGAGAGCGATGCATTAGCTAAAGGCAGATTCATCTATGTCTGTGTGTTTATATGCATATGTATGCTTTCGGAGAACAGCGCAGTGGGGCAAAATACAATCCGGATCTGTATTGAATTGGAATAGTGTTGTGCAAACACATATTGTATTTTATCTATTGCTAGTTGTTTGTACGAAATGGTGTCGACTCCATGATGATTTTTCCTTGAACGACGAATTTTTAAAAAATTGTTCAAATAAAAATGTTTCTCCTGAAATATATATGTGAAGTTTGAAATGAAAGGCAATATGATATATTTATAAAGTGGGATAAAGTACGAGAGACGATTTGGATGATGAGGGGTGTGAGTATATATATAGAAAATCGATGAATTGAACAAAAACTAGACGTTGTTTATGATGCCCGAGAGTCTCTGGGCGCGGGTGCATCCACAGTTAAAATATCCGTAAATTTTGTGGTACTGTCTATAAAAGTCTGGAGAATTGTATAGAGAGTTGTGCACCACACCAACACCGACAGTATACTTTTTCAGGCGTTAAAAATGGCGCTAGGAGTAATTTACGGTGACGCAGCCGGTAGGTTTGTAGCTTTGGTGGTGAGGCTTCAGTTTTAAATCGTATATTTTCACCAGGTGACACGTTATATAGGTACATGCTACACATTTTCCACCGAGAGAAACTCCAACACCAGATGGTATCGCACATATATTTATTTATTATTTATTATTTTCCCTACTCTGTTCATTTTTTTGTCATTTTTCGTATGCTTCAAATACATCTTTGATTGAATCATTGTAATTGAATCGATGCCCGTGAATTTACATTTCTCTTCATTTATCTTTGACGTGATTTTCAATAAAAAAAAATGGACAATGAAAATATTATCGATGTTGTAATTTCTGCAATTCCATTAAATTATTTTAGCAAGGTCAATTCAATGTGACATTTTACTGTGTTATTAATATTTTACTCTTCCGTAACACAACGTGATTGAAACTGTTGCGTAATTCACTGATTGGAGTAATAGTTTCATTAAACTACTTTACGACTTGTACGACTATTAAAAGCCAAAAAGGAGAGAAAAAAAAACATATATACCAATTAATTATTAGATATATATGATCACTGCACAACAATAATTGTCAGTTGTTCGGCCGTTATCGTATCCGATCGGATATTTACTCATGCCACACACACTCTGAATATACTTGTACACCCATTATGTATTGTGCGGAACCTTCGTTTCCTCCAATTAGTGATTCACATTTGGATATATTGGGCAATAAGTTACGCGTGTGTTCACGTGTATGTATCGATAATGAACAACCCAGGCAAATGTGAACAATGAAAATGAAAAAAAAGAACATACAGGACTGGAGTTAACATGTGTGGAAAAAAAATCTCTTGCTAGCAAACGCACAATTGACCGTTTCAAATCGTCAGTTTAATATTGTCGTTTCAAGAGTTACATGTTGCTTTTTTTTTTCTGTTTTTAATCCCGATAAAATGCCACGTTCAATGGAAAACGTTGAGTGGAAAAATCGTGTGCTTTATTTTCTCTGCAAGAATATTTGAATGGACTCTATTGATATATTGATTCTATACTAAAACTTTTCATCACAAACAATATTTTCTTATGAAATAATCACATGTTAAATATTAATCAGATAATTATTTTCCATGTAATCAAAATTAATAACTGTTGCGAATAAATTGAAAAAGTGAAAATTGCGAAAATCCCTCGAGATATTGTTGAATAATACTGAGGTGTAAACGGACATCTGCGGAAAATTAAATGAAATCCGCGCATCGCTGGATTTTATGCTATCGGGTATTTGCAACGCGCCGATTAACTGTTCAATGCGTGCGCATTCAATCGATTCGTCTCCCCATATCTGTATTATCAATATGGACTCAATTTAACGAGTTAGACAGAGGACGAAAAAAAAAGATGAAGAGTGTCCCCACAGATTCAATACAACGTTTGGTCCCAGTGATATTCGTTATTTATATAGACAAAGTGCCCAAAAAAGTGCCCCTGGAACAGACGACCAAAAACAAACAAATAAATAATAAAAGAGAAAATATTTGGACATTTCTTTGAATTTCATTTCCATTGATGTTGCCGATGTATTGGCTCAATGATAATTTGAATAAACAACATTGTAACATGTCTGTACACAGATTTTGTGCATGTACATACATCACTATACAATAATTTGATGTAGGATGTATCAGATTTCCACTAATTAAGCTTAATGGGAATAATGGGTTCGAATATGTGTTCGTCAGGCTGTATTTTAGTCTGGAGGATAGAAAGTAATCGATTTATAGTGATGCTCCTTTGACTTATACATTACACAGTGTATGCGAGTGTCACATTCAGATCGTTCACATAAGAGAATAGTTCTCGACATTAAATGAAATATATTCGAGACGAATTAATCGTATATTTGTTCTCCATATATTTATTCGTAAATTTCGTAATCAAATACTTCACAATTTCCATTTCAATCACTGTGCCCGATTACATCAGAGAAAAGAAACGACTGATAAAAAGGGACAATATTTGTATACGATATGTGAACGCCATGAAATACATCCGGACCAATTCAATGCCATGAACTCTTTCGTATTCAATCAACATTTTACAGATATTTATGGTTCTTTATTTTCCATAGAGTAAATTCTGTTCGTTTGTATTTTCTGTCCTTCGAATACTCCAATTTCATATGAACCTTCTGCCTATCTTTCGGGCTTTATAAATTTCCAATAAAGTGCGTTTATTTAATTCGTTAAAAACAAAATTTGCGCAAATCAGTGCAAATGTTGTCATTTAAACTAAAATATCCCTGCTTAAATGCGCTTTGGACGAATGAATTTACACTGGTTCGAAGTAATTGAAAAAATAAAAAATCCACCGTATCAAAATAAATAAATAAAGGGACTAAAAACGATTGGTGATAAAAGTGAATTGCAACGTAGAAATTGAAAATTCAATGAGTGTGAATAACTGACGCGAAATTTTCAATTCGATTGCGAAGAAGATAAAGTCGTTGAGTATATTTACTACAAATGTGAAGATGAAAATGTTTTTAGACGGGATTTTCATACGTATACGATGATGTGAAAAAACATTAAAATTGTTTTGCTTTCAGCATAAACGAAATTCCAATAGCGTGGATGGAAACACTACACAACTGACGACTGACAAGTAAATGTAAAAAATGCTGCCAGGAGCGATTGTGTTGTTCCTTGAAAGAAACAATTATCAAGTCGAATAGAGAAAAACATATACGCAACAGAATATTTTACCGCTCTTCAGACTCGTATATAAAAGAAGATTTCAGTGTCAATCACAATGGACCGAATAGACTTGTCTGTGTCAATATTAAATTTTTATTATTCAGAATTCATCATTATTGACAGTAAAGCAACATCAATAAGACGGCTTCATCCGAAATCTATTTATTCTTCTCAATTGAAAATGAATAAAAGAAAAAAAATAATTATCACAAAATCATTAGTAAACAAAAATTCATTCCATATTCTGTTTATCTATATAAACGTAATAACACCGTACGCATATCGGGGGCAATGGAAATGAAAAACACGAGCAAATATACAATACATCGGCAATGGAAATGGATAATCATCATTCATTGGAATCAGTACATAACTGTATATGCACGTGGCTCGTTATCGAGTACTCAGTGGTGCGACAAACAGCCTTCGCGCATCACTGAACCAAGCGGATTGTGCTTATTTAATCTTTACGAGGCTATCAAACTGTTTATTGTCGCACATATACACCTAAACTATTTGCTCAACATTCTCGAAATGACAATGAAGATGCAATAGTGGAAATAAAACTTGTATCATCATCGAATATAATCTATCATGGTATTATTGTCGTTGAGATTCATTCAAATTCACCGAATTCAAATTTCTTCACATAAATATTCAGTGATAATTCTTTATATTGTTATCAAATATTCCATCCTAGTTAATCAGTATGACAATGGAGAAGTTCAATTATGCAGAAGGTTCTTCGTAAAAAAAAATTAACACAACAATAATTCCCTACGAATTAATATCTCTCATGAATATATGAAAAAAGAATTTCTCTTGAAAATTAAATAATATTTCTATTGATATCTCACATGATGAATAATTTAATTATGTTTGCAATCACAAAGCCCAGTGCCCAAACTCCAATAAGCACACTTGGCACATAAGACTTGCTCGAGTTCATCCTTACTAATCTTCATCAGTGTTCATTAAATTAATAAATTGAGTGATTGTTAAAGTGAACGTATGTGTAGAATGCACACGAAGAATGAAATTCTCATGACTCCCCTGAATGATACCCATCCAGGGAATTCGAAGTATCATATGAGTGCACATACGACCAACCGCATGTATAGTCCACTCGGGAAATTCAGCGACCGACAATCGGCGTAATCATTGTGGCACTCCCCAGATGTGGAAGCGGAAGAGAATATACAGATAGAATGAACGTGTAAGTGAATGACCGAGTGAGAAAGCAATAAGCTATCTAGTAGAAGGTGAATGCATATATACGTATATGGTCAGGGATCGTTTGGTGCTTGTTCCCGCTGATGCAGTTTGCGAAGCAAATTCTATATGTATATATGTTGGTGTACAATTTATGAGAGTATGTGTTGCGATGTGGGTTAGCTTGATGCTACATCAGTTGCAAAAGCTCGCAGAGAAATAGGGAGTGGACGATATATACTGAATCCGCGGCATACCGGAAGTCTCGGCAATCTGGTGCGGCGGAATCTCATGGAGCGTAATAGTTACGAGCGAATATCACTCCATGTCCCATGTTCTATATGTTTCATGCACTTGATGTCTTCAATATATCAATACAAGCAGCATTGCATGATCATCGAAATATGCAATCAATTTCAGTGAATTAATTTAGGACACAGAATTATTTTTTTTCTAGTATTGGGAATTGCTGATATCTCGGTGTTAATAACATTCCAGTTCATTAATTGCGATATGTATTGGCATTCTATATTTTTTTTTTCTAATCGATTCTGGTCTAGTAGAGATAAAATGGAACTGAAATCCAAGTTCTAGCTGATCACTGGAGAATGGAGCGACAACAAAATATGGACATTGCTGTCATTGTCAAGAATTAATTCACAATGATCAATACAACAGTTGTATTTGATGCAAGCAATGTGAATCGTTTCATTTAAATATTGATTCTAATTGTAAAATACATATTCGAATTTGTACAGTGCGAGACAAGAGCAGGTTACCGTTCAATCAACTCTCGATAATTGGATCACAGTTCAACAAAAGTAAATGATTTTTCATTGATTTATTTGTATTGAACGTCGATTTTGCTGCGAGGAAGACAAACATCAGAGACGTGTATGTGGCATAGCGTGTTTGGGTCTGGGAAGCCATTAGTGTTTCCACACTTTTTTTGTTGTCTGTGCACATATTTATATTGCACATACGGCTGCTTCATTCATCAAACATGTGTTTTTTCTCCCGCACTCATCGTACCTTTCATTCCACATTTTTCATCACTCGACAACCTGCGAGTTTATTGTTTTATAATTAATTGTATATACTTTCCAAATTTATGAAATAAAAAACTCATTAATAAGAGAAAAATATATAATAAAACTTAGTTGCAAACAGTTTTATGAGATAAATGGAAATAACGTAACGGAACTCTAGACATAAGAGGCAGTCGCATGTATGGACGCCTTCCGTTTTATTTTTCTTTCCCTTTTCTACTCCTTCTCATCCTTCGTCTTTTTATATTTTTTTTCAACTGATTCAAGTTTGACCATAGGATGATTTAGCGAAGTCTCCACAGAAACCGGACGATGTTAACTTCCGGCTAGGAAGAACCACCCGCTGTGCTCGTTCCACTTTACCTTTTCCATATGATGCTACACATATACTATCTTTCCATATGATTCGCGTCATCGAGATTTCATTATATGACATATTACGATATTTCATGGCTTCCACATCTCATTTATTCCCATTTTTCATCTCATATACTTTATCATACATTTTTATATGAAATTCAAACTCATATATAAAGCTTGTATCGAAAATTCAATTAATATAATATATATTAATTCGATAATAGAAATTCATGACGCATAAATGCCATTACAAATGAATGATAATATAAATTTAAAATATTCAAATAAAATATTTCAATAACTAAATTGATTTCGATTCCAGATGTCATTTATAATGTAGGAAATTAATTCAATATGTTTTGGTATAATGTATTCCGTTCCATTCACAATCCGGTGATGAAAATGTTTTCGAGGGGTTTGTGATAGAGAAGGAGAGTGCGATACGCGAGCGCGCGAGTAAAGTTCAGAATTATTCTTTCCATAATATATTCTACCCTTCGAGAACTCGCCATCATGTCATGCCACGTGTTGCTATATCACTACAGTAGTAAAATCGGTGGCAGGGGCAGGTGCGTTTATCGCACAAACCTCCAAGTTTCCATTGCTTTCAAGAGTTATCTCACTTTGCCGTCTGTGAATATATATATATATATATATATACACTCCTCACTCGTTTCTCTCGCTCTATACTGGTGGAACACCACATTCTCTGCCGAATTTGGTTTGAGTATAAGCGATATATATTCCACCACCAAATGTAGAATGTAAAGTAGTTTATGCCGAATGAATTTGCAACGCTTATGAGTCACCACCCGGTACACTGTCACTTTTGATAAACTTGTTCTTGCTTCTTTCATCCACACAATTCTTCTGTCCGCTGTTTCTCCTCCAAAATGCTCTCTTCGTTGTCAATTATTATTTGTTATAAAGAATTTTTACATATAAAATAAATTTTCAAATGACATTAATGTGAAAAAGTTTAGCTCGTGAAATAAAAAAAAATACGAAAATAAGTTGACGTACAATTTTCTTCAGTGATTCACGTGAACGATTCGTGAAAAGTTTTTCACTACCTTGTAAGATTAATTCGTTTGCTCTCTCGGTGAATTTACAGAGATCGCACCGCAGCAGGAATTCATCCCACACTCTACATCCTCAATCTTTTGATTTTATTTCACCACCAAGAGTTGAATTACGTGCATAAGAAATGGAGACACGAAAGTTTGAGGTTGGATCTTTGGATATGTGCAAAAACTTGTTGCGTTTGATATCACAACCCGAAACTTTATATATGATCATCCAAAAGTTACAGATTGGATTTTTTTCCTCTTCAATTTAAACCAGTAACAAGATGAAACATCAAAATATATATTTATCGTTTTCATAGATGTTCTTCACATTTATTTTCATTTTCAAATTGTATCTTTATTTGTCAATTTTTTTCTGTATACTGTCGACATCCAAAGTATTTCTTCTATAGAAAGTTTGACAAAATGTGACTGAAAATTGGCTGAATTTGGTGAAAAACACGTATTTGAAGATATAGCAATAAATTTGGTCTGAATTCGAGAGTGTACCAGCACACAGGCTCTTTAGCAAATAGCTCTTCTTGCTGAGTATGTCATTTGACAAATCGAGAGTACTATAAATGTAGGAGTAAACTATACAACACGACAGTGTGGATGGTGGGTCAGCAGCTGAAACCCTCGCTTGCCGTTATACTCGAAGCTGTGGTTCTCCTTGTCAAAGCCTATTTTCTCTCACAATTACGATATTCGTGTGCTGGTGCAAGTCTAACGACAACTATGTGCTCTTGCTCACTCTATATTCTCCATGTCTCACTCATATGAACCTTCCGCCCTCGCTTCTAAGCGCCACAAGTGATGCGCTGGTGTATTCGAAGAGATTTCTCCTTCGTCCTACAGTCGTTTTGATTGCTCATCTGGTTGGTGCGTTTCGATGTTACTCAACTCGCCACAATTCACTGACATTAAATATTAAAACGGAAAACCATCGCAACCTCAACTTCATTTTGCACTTTGTACAATTTTCAATCATACACGAGACACATTTGTCTTTGTAATTCAGAAAGTATTTGAGATATAATACCTTTCAAGAAATCATAACAATATCAATAAAAATCTGTTGGTATATTAAAAATGAGGAAATTCATATTTGGTTAAAGTTTCGTACTTGAATTTATTGCATAATTTACCTAAGGGATCGACTCCAACAAGAAGTGAGTCCCGAAGAATTATTACACAGACAAATTGCCCATAGCTTCAGATTCAACTTCATAAGAAGTGATTCGGATAAAAATGACAAGTCTGTCTCTCATTTCCCCCAAGTCGTTTTTTGCTTCAAGAAATCCAAGTGAAATGAATGCGTCCGATTATAGTGTCCGTATGGAAGAGAAATGAATATATACCACACAAAGAACTTTTGTGAAAGGCGAGTGGTGATATAGATATACACAAAAATAAAAAACATTAAAATATAAATAGATAGATAAAAATGAGACACGATTCAAACAGTAGGGGTAAATTGTCTTACTTCTGTACAAACTGTACGAATGAAACACTTTTTACTTCTATATGTCTTTTTCTGCTTCTCTATAACAATGTGTCTGTCTTTTTCTCATGCTCTAGCTCTACTCATTGTACAACTGTGGCGAACGTGCGACGTTTTTTTCATCCCACATCCAACACGAGATAAATTGAGAGAACTATACGAACACGCGCACACAGAAATCGCGATTCGTGATGAAAATAAGAAGGTCAAAAAATAAAGCTGAAGTTCATTTGGATGTGAAACCACATTATTGAATCACGTAGTCTGTTTACATTGCTCACGTTACGTCTGATAGTGTGAGCATCTCTTCTATTTCTTTCTCCTCGTTACCGTGTCGAGATTACGTATCCTCTATGAATGTATCATTATATCCCTTTTCAACATGCGATTTACTATATTTGTATTCAATTCGTCTCGGGTTTTCTCTCCTGCTTTCATCTAATTAAAAATCACGTTGACCCATTTTATTAATTCTTTGATGGTTGAGTTGAATCAATATATTTATTCGTTAATATAATGCCGTTACATTAATTTCACTGATATTCAACATTTTACAGTTCATACAATTGCAAAGAGATTTATTCTTCTTGTGAACTCATAGTATTCTATATTGTGAAGAAAAAAAACGTGCATGTATATGCAAAGACGGTTGAGAATATAGGAAAGTGACATTAGGATGTACATTAACTGCTAATTTATTCCTAAAAGCAGGTATATAACGATACGATAGTGAATATTAAGGAGAGCGTAAAATGTCGTCTTTACTTCAGCCTTCGGTTACTCACGTCGTATCGCAACCGACGCTGGCGTTGCCACGTTTAGCAAAATGCTCGAGGGCCAATCTAGTTAACGATTAATTTTACCCACCACCCCTTATCAACTCTATTGTATTTCATTTTGAGGTTAAATAGGTGAATGGCACGGATGACAAAATGCCACGTCAATCGGTTCGCTCAAGTAAAATGATTCGAGTGAAACTTTCATAGACTTTCATTGAAATGAAAATTTTCTTAACGAAGTGTAGATACATAATTAAAGTACGCGAGAGAATAATGAATATTAAAGTCATGTAACAGAAAGTCAGTGATGAGTTTTCGTATTGTGTGGTATTAGAAAGCAGTTCGTTTAACAACAAGACGCGAGAAAGACGAATGAAGTTATAAAAAGTAAAAAATGTAGATGCGAAAAAATGAAGAAACGAAACAGATAAAATAAAAATAAAATTGATGCAAAAGTCAACGAGATAAACAGGGTGTGACTTGCTTGAAAGGATACCTTCCTGTTGAATAAACTTGGGATTTTCTCGCACTGTAAATTGCGAAAATGTTTTGTCATATATGGAAAAACGAATGAAAGATAGTTTTGAACGAAGAAAAATGAAGTTTGTTGTTGAATGTTTGGATAACATATACAATGTCACTTGCTCTACCAACAGGCTTCAATTCTCCGTGAATCACAAAAGATTTATGTTTGAAGTAGGTGAATACATGGGCGTCTGTTGTTTATATATATCGACCGTTCCAAATGTTGAAACAATGGATGATAAATTTTTTTTCTGAATTGTGCAAGAGATAGAATAATAATAATAATAATATTTAAATAATAATGATAATTGCAGTGACGAAAGATACTTAAATTTTTCTGCTATATTACTTCTAAAGATGTTGATTCATTATTATTTTTACCAACCATATAAATATTAAAACGGTGAACGTATATAAAGTAGAATGATGAATGATAATGTTAAACGCAATTTTCTTGATGGAGATGTGAGATATGCAATCATGGATTGCAATCGTAATAAACGCGCTCGTATACTTTATGAAGTATTGTGACTGTTGCTAATGGATTAATCGAATTGATTGGATAGAGGAAGAGTGTGAGGGGGCGTGAGGTTGAAAGGAATAGCGACAGAAAGTTATGGAATGATAGTGATGAAAATTCTTCCTGAAGCCAATGCATTTCCGTTCTCGAGATAAACTTTATATGACAATTGTTTAATGACACTCAAGAATTATATATCAACAACATCAATGCAATCTTCACCCAAATATTATTTCTATTTGCATTTATCTACCCGCAATGGTTCCTCACTGTCAATCTTTAATTTTCACACACTATTACATCAACATTCACTCACAGAACTGTTTACAAACATCATCAATGAAATGGAATTGAAGAAAAAATAAAAATAAAATAAAAGTATAAACTAAAAAATTTGATGAATAAATAATATTTTCGTTTTTTACACACAAATCAAATATTTATAATATTCGTATTTTGAATAACGCGCATGCATAATTATTTCAATAAATTTTTCCCGCTATGTCTCCACACAGGTGACTATAAAACTTCCGGTTTCTCCAATCTAAAGGCGAGACACAACTGGCTCTCTCGATTCTCATCCCGCGGGGTGTCACCCCAAGCTTAACGGGCAGCGCGCCTGCGTTGCGCTCCTGCGCCCGTATACACAGTTTAATATATATATAAATATATATCTCATCGAAAGGGGTTGGTCTCCCTCGAAGAAAAAGGAGAAAGAAAAAATATGAGCGGAGGAAAAATTCAAGAAGAAGATAATAAATAGTAAAAACAAGAAGGAAATACGATTACTAATAAATATGTATCATAATATATACACAGAATTTGAACTAAATAGAGAAGAAATCATACGCAAGAAAATAAAAGAGAAGCCATTTCATGAGAAGAAACGAAAGATAAAGACAAAATCCGATAAATTCATCTACCTCCTTCATTCATTATGTGTTATTTATTTCGTCTACAACTTGATTTTCATAATAAAATTAATCATTTAATGAGATGTATTTTGATTATACTTTCATAGACGAAATAATTTCCACAACTGACGTATCCCAAAGAGAAAAATCATTATAATAAATTCATCAAGTTTCTTTGAATCAAACAAAACTGTACGAGCTTCTTCATTTCACATCATGACAAGTATCATGTTCAACATCAGATTGTGTATGAGTATTTTCATGGACTCAATATGATAATCGTCTTCCACTACATGAGAGCAGGAGATTAGTGGTAGTGAGGGGTAGCTGGAGAGACATGTACAACACCGGAGGCGTTCACAAACACATCTCATTGTCATAACAGATGCATAATAGTTGCCTCATGGTCGATGTAATAAGGGTAATCGAGAGCACAAGGTCGGGCTCGCGTGCCTTCGAGCTCAGACGCAAGACATCACATATAGGGGTAGGGACACGAAGATGCCAAGACATCCAATACATATACAGATGTGTGTATATAACGACACACAAACATATGCATATATGAGGAGCTAACATGGTACGTTGGTGCAGTCATGCGTCTACACCTCACGTACCAACATCCTGTATATCCTAGCGTCTATATAACTACAGGTCTCGAATATGATATGCTATGATCGTGAGGAAAGCACATGCCGAGTCAGGCGTTAACACCGTTGAATTTTGTACCTCTATATTCCTCGTTGTGTGATGTGGCATATCATCATAGCACTGGAAATATCCGGTTTGTAAATTTATTCGTGCACAAGTACATGCCGCTAAGATTCTTCCACCACTATATATATATTTGGACAATGGTATTTATGGATTATAGGGTGAAATTAATCTTGTAGAAGTTACGTCAAGTATATTTGCCACAAAAGCACATTTTAATTATCGGTTTGAGATTGAAAATATTTTTAATATTATATATTTTTTTCAACACTTCTTCTTTGTAATAATTATCCACACTCGATGAACACTAGTGAAATATTTCTATCTCATTTTTTTCCACTTTCATTCCTTTCGAGTGCTATCACACGTCTTTGATGTTGCAGGTTTTTTTTATTTTTTGACAACGAAACTGTGTCATTTTATTTATTTGTAGAATTTTGAAGTGCAGAGTATGATTTCAGTGATTCAATGTGGAAAAAAAAAAAAACAAAATGAATTAAAAAATTAGAAAAAATAATAAGAATAAATGTAAAATGGTTGTATATGAGTAGAACAAGCGTTGCAGCTCTGTTGGGACGTAGTTGTAGGATATTATAAATAATTTGAGTCGCTTGCCACAGAGATGGTAAGGGACCACTGGAAAAAGTGCTTTGCCCTAAAGCGCGCAGGGTATATGGCACATTACAATATATATATATATATATTATATATATGAATATTTTTTTTCGTCCCTTTTTTCACGCCCCTTTTCTCAACCTCTTCCGGTTGTTGGTGGATGCCGGCGCGTTTTTACTTCCGGGCAAATCGCCACCGGGGTCTACCCGGAAATATTCACAGTCACAAAACTTTTATCTCATCCTCGCATACACACTCTTTTGCGCGTCGGGTTGCTACCCTTTTCAATCTCTTTTTTTTTTTTTTCACCGTCCTGGTGGCGATGAGATTTAATTTTTGTTTTGGACATTCGCCAGACCGCAGCCATTGTACATATATATATATATATATGGGAAGCGCAGGGATGTGATCATCCCATGCTAGGAAAAAAAATTCGTTTCCAACTGGGATAACATATACATAGTCTCTTTGACTTGCACGATGTGTTTGGATAAATAGAGTGCTTGTCAATGCATTTTGTATGTCTAATGTAATATTGAATTGTCATACAACTGTCATGATGACTGCCAATCAAGTGGACTTGTCTTTGTTTCTGTAATAATATATCATGAAGCTATGCTATGTCACGCTACTTCTATTCAAAATTCTAATTTATCGTCTACATCCTTTTTTTTCCATCCTATTTTCTTTCGCCTTTGTCGCTGTACCTTCGAGGCCTCGAGGAGCATTTCGAACTTTCGCCTCACAGTCATCTCACTTGTTTCTCATCGTTTTAACCTGACGACCCCAGTAACATCACCGAGAACGTGAAACTTTTAACCGTTGGCTTGCGCCCGACCGAGCCACTCACCGACAATTAATTTTGCAGAAAATGCAGGACCAAAAAAACAACACAGAATAATGGAAACTGAGATGAAAAAAAAAAAAGAAAAAATGGAAGTTCATTGTATCTTTGTCCGCAATAAGTAAACGTAATATTCTCTTCTGTTATTGAGAGTTGAATGAGTTGAATTATTAATGATGACAAAACATCTGCCTTAAAGATATCAAATATCTTTTATCTATATCACTGTAATTGATTGGCTGTCCAGAATTATGCTTTGTTCATTCAACTATTCCAACGTTGGATAATAATTCCTTCATTTCCTTCATGCACTGATACTTGGTTCAAAGTTCAATAATGAATATATCCGACACGGTGTAACATTCACATTGTGAAGTTCAATATCCGCTCCCTGTTATCTTCCGGTTTCTGCTTAATTTAATTTGTATATTTACTTCATATATTGGCAGTGCGCCAAGATGAATCTGTGAGTTCTATGAAAATGAGTAGCATCACCCCTCTCATCCTCTATTGAATGCACTTTTTTCTCTTCTACTTTTTTTCGCATTTCATCATAACATCTCTATTCTTCGCCACAATATAAAATATGAATACATATTTATGGAAAAATATTGTCAACGAGTGTGAAAAAAAATTGCATCTTTACGATCAGACGTTGATGATATTCATTGTGACGTCAATGACAAATAACACTCCATTAATTTTTATTCGTTCACAGACAATAATCGAATTTGAATGCATAGAAAAGAGAAGGTAGGAAGAAAAAGAAAGAGAGACCAGGCGTCCACACGTAAATGTTGACAATGGAATGCCCTTGTGCAGTAGTGTCCCATAAATTGTACGCGCGTATTCACTCTCTCGTTCTGATCATTCCCGACTGCATGGTAGTGTGGTTGTACTACTCGGCATGAGACCGTAGCGCTGACTCGTCTACAAACGAGTCCCGTACATAGTGAAACACCCGATACCAACTGAATATACGAATGTAGAGTGCGTATACATACAGACATGCATATAGAGATCTATGCAGAACATTGGATAAGTTATAGCTCCCATAGCGCGCTGTAGATCCTGCGGACACAGACGTACTGCGATCATTATCTACGAATTTATAGTCGTGCAACTGTGAAACGCCGGTAGGAGAGCTCACGATTGTCGGTTTGGTGTTAAAAGCAGTGCATATAGGCAAGATCCTGCACACTTCTGGTTTCCATTCAACGAATTTTCCATAATATAATTACGAATGGTACTCAGACAATATTTACTGAGGAATTTTACTGCGAAATTCCCAGAGGCAGTGATTCTAGTTCGCGATCATTACAACATTAAAACTCTAAAAAACATTTCTTCTTTCAATAGGTAAATAGCACATGGAATGTTTCAGTTATTGGAAAAATATTGCGCAATTATCTTTCGACTGGAGTGATTTCGCATATATTTCACTACGAATTCACGACAAATTGTGATGCACTGTTCCTCCCGCGTGTAAATTAGTCTAAAAGTTTATCAGCACGGCTTAATTTTCATCGACATGTTAACATCAGTCCTCATGCTATTCCAATGTACTACGCAACGAATCCCGCCTCCCCGTTAACCCTCATTCTATAACCGTCGGTGTATTCCTAATTTGATTAATTCGAGATTACCGCGCATGTCGTGTAAACTACAGTGTGGTGCTGTAGCGTTGGCGGTATCGAGCGGTAAAAGGACGGAACACGATTGAGTTTCACGGGCATCGATCGCTGTCAACGTGTACGTGTTGATAGCACATACACATATATATGTGAAAGGTGAACGGAACGAAGAAGAGCAAGGGTGAGAGATGAGAGGACTACAGGAAGTCGCGCGATAGCTTCACTATCCACCCGTATGCCACGAGTGAACGTCCATTTAAAACCCGAGAGGCATCTCATGGAACACACGAGAGGTGTATATGGGGGCAACTAACACGATTGTTGTCTGACCGTTAGGGAGTTACGGGGGGGGTTTGAGGTGATGATGGGATAGGAGAGGACTAAAAGCTCTGCCACGTAAACTCTCGATACACGGTAACCACGACGATGATCAAGTTCTCATGGTGATCCTGGAAGATGGAGGACTACCAGATGTTCGTGTTTATAAATATATTAAATTTTTTTCACTTCATCAAACATTCATTGATGTGAGGAACAATTCGATCTTCATGAAAGCCTCATATACTTGCGAGGAAGGATCTAAAGTTACTTTTATTGTTATCATTGGATGTTTTGAAACGCAGCCAGTGCAATCAAAGCTCTATTCTTGTCGCTCGCACTGTCATCACGAATATTAATTCAGAAATGGTCAATTTTACACAGTTGAATCTATTGGTATTACTCACTAATGGAGTTAATGGTATGATTCAGATCAGCGGGTTCGAAGGTGTTACCAAGGAGATTTACTGGGATTAGTTAGGCGGCTTGGAATGAAGACGTCCATTGGGATGTACCATGAGAGAGCGAGGAATTGAGTGTAGCAGCGAATCTATTTCGCCAGTAACCGCCCATCCAATTCATTGCATCGTTAATGTATTTCGATAGTCTTGCTTCACTGAGCCTATAAATCCATTCAAACATCCTTGAACTGGATGACTATATTCTATACTCTTATTATTGATGCACTGGAATATACCTAGATGTTATATTCAAATACCTGAACATATTTTCACATCAACAGTTTTCTGAATCGAGTAGCAATCGGATTATGCTAAATCGCCTTTTCATTATGATAGATGTTGTAGAGGCTATTACCTTTAAATGTTATTCCGAATAATAAATTCCGATTGATTTCAACAAAAGCCCATTCACTATTACGGAAGCCACAAAATCTCAAAACATCTCCCACATCTTCGACTTTTTTCAACATGGAAACGAAAAGACCGTTGTCTTTGTCTCCCCTTTTTCGGGATGTTTGACCTTATAAATGTGGACATTTCTGTGCGAACAAGGTAGACAAGGACCCCGGTTGAAAGACGGTAGATGAAGGGAGAGACTGTGCATAGAGGGTGAATGTGTGACAAGGGAATAGACGATAGTAGCGACACCGAGTAAAAGCTGCCGTGTTAGGGCAGGCTCGGATCGAGTGTTCCGGGTGGCACTTGGTACGTTTGGCATCCCTCTCCTCGAGCTATAGGAATATCATCCTTCGCGGAAACCTCTATGCACCGAAAACTCGTATGGTTGAGAAAGCTCTATACCTTTAGGCTATTGGGCTTTCTCCCTATCCCGACATATTCCTTTGGCTCCATGGAGCTACCGGAATGCCCGGCGCCATGAGATAGAGAACGGCCAACAAGAACCGGGCGTGATTTAGTACTCTAAGACTGCAGTGCAGAGTTTCTTGGGAAAAGAGGGTGGTCCTCCTCAGTTCTCCCTCTACAGCCAAATAAATCGCATCTACGTCGCTCTCGCGCGTCTCTCTCCCCTAACCTACCTCGGTCTCTATCGTACTTTCTCCACCTGTATTTTGACGCTAGCACTCTCTAGAAAACTTATAGGAGCAAGGGTGATAGCTGGTGTATCAAGAGGTGAGATTCAACAAAGAAAGAAGAGATGATAAGGCAGAGAGAAATAAGAAATCTGTAGTCTTTACACTGCTAATATTAAAAAAAGTGGTGGAGCCAGTAAAGTCAAAAAATAATCCGTAAAAGGGGCTACTCTGATTCGTAGACTAACGATGTTTCGAAACGGGCAGTGTTATGATACCAATCAGGATCAATGGGGTACAACACAAGATATTGTATAGAGCGGAGGTTATTCGAGGAATAGATAGGATAGGAAGCAAGGTGTATCGAATTTCTGTGTGCATTGGTCTCTGATACGAGATGAGCCTATAAGACTACGCCCAATCATCTTGAGAACAAGAAAACAATTACGCAATATATATATAGCATTGTATTCGCTTCTTCTCATTGTTTTTTATAAAATTCCAATGCCACGTTCTACTTTACTGCAACGGAAAATAAGAAATAGATACTGACTATCCAGCTCTCGAAAGTCGAAAAAGGTTGTTAAAGATCTCCAATTACTATAGACAAAGTCGTGCATCTATATATACTATACACCACTTAATCGTTCTCTCACGATTATCTGATTTTCTTACGTAGAGAGCCCTGTTTCCTTGTGCAACTATATCGAGCAATTGTGGATTCGACCATCTACGGATTTGTTATAAAAGGTAGTCCACGTTTAAACGTTTGTTCTGCAACATTTTTTCCGTAGATTGTAGACAGTATAAGCAGATTAATGATGACCGAATTTCATTAAAGTTTGTTACATAGGAATTGACACTTTACATTGTGTTTTATGGATTCGGAAAGTCCCGGAAGGAAGAATTGCAATGCTCAACATAAAGTCGATTGCTTGTGCAATAATAAAAAAATTGCGTATTGTCATATGGGTGCTGGATAAGGTAGAGCGCGAATACGCGTATAGTTTAGTCCAAAGCAGTAATACAGGCCGTGCAATATATTCGCGTCAACTTGACCAATGTCCTGTCCGACCCGCAATGCATCAAGGGCCCCGCTGTGACCACTTCGGATTATCCGTAGGTCGAACCCACGTGGCATTGTGTCGTGATTTTCTACTTCTCTAAATCTGTCTGTCTGTCTGTCTATCTTCCACCTGTGCTCTCTTTGTTCAGTTTGGTACATGCCTGTCAAAGTTTCATCGCACTTCCAAGTCATCACTAGCGCCGAATATCAACGTATAATTTCAACAAATCACTTGAGAAATTTATTTATGACAGACAGAAGTTGCCACGGAAATGAGCATGAATTTCAAATTCTATTGGTAATTTCGAATTGATGATGAATGATGCTCGAAGAAGATGTATCACCTCCGGTTAGGGGCCCACCCTAATAATTATCCAGTATTTCGCCTTTAGGGTCGAGCATTAGAACTATTAAAGTTGAACAGCTTTCAATCGAGCTTCAACGCCCTGATGAGATCTCAGATGTCAGTCACATCACGTACGAACTGAGTTTATTCATTTCACGATGAGGAAGCTCAGGATACAGCCAGCTTTTAAGCTTATTACCAAACACTCTCTCACATGTGTAGACGTAACATTCGAAATTAATCATTTTCGAAAAAAGTGATACGGCTGATGTACTGGAGTATAGTTCAGGTAAATATATTTGTAGGATAACAAAAATCGAATACGAAGCCCTAATTCCAAGTTCTTAATTCTTCATTCGTATAATTTTACTCAACCGTCACTCTATAATGCCACCAGAACCGACAAGTTCAACTTTGCTTTCTATGTAAACAAGATGATATATATACATATATGCCCCCAAACATTCGGAAATAATGAAAACTGTGTAAAAACACTTTGCACCTAATAATGTCATCAAATTAAATACAGAGAACAGTCGAAACTGTCTACTTTTTTTTGTCCATGCAATGCTGGTCGAGTTGCGCGAGTTGACGCTGAACTACTTTGAAACCGAAACTTGTCGCACGATGCAATTAGCGAAGTGCGAAAACCATAACTTGTTAGTTGCTCGCATTTGCAGAAGTATGTTGGCGTATGTGGAATGTCACATTTTTCGAGTAATGAGTAATATTCAGCGCCATGGAAAAGCATGATCAGAAATATAATTTGAAGAAAAATGCGGAACTTAAATATTGAATGAGGTAAGGGACAAGCCGGCGGTTGAGCCTTCAACACTCGAAGAATGCGGCATTTGACGAAGGTGCGCTACCGAATGTCCTCAAAACTGCTTCAACGCCTGGGAAATCTTCGTAGGTCTTTCTTGGACGGGTGGATGGGTTTCTTGAGACGCGACCAAACTTACCAATGAACAGAGAGTAACGCCTAAGTTGCTAGAAAAGAAGTATTGGGAGGCGAAGCTGGGACGCGATGACGAGACGAGTAAGAAAGGCGAAGAAATCCATGGACACACTGCTTGCGAGACTTGTTCGAAAGTTTATCATTACTTTGTACCTTGTGCATCGAAACTCCAATCCATTTTTTTTTATTCTTTTCACCCTGCCATACTTTTTTTTTCCTATTCGTGTCAGCACCGCATAGGATTCGTACGATGATGGTTAATATCATTTTGAAATCAAACGTCAAATATATCGAACGCTGGCTCACTTTTTTTTCCTATCGTCTATATGAATATCAAAGAACAACCATTCAATGTAGTAATGATAAAATAGGCCGATCAGAGAGGGTTCATAATATCAGATTGCATGCAGCTCTGTTCTTCATGAATTGTTTTTCATTTGTATCTCATTAAATCACGAGTACGACTTTGAATATATTATTAACAACTGAATGGCAACGCTCACGATATAGACAACGAATCGTTGAAGTCGTTGTGATCATCGTTGCTCTAATATTTATTTCAAACACAGAAATCTTTTCTCTCGAAATAAGTATGCTGAGATATCTCTGAGTGGAAACGAAGATAAAGAAATATCCAAACTTCTTTCATGTACAATGAAAATATTTCACAAACTTATAATTTATTGAGGTACAAAAATAAATGAATTCGATATTCATGAGAATATTCGACCTAGTTCTCACAAGATGTTTATGCGGATGGAACAAAAAAAAACGAAAACCAATACGGGAATGATCGAAACCTAGTTTCTCTATATTAAGTCATCTGACGAATGAGAAAATTAAATAGACAACTTTTTCACATCGAACGTCGTATGCATAATAGCTATGAAGGGTAGAAGGGAATTTTTGTCTTACCCCACTTTCTAAAATTATATGTTCCACCAATGACGAGGAAAGAACGAAGTGCACAGTTTTGTCAGATATGTCTGATCTCGTTGATAGCAACGAGATCATCGAGTGTATCTGATGGCACAGTGGACAAATTTAATGTGATAAAAAAATCATTTCCGTTGGTTGTAAATCGGCTACGGAATTCGTTTGTCGTAATAAATCGTATAAACAAAGTTTCATTACTATCCTGCTGTTCCTCAAAATTTCGATACTAACATTCATATATATATATATATATATATATATGTACAGTCAATTTATTTTATTAAATGAAATGAAAATATTGATACCATGGTTTGCAATGTTCACCCAGCAAACCCCAATCAAAAGAGCACAAATAGAAAAAGAAATTACAGCTGCTAATGAAAATTTCCTACAATTTGTCTCTCACCTTTCGTCTATTTCTTTTCGTATTCTGTCAGTGTCAACACTTGAAAAGTTATTATTATTTCTTTCCTCGTATTGCATTGTTCTTATTTTTTTTCATTGCTGTGAAGAAGCCGAAACAAAGAGAAAAGCAAAAAGGGAGTAATAAAAGACCCGGGGCTGAAGCACAGAAGAAAGACGGAAGAAAGAAAATACGAATTGAAAATTAAGAGAAGCAAATATGAGATGATGCGCCGTTACTCACTTAACAAAAGAGATTAAAGGCAGTGGAGATGGAGTTCAAACAAATTAAACTGGCGTTGGCATTGGAGTAGAGGATGGAAATGATTTCAAGAGGAAAAAAAAATACGTAAATAATTAACAGAAGACGAAAAGGCAGATAAAAGAATCAAACTCATTGGATTACATTAGCACATCCTATCAACTGTTGTTTCTTCTTATAGAACAAAGCTGATTTTCAGCAACGAAATATTTTTGTGTCAAGTGCTCACTCGTCACTACTGACAACCGTTTATCCTATTTTTTTTCACGTCATCGTGTCCACAAACAGTTTACAGAAAAAAAATACCACCCACGTATGTTTCCATATGTACAAGAGTATTACATTACGTATACATACGTTCACATTCTAGAGGACAAAAAAAGTCTGATAAAACTTCATACATATAGCTATTTCACGTTTTCATTTAAATTTCTGACGCATAGAATATCCAAACACCTACACACATATGGACATACATAGGAGTTAACACTCTTCCTCTCCCACTTGTTCATACTTCTCCGTTTAATTCCACGTAATCCCTATCACACGTCTGTGTTGGTTGTCGAGTTGTTGGCATGGAAAAAAACAGAATTGAAAACATTCCTATTCAGCAAAATGAAGGATAAAAGTTGGAATGGACTGGACCCAAATTATGTGATTAAATTAATTGTTGCCCGAAAATTTGAATACATCGAGAAACTCATTCCATTTTCCTCGAAATTCACTTACTCATTTGATAGTTAGAATTTTACTTTCATTAATCGAACAATCCGTATACTCAGCGATTTATTGTGACATTATTGTCATTGATTTTTTTGTTCCGACAATATAATCATGCTTGATGTTATCAGAGGATGGGAGATGTTTTCCACAACAAAAGTATAATACGCCCGTGAATACGAACGTGAAGATAAACGGCATGGAGTTTGGGTTGGGCAAAAGAGAGAAAACCGGATGAGAACGGACGAATGAAAAACGGAGGTACGCCTGGATGAAAACGGCCGGGACTCTATTATATACTGTTTCAACCCGTTGATCTATCTCTCTCGCGCGCTTTTAGCTTCACATCCTTTTTTTTCTTTTTAGCCGCTATCGTGCATCCGATGAATTGAAGCAGGTTTCAGAAATGAAAGAAAAGATTATGACGAATTGCCGAGAGGAGGCAACGAGAGCCCAGCCCCATAATCACCAAAGTAATTTCGGCTTTTATTTTCATATCAAGTGAATGAAAATAGTGAATATATATATATAGATACAAAAAGGAAAGTAATAAAAGATATATTTGAACCCTTACATCTCTCGCGAATTTCGGGTAGCCGAGTCAAGTCAACATAGCCGCGTAATCGTGACAACCGTGAAGCCGAAATGAACGATATTATGCATATACATAAATATATATACATTCGAATAAGTAGGTATGCAAACGAATAGTCCAACGTATATTTCTCTGTGTAGAAGGATCCAGTCGAGACTCCACTCTACTCGTATATTTATAACTTTATAAGAGATTGTATGTATGTACGTATGGATCATATATGCATTGCTTTCACCAGGTACTTAGGAGTTGAAAAGCGCGGATCTCATATCGCGCGACGTTAAATATTTCCAAGTTAAATAACGTTTCGTCTGTTATATATAAACGAGAATATACAAGAGTAAGATCAAAAATGGTTCATGCACAATTCAGCAAAAGTTCATTGCGTTCGAGAAAATATGAAGAATCACACAAGTCGTGTGTTTATTATTATTATAATTTTTGCAGTTGATGTTGTTGTTGGTAGCCAAGAGATAAAAATAAGTTAGGAAGTGAGGAGACAATGGATATGTATATAGTGTTCAAGCCAGATGGCGAACAAATGTTGCTCATGGCAGATGAATTATTTTCAATATTACTCTATGATGGCGTGAGCTAATTTATTGTCTATGATCAGCAAGTGAGACTTGTGGTGATAGGTCGGAAATCAAGTGGTAACAAACCACACGTAGTTTGATGGAAAAGGTAGGTGCTTGTAATGTCGAGGCAACATGTTGGCGTCTTAACAAATATAGTACGAGAGAATGACGCCATGAGAAGTGAAGTGAAGTTTGAGCCCTTTTAGAATATATTACTGCTCTTAATTACGCTGCTGTTCTTGGACGGCACACGTGCTGAGAGCGAAACGTATTGTGGTAGTGACATTCGTGTTGAGAATTCCATTCGCAAGGGAACAGTGAAATAATTAGTCGAATTATTCCCTTCTTTAATTGAAATAACAAATAGACATTTTTATCGTACGCGATATCGTATAGAAAAGAAATAATGATTACGAACAAATGTGAATGCATCGTTAGGTATCTAATGACCCAATCGGAAGTTGTTTAATCGTTTGGGCTGATCGTCGAGGATGAAGTGCACGAGAGCTTTGCTTCTCGTGTCGTTCGAGCTGAGAATAAAGACGAGAAGTCCATTGTTCTCTAGGTCACGATCTTTCACCCACAGAACAAAAGATAGGGGATCGAATATCCGGTGAATGACCGCGGCATTCGACCGAAAGACAATTGTCGACTAAATTGCTTGGGGATGTTAGGAAAATCTTCATCGAGCGGTTCCATGATCTCTTACTGATATTGTGATCGAATCAGTACATCGCAATTGCGAGGTCAGAATTCAATTTTAGAACAAAGATGCATAGGTATTTTAACGTATTGACCCGAGTTTTCAACTCTGCATACATTTCGTTTGATGATTATTACATCTGTGCAGACAATTTGACTTGTACACGAAAGCAGACAAAGAGTTTGCACGACATCAACCCAAGGATTCGTTGTCAACAGATTGCGACACTTTAATGTTCCTGTTGTTTTCTTTTCCTTTTTTGCTTTATCTTATTTGGAATTTGTTAAATTTCATGAAAGTATTTTCATCCTTGCATTACTTTCATTTTCATATCTAGAATAATTTTTAGAGTCTGCATATGCACCTACACCTACAAATGCACGGATTTGTTTTTTCTAGTCATTTCACACCGCCGTCTTCAACGATGTCTCACTACAACGATAATGTTTCTTGCTGTACAGCTCTTTCTCCGTCTATCTTCGCAACTATAACATTTTCTCCACTAACACTACAGTCACCTTCTTCTGAAGCTTCGCACCTCTCCCTTGTTGCTCATCCAAACTTAAGCGATTCCACAGAGAGTATATGCGGACAACTTGGATGCCGCGAAATTGCAGTCTGGGTGCGCGCGATGAAAGTTCACACAAAAGTTTGTGTTAGTGAGTTTAATACAGCACCAAATATAATGTCTGCGGTCCTGACCAAGTGAGCGAGCGTTGGGTGAGAAAAATGAATGAAAAGCGAAGCTAAAGAAAGAAGTTAGGGAAGCTCAAGGATAAATAAGCATTTACAAAGAAGAAAACGTTTGAAGACCTTTGTCCCTATCACTCACTAACTTGCGCTTGTTAGCACAAGTTTCCGTCCAATTGTATTATTACCCTGGTTGCTAAACTGAACGATAAGACCTTGAGGAATTATAGAAAGTCCTAGTCACACTGGGATTAAAATAGTTCGCAAGTTCACTGCGATATTGTACGCAAGGTTATGTCAATATTTCATTTCCTTATAGTTTTGCATAGTGTCAACTTTATTGTTGTACCGTAGCACAGGGCGTTTATCTTCCACGAAAAGTGTTAGGGACTATATGTCGTTGACACCCGTTGCATGATACAACAATGTCAGATATATTCATAAGATGTTTGTACGTCATGTATTGTCTGAACGCACGTCAACGTTAAATCCCAAAGCATAATATTGATGTACTATGAATGGTCGAGAATTGGTGGGCCGTGACGACATTCCTGTCACTAGTGCAGAACGAAGTTAGTCATCAGATTTGCTTTGAGACTATTCTATATATTGAGTGACTGGCGTACGAATCTTTAATGGCGAATTGGGAATAACGTCAGCTCGGAGCACTTTAGCCTCGACCATATACACCCTTCAACTCTTCACTGTTTGCTTCGTCTATTCATCGCGCTCGACTTGCTACGTCTCTACATTTCATCATACTTCTTTTATTTCGTTCACTTCCTTAGTCGCCGTCGTCGCCGTCGTGGTCCTCAACGTCCTACCGATTTCACCCCTTAACTTCTGCAATGCTTGCAGCTTCCAGTATATGTAGTACCGCCACTGGGGACTTGCTATTGGTTTTCAATTTGCATCCTTCCAATACTCATCCATGCGTCATTCAACCACACACCAAAGCTCTTTAGTTCTGGACTTACCGTCTCAGTATGCAGTCCAACATTTCAACAGAGAGAAGAGTAAGAGTATAGAGAGACTTGAAAAAACGTATATATTTTTTGCTCCAGTTTGATATGCATCAGCAGCCATGCATGAGAACCTCCAAAGTCGACTTAAGGTATTCTTGTTGTGACTAAAAATCCGTAGATGAAAATAAACATATTTTCTTATTGAATGATTGGAAATAGAATATATTCACAGCAATGGAGCCATCTCGTATTGTATTCTAGGTTTTCCCAATTTGCCAATGAATAAATTATCTTTGAACTCTCCAACCGTATCCAGTTCAACGTGTCTCACTCAACGAAGCAGCAAAGTATTTTAATTATTTAAAGAACTGAAGAATTAAATATTTGAGAACGTCTGAAAGCCCACTCAATTTTTCATATTACATTTATTCGCGGTTTTTCACTCACTGTGACAAAACAAAAGTATTGATAGTTGAGCGCATGAGGTAGAAAAAATCCACGAGAGTGGCTGCAAGCGGATGTGTAGTTAGAGAGGATTAGTACTTCATCTGTACAATGGCTGCAACTTGTAGTAAAAAATAAATTGCCTCTAATTTACGCATATTAAGAACTTTCGGTGCAACCATCGGCTTAATCTTCTGGTTAATATATCCAACTCTATTGAACAATCTTGAGTAAAATACACGCGTGATCCAGGAATAGTTAGTGCTTGATAATTTCCTATTCTTTTTGATAAGAAGACGGTAAAAGGTATAAACAATTCAATGGGTATGCGTACACGGCAACGAAAAAGAGACGAAAAAAAAAGAATTCAGGTGCCACATGTACGGACATTCATTTTCACGTTTCCAAGGGATTAGGAAAAGAGAATATGTGAGCGAGCGCACAGTTTAATAGGATTAAATTAGATTGTGTTTAATCAGTGGTTGCGCGGATACTGGCAGCCAGTGTTGAAACATCGTTTGGATGCATTACAAGAGGCGCACATACACTTGTTCATATTCATGGTATGTATATATGTCAGATCGTTCTTGAAACTCTGATTGCCAATGCCATGAGAGAATTGGCAGTGGAAACCACAAAACAAAGAAGATAAAGGGTGCACACGTCTGAACGCACCTTTCACTTCATGTCTGGGTGAAGCTATTCGTTTCTACACATTTTTTACTTCCCATCGTTTCCCTTTTTTGTCTTTTTTTTAGTTTTTCATTTTTAGTCAAAGCGGAATTTCAAATGCATCGCAAGCAATTTATACTGTTCGTTCAAAATGGATCCGACATAACCCACGGACTAACTCGTAAAAAAATCGGAATAGCAGTCATGTGCACTGGGTAGCATGAGGGAAAAATAGATTAATCTCAAAATAATTTCAAATATTATCGAAAGCAGATGGCTAAAATGAAGGAAGTAATATCCTATTGGATTCGCATGGTGATATGGGCTATCGCAAGTTTTATTAACACCGATATTGTAAAAGCAATTATACTCTCAAGTTATCACACACACATGAATCTGGCAGAATTATCTCACGAACATATCGCATTTCTGGAATTACATTAATTTCAGTAAGAATTATTTGAACTTCTCGAGGGCTCTCATGAATAACATATATCTTCACGATGACTCGTGTTGATCTCGCATGGGACTTTATCATGCTGATACAGATCCATACATCTTTTAATGAGATAGAATGTATTTTTTTTTTTTTCTTTTTTCATCCACATGAGGCGTCCTCTCATCGATCATTCTCTAACATTATGAAGTAGTTTCTTCATCATATTTTACCGTGACATACTAATATACCAGTACATCGTTGGATGGATACATCGGTATACGTAAGTCAGTTTGCATATATATGAATGGAGCGATTCGTATCTACACCATTCAGACGATACGTCCGCTGTACAGTCATCAGGTGTATGAAGCCGAGTATGTGTTGTGGGCATCGCTGTTCGCGGTAATTAATCTAAGCCCATCAAACAAGCGAATCGCCGCAGCGCGACGGCCTCGCAGTACTGGTGACAAATTGCCTCGAATACTCGTATATACATAACATAACAACGTATATATTCTGTGTTGGAACTAGACATGCATGCACACCAACATCAACTGTATCATATCGCAGTGAGGTGGGTGTGATGGTGAGAGAAACGTGGACGCAGTTGGTGTGCATTTGCAACACTCGCCGTTATGTTCTAGCAATTGAACATTCTGTGATGACGGGTTCGCGACTAAAATTCTCCGAGTGGAAATCATATTGTGACATACACAAAGAAGACATTTCAAAAAGCTTCATTTGCAAGTGTTCTCTGAATTATGAAATTACTACGAGCTAAATACATTCCATATACGTTTATATAAACATTTGAACATAAATGTGACGTTGACGATGATAATCATAACATCTGCATCATCCATTGCAAAAATTCATGAGTTTTTACTTCTCCCGATATGTATTACAAACAGTCGATATCAGTGAGTGATATAAACATTGAAAAATCGGCGAGCGTAATATATACTTTACGTCTATAGAAAACAGGGTTTGATAAATGTTGATGAATAGGGCGCATGCTGGACAAGGGTTAGGCCGATCAACAAAAGCTCAACGACGCGACTCACTCCGTCAGCGGCTCAATGTCATTTGCTCATTCAATTCATTGAATGCGACCGGGTCAATGTTGTATATAAATTGCCAGCTATAATCCGTCTAAGTATTTATTATATTATTTATGTGGCGATTGAAATACGAGCGAAAGAAAAATCAGCGTCGATGCATATCGTGATAGAAATCTCAGAGCCAAGTGGCCGCCCAGAGGATGACGAGCGCACACATATTGACGCTAGTCGAAAAAGAAGATGGCTCTAAAAAAATAAAATAGCTGAGTATATATAGAAGCACCTATCGATAACATCGACGCGCCACTTTGCTGCATAGAGTGTGATGTATATCTATGCATTAATGCAGATAGAATGTGTAGGAGAGGTGTAGAGGTCGTTGGTGAAAATTGCCTGGCAGTAGCAGAAGCAGCAGCTGCTTCTCTTTCTCCTTACTTCTGTGATCATTGCACGGAAAGTGAGCTCAGCAAGATCGAAATCAGTGAGAATCGCGTACGCGGCTTTTGAAACGATGCGAGGAGTATCCACGTTCAAGAGGAAAAATAAGAAAAAAATTGATCGAATATCTACTGCTTCTATATCTGAATCTTTCATGAATGTTCCCTCTCGTAATGTTTCATTTGCAATTAAAAATCAGTGAACTGGACCTCGTGACTATTTCAAGAGTTTCTCGAATGCAGATGTATTCTATGAAGTTTTTCATGCGACTGGGATTTGGCTACGGTGGTGTTCTACGTGATATCCACTCGAGTACCTGCACAAGTGTATTATAAATATGCGGCAACACTGTATTGTAATTACAGGCCTCCGAAATTGTATGGAAGTCAGAAGAGGTGAACTCCAGTGCAGCAAGCGAAATGAAGAACGCAAAAGGGAAACGGAATGGATGAGAGAAAGCTGGGTGAGTAATGGCATGGTAGGTTGGTATATGCAACCGTGTTGTCGTTTTCGCCTTCGGGCAAAGCCGAAGTTTCTACTGCCATTTTCTCATATACCTTCCACTCTCATATAAAGTCACTTCTATTCCACCTTTAGGCCACTAGCCATGAATACCCTCTTTAATTTATATCGCTCAAACATTTTCGCCTTTTCACGATGTCATATCACACATATCTAGTCAAGTAAACTCTAACATTCCTTTGGTATATACTAATTGCCATTGCGACGCCACTCGACGAACTGACGCAATATACAGTACCACATAACAGATAGCTGTTAGATTAATTAATCGCACCAACGACAATTATCAAAGTGTTGGAGAATTTCAGCACGTCCATGTCCATCCAACAATCGTACAATATTCGTGAATGATTAACTATGAAACATAATCTTTTACAGAAATAAACAACACACTATTAAGTCAAAATCTGAATTTCGCATCGAATATTATGCGGGGCATTTATCGAACGTCTACATCAATGGTGAACACCAATAACCCCTCTTCCTCATCATTATCGTTGACTGACGATGTCCGCAACAGTCACCATCATTTCTCTTCCATCACTATTCTCATGTAATGTGCCTTTGACAAACCCGTATCAACCGCCTCCCATCGACCGTGTTATATCCAGATTATCTGCTGCCTGTAAGCAATTAAGTACGAACGAGCTGCCATAGTTAGGATTTACACAAGTGACGAGTGATGCTTTGATTACATGAGGCTAGACGTCGTCAATTCCTGTGGCGCCACATGTCTAGTTGTATCGCCCCCTGCCGTCAGCGTCTATGTACTAAATCCAGCAGTTAGTCATTTCATCGCCGCAAACGCACGGTTTTCCGGTTATTCGTAAATATATCGGCAAACACTCGATTCAATGATACGTGCAATCACACCGGTTGCATTTCATCGTGGCACTACATCGGCAATTTCATCAGCTGATATCCGTAAACTTGGCAACATTAAATTCACGGGTTTGTATGTATAGAACATTGAATATTAACTGCAACATCTATATTCCTATTATGCGTGTTCAATGATGCAGACGAGGCAATTTGAGCGCTTTGTAGAAAATGAAAATGAAGTTCGAGTTTATTAGTGTAGAATAGAATTCGGACAACAGATGCATTTCCACTTTTTTTTTCATGCTCAATGGCGTTTAATTTATCTTGAGAAATACCGATAAGTACTCGAAACAACTATGATATCCTGAATTGATTCTATACATCTTAATTGGCATAGAAATTCGACGAATGGCCAAAGAGGATGAGTATATTCAGACTTCTACTCTGAATGAGCAGCTTAAGAAACAAAATCATTAATGTAATATGTGAGAGATATTTGTCATAGAAATTGCTATGCACCATTGGAGTCAACTACTGAAAATCTCTATTAATTATGGAATTACATATTTTCTACATTAACATCAAAGTGGCACTGGGTTTTCTGTACATATAACAGCTTGTGTTCTGGACGATAAAAAACATTTATATGGCTATTGTTACTGTTATTTCATTAGTGTTGGGTAAAATGTATCTGCACAAACAGTGGTACATTTGCATTGAGCCTGGGGCTGCCTACAATAGCATGTATATAATCTCAGTCTGTAAAATTTCCAACCGGCAACAATTGTAGTAGTAGTAAAGACGTAATTTTCCATATTTGTATACGTTCTTTTCAGTAGAAAACAATTCGAGTAACTCCCATTCTTCATGATCTTAACATCGAATATTTTCAAATTCAAATTCGATCGAATACAGAAACTGTTTGAAATTATTTTCCCATCCATGAATGAAAACAGAAAATCAGTGTATTAAAATTTTCGGATGCAATTACATGAAAAGTAGGGCGAATAGAGCAATGTTAAGGGCTATTGGCGTATCTTCGTTGAGCGGTACTTGAAGGATCTTCAGGGCCTCTCGATAGAGTCGAGAATTACAGGCGGCGGTTCTCGAGGGTCATATCATGATATTGGGGGAAGCGGCGGTGAGGTGAGAGGTAAGAGAGGGCAAATTCTGTATCGCTGTCAAGCAACAGTGAATGTGTGTAGTAACTTGGTGAACAATGGGACGAAACAAGCGTTGCATTATCTCAGTGACTAATTGTTACAAACTACCCGTCGCAAACGTGGTTTGATCGTTGATTTTATCATCATTGTCTATTCCGGCCGCAATATTCTACAGAATATTTTCCCAATAATGACCCGACACTACACTGAATAAATAATGTCAAAAAAAAAAAATGACTCTACGATATTTCCTAGGCAAATTATTATGAATGTCTACTGGCAAAAAAAAAAAAAATTAAAATTACAGCTGCACCGCAGTTAAGGGAAAAAAATGAAAATAATTAATGCAAATAAAAACTGAAAAAAAAAAAACATTATCCTCACGAGAACTCAGCACTTGTTGTATAGCTGTAACTTTTAATTATACCCTATATTCTGTCTTCCTCTGTCACTGAACCCAGCGACTGCAGTTGACTTGACGATGCGATTTTTACTCATTACTTCTGCCCGGGACAGGTACATCCCCACGGGCACAGCTTCATCATGGGATTCGATCGTAAAGCGTCACCTTTAGGGTCTCATTTAACTAAACTAAACCGCACTGGTGAATACCTGAGCTGTGAGTTAAAACCTCCAGTAACTACTCGCGCATAACTCTTTAATTCATTATAAATCTTCATTCCAAGATAGTTCAAAAATATAATATACTATTTCTGCATTTCCTTTTTTTATACTCCCATAAATTTATCATAAAAATGATTTAAAATTTGAATATGACTCACCCTTCGACTGTTGCCCTCCTTTGGATTGAGATCGGACGCCACGGTTCCAAAAATAGTTGGCTGCAACAATAAAATCAAAGCAAAAAAGAATTATTAATTTTTTCCTATTATTAATATCATCATTACATTGCAGACAAACGATTAATCCTATAACACATGATGTTACGTGTACATACACGGACACACACGCCTGAGTGTGTTAATTTTAAAATCGAATGCCGGCAATAATTCTCTTGACAAAGTTCGCACCACGGTGGAGTTAATAAAGCAGACAGCAGGGACAATGTTCATCGTGCGGGTAATGCACGGCAGATATTTATATGTATCTACATATATATATAAATGAATTATATGTTTGTACATTATATGGTGTGTAGACTGGGACCAAAGTTAATACACACATACGTGAACCCCAACACAAAGCGTATTATATGAGGTATTATATACGTAACGTGGAAGATTTATGCGGTGCGCGTTGGTGCCTTGATACGCCTCCCCAAAGCGTCGTCATCATTACGCTCCAGCAAAAGGGAGGCATAGTCGCGGTCATTGTGGAAACTGTCAACCGATTGTATACATACAATCGTCAACGTGAGTGTAGACGTAACTGTGAATTCTAAAAGATAGCCCAAAGGGAATAATAATTTTACATTCCCCCCTCACAAATTTAACACCACAAATGATCGTAGATGTGTTCAAAGCTCAACAGCGACTCGCTCTATTTATTATACAATTATATCTTGTCACAAACAATTTGCTTCATTCACTAGCACTGACATTCACACCATCACCTCAATACCTTTCATAAAAAATTAATGAATTTATCCTGAGATATATATGTATATATATATATATGCTGAAAAACTTCGAGCAACGAGTGTAATTATGCAAGAATGAAAAGAAAATAAACTGCAGCGTGTATTAGTTCGTCAACAAAAAAGGAATAAAATGAAGTGCCGAAAATATCATGACAACCCAACGATAATATCATAATAACACAACAACATCATGAGGACTCTGTGATGACATAATGAGAACGCCAATATATACTTAAAGTTTGCATCCTCATGGGCATTACAGTCGCCAAAGCACCAACTACTATATGTATACAGTCGTCGTAAAAAAGACTAAATCCATCTTGGGCTCCTCCACACCCTCAGTGCTTACATTTATAAGCGCCACTTATCGGTATTGCCACCTACAATAGCGTGCAGTTGAATTAAAATGCTAAATTCAGTGATCCATTTTTATTCTCAAAAAATTGTGCACGTTCTCATATACCTTTTATAGAAACGTAAACGTATAAAATAACATCATGAAACATTAGACCCGGAAGGGTATTCAAAATATACCAACGAATCCAAAAAAAATATAGTCAATTAATTAAATTATTTTAGATCGAAATAAAAAATTGCGAGTGCATATCGATTCAAATTGTATGTTAGAATTGTAATGCGATACGTAATATGCATTGACGGCTACTCAATATTCGAATACCTAGTGCAACATCGATTTCCTATTTGCACATAGATATGCGTTCGAATATGTACATACGTATATATTTTTCTCTTTTATTCATTGTATTGTTCCCCTATATTTTTTTATGCTAAATCATGCACGCAAGCACGAATACTCGATGAATCGTATATGGGAGTTTTGCGTTTCACCGCGAGCAAAAGGCAATAAATAACGGGACATACATATATATATATAAATATATATATATAACGATCAAAGCGCGTCACTCTTATCCTCGCTCATTTATCAACGCGTATCAATGGGGCACATCCAACAAAATCCCTTTTTTTTTTCTCTTTCAAAACTCACTCTCCGCAATTATGACACCCGATGAATCAGCAGGTTGTACATTTTTTTTATTTCCATTTTCATTCTTTTCCGGGTTTCATGGTTAACGACTTTTTTGTTTTCACCAGCCACATTTTCCATTGGGTGGATTGAAATGTATAGAATTGGTGAAGAGCACCCTCTTCAGCGTCCGACTAATTGTGACTCATTGGAATTTTTATTGATTGAATTGTCGCATTTTTCATTATCCAGAAAAGATATCAGATAGAAGAATTCATGAATTTGTGAAAAAATATCAACGTGATGAAATTGTCAATTTACAATTCTCTTCAACCACAAAAAATTCCACAATATTCATTTTACTAATGTTTAATTAGAAAAATATGAAAGCCAAAAAAAAAACACAAAATAAAAATTGCTGTAGAATTACAATTGAAATTCAATGGTGTCCACAGTATAATTTCAATTGTTGTACGTGCGCATAGTTCATGTCTATAATTACACATATTCACATAAACAGAGAGTGATGATGCTAATGGAGGTCAAGATAAAGGGAGATAACGTGTCAAAGCATGAATAAGGTATGACATATTAAATTTAAGTGAAATTTCGAGAGTTTTGAACTACCTTTGAGTGTGAGGATCACTTATATATAAAGTGGAAGGAGCAGTATGATCATATTTCAAAGTTTGTTTAAAGACCATTGGTGCGATTGAGTTTCATCGACTCTCATGTTCTCATCAATACAAGAGGGCATACCAATGTACTTGTTCATATACGAAAGTTCTGCTATGTGATATCTTAACGCGATTATTCAGGCAGTGGAATATATTTGCAATCACTGTATACGAGTATACGCCCATTTAAAGTAATTGAATATAAAATTTTTAGTACAATCAATCATATTAGTGTTGATAATAAAATGGAAGTAAATTGCATTCGTGATTGTTATATACACTTCAACGAAGATATATCATCGCATTATATATATTCGATCCATATAAAAATAATATCAATGTTTTCAATTGCACAATCAAGCAGCCACAATGCCATTTTGAACGATTGATATGCGGAGACAATCTTCAAGTTATTTATATTTTAGTTCGATGCGAGTGACGCTACTAAATCGACTCGTTGGTAAGATCTCAATGCATTCATATCATTTGTGATGATAAACTTACACTAAAAATTTGGAAAAAAATGTACACATCAAATCTCACATATATATTTCTTTTCGTTTCTTTCCCGTCACTCATCGTCATATCTTCTCATCTACAGTCACTATGAAAATCACTCGGCGAGAATGGTTAAAGTTTTATTAGTGAACCATATTCTTCACAGTAAAATTCAATGACGTTCATCCAAAGAGTTACCACAACGTTGCAAGAAATTGGAATAAAACTCCGTGGTACATTGTGGTTTTCCAATAATACGACAATATTCCTACCTTCAACTCCAACACAATAAAAATCACAAAACAATTTATGTTAACCGCGAATATTTTCCTTTGACAATATAATCTCATTGTTTCAACAATATCAGTCGGAAAAAAAAGATAAACAAAAGAAAAAAAATAATTATTGGATTTTCACAAATAAACTGTTTCCAATCATGTGCAATGAATAAAAGTAAAATCTTATTGATGAGAAAGATGAATGGAAAAAGGTATAAACTAAGATCGCACAAAGTTCTATGTTCATAGCTGGAACAGAGTACTGCCATTGATTGAACTATAAATTGGACCCCACCACTACTTTAACCAGCCATATATGTACAGGGTTAATGTGTATGCAAGGTGTACCGCGATCAAAATGACTGGTGGACTTAGTTATTGCCTGCACATCGTAGCAGCAATCTCTCTTCATATTGGGTCGTCGCCGACTGCAGCATACTACGACAGTAGTAATTTGACTGGTGAGCCAACAATATTTATTGTTCATTCAATCATTGATAAGAATCTGAATATATATATATATATATATCACAATAAAATAAAGGTATGAAAAAAAAAATATTTAAATAATAAACACTCGACAGTGTAACTGTGTGCGTAGGAGTGCGAGTTCGTATTTCATATATAAGTCGAACGAACGCTACTCATAATCATTGATATGACATGAATTCTAAGCGATCATTTCATTCTAACGTGTCCCCACTAAATTTCATTCCATTTGTGCACAATTACCTTTAACGCTTTTGAAACGAGTCTACACATATAAATACATATATACATAGACTGAAAAGCGATTTCACACTTCATACAAATAGGAGAAACAACGCGGTGCAAAGAATAATGAAAAATTTAGTGTACAAATGTTGAGCATCGTTGAAAATATTATTGCCAAGTGTGTGAATGAAGGTGTATGAAGTATTGACATCTATCACGACAATACAAGAGTGAATATAAACAAAAACACCATGGTGTGAGAGTGAAAAAAGATAAAAGAAATCAATGGCATATGTATGAGAGATAAAAATTATTTCTTTGTCGAATATAGCAGCTAGCCAAGAGAGATTGTTAAAAGTATTTATATATTTAGGTGAACGCGAACACGATGTGAAGAGTCGCGTACGCGAATGTACTTCACGCCACAGTGGTGCTAAATTACGACGAGCGCTTTTATCTATTCAATTACCACTGCTACTGTTGTTGACAATTAAATATCGTTGAATTGCGTTGAAGTAAATGGATCGAATGATGGTGTGAAATTAAAAGGCACCACTTGACTGCCACCGTATCGTCATTTGTCGCTTCGTTTTATTTTCACCATCGTTTCATCAGACATTTACGATCCAATCGAATATATATATACACACATTGATACAATTGCCGCGTCTTTTTCAGTACTTTGTCTGAAGCTCCACTTCTCTACTTCCCTTGGGTTTTATCTGGTTTTGTCCCCTCCCACTCCTTCCATGGGTTCCGTCGTCGCGCGCGCCAAGTCTCTTGTGTAGTGGTCGAGGTCGCGCCCCCTCGATAAGGAGACCGTTTGCACGACCACGGATGGCCCACCGGAGAGCAATTTCCGAGCCACGTTCACTTTGCCTCTTCTTACAATTGGGTACACGAACTCGGCTACGTTTCAATTACACTGCCGAGTGACCTCGGCAACTCGCAAGCAAATGAATTGATCAAAATGTTTTCAATATTAATATAAAGATGCTAAATATATTTTGTTTTCAATTTCATATGCGCAGATGTGACTGACTCAAGACAATTTCGACAAAATATGGAAATATCTAAGCACAGAGATAATCCCCATTGGCTGGAAAATTACAAACATAAACCATTGACACATCATAAAGTTGCAAAGTATATTATCATTATACTGTTATTTATTATAATGTTGGAGAATCCACTCAAAGAAAACAAAAGAAAATAACAATGATTTTTCTGTAGACGCCCATTTTGGGAATCAAATGTAGTACCAGGCCCATGGAGTAATGATCCAAGAGATAAAGAAGTCGAGACTTGGGAAGGAATGATGCGAAAAGTAACAGGTGAACGATTGAAGCAGTGGTCTGCCCGTGGCGTAAAAGGGAAATTAGATTCAGGAACCAATGACAGCGATGCAGAAAAAATGCTTCAAGGTCACCAACAACAATCAGAATCTGTTGAAGTTGGTACTGAGAATTCGGAAAATATTGACACGGAACATACTCCAACAATTTTCACTGAAGACTTGGAAGATTCTGTACGAACTGAAAAGTCTACAGACGATTTGCCAACTAAAGACGAGTTTTTTCAAGGAACAATGTTGCCATATCGATGGGGAATGAGTAAAAATCGACCGCCAGATGATGTTCTCAAGCAAATATTGAAAAATGATATACACAAATCACATAAAAATACCAAAATATTACGAGAAAACGAAAAAAAAGATGATGATAATGATAATGATGATGAAGTTAATGATGATATGTCCGCGAGAATTGCACTTGATATTGAACATAATGAATCGAGCGAAAGTTCAAATTCAAAATTAAATGAAGAAGTAAAACGACCGCAAAAGAATTCACACAGGATAAAAATCAATGACACTACCACTAAACTTCCAATGCTATCATCGGAAACGATTCACCCAGACCCATTGGAAACTGCAGACTCATCAAAAAACACCTATCAAAAAAATTCACCACTTCATAGAATTGATGCAATCTATGGCACAGGAATTAGGGAAACTGAGGAGGGATCTCGAATATTCTCTCCAATTCTTGTTCTAGGACCAACAATTTATGTCGCCGACTTACCAAAGGCTATCAAGCAAAAATTTCAAATCCATCGAGCCATGAATCCGCAAAATCGTATCCAATCTGCGAAAATCATTGAAGGCAATAACATCCAGTCGAAAGAGCACAACCAGAATAATGACCCAGGTTTTAGCGGAACTTATGAATTTTATGACAAAAATCATTAGTTCCAATGAATTACTTCATCATAATTGTATTAATTAAATTCAAACATCAAAAAATTGTAAATAAACTGTTCGAAATGTATTTTGTTCATGTATGTCTGTTATAATTGGATCGAAATCAATTGAGATTGACAGTGAAAATAATAGGTAGAATTCTACGATTTCTCTATAACGAATTCTGTGAGAACAAAGAGTGTGTTCACAATGACGGATACTAACGAAAAGAGAATATTGACTCTCACCACATATAATGAACGCGAGAGAAACTGCAGGCGTTCATACTCTACGATAACCCGTACTTGAATGAATAATAGTGTGGGTCAATATCTAATTACGTATTCAAAGCAACGTAATCAAGGGATTAGTTATTGACTTTTGACAGAGAATGCTGAATGCAAAGCGTATTTCAATTCTTTTTCCACCTTCTGTTTCTATCTCCTTTATATCCGACATTCTTCCTATTCGCATTTAACTATGCAATATCGCGTCTGCTCCAAAATTCCATGAAACAACCTAATTCCGTTGCATTTGGCATGCGAGAAGAAATGAAAGAAAATGTGTAGACACGTCATGAGGATGTCTTCTTGAATATTTAAATACATGTACATTTCAATGTAGGAGTTCTACACTATCTGCGGTGGATGAATGTGCTAACTACTGACCTGACAAAAAAACAGAAAGTTCGGAACGCATCTAAATTTCGACAAACAAAATAGTATCGTAGAAATATTATGTTTGGAATTTTGTACAATTCGCTTTTACTCTTTTCCTACATTCTGCATATCAGTTACATAATTTAGGCAAGTGCAGGTGTTTAATCGATACCAGCGGCAAAAATCGAAGACATGTCTCCTTATTCTCTTGCTCTGAACACCACAACTTGTTATCAAGAATTGCATTCGATTCAAATAGTGCGCTCTGGTTTTATCGGAGATTTTATTGCTTTGTTCGGGGTTCAAGCATCGTCATGAGCGTCATAACTATAAAAGTATTACGCTTATCAGATAATTTCTTATTACTCTATCGTATGATTGGGTCACTTTTATGCTTGTGCAAGTGGTACTTTTGATAACATGGAATGGGGATCACAAAAAATGTACTCAATAGTACAAAGAAATTTCTTAAACTGCCATTTCTAAAGAAATATGAATAATCTACCTGATAAAATATAAAAAATTCGAGACGACGCATTATTTCTCTATAAGCAACGGCATTAACAGGATCACCATCTTTCATTTTGTATGACATATGAATTTCGTTCGAATAAAAGTACAAATGAGCCCTTAAATTTCCCGAGTTTTCGCCATATCGGAAAGAATATTGGCAGACGAATATGTTCCATATTGAAAAAGCCGGAGACCACATTTTTTTTTTTTTTTTAGATACATAAAAATGATGAAATACTAAAGTGAATGACATTCTAAAAGTCAGAAAAAGGAGAGTTGAAAAACATAAAACATTTTTGTTCCATATTTTCATTCCTGATATATTATTCGTGATCATCAAACAATTATTTCGGTGACCGATCCAACATTATCAATAAATATCAATGATTCATTAGCTTTAAGAACAAAAAATTTCATAAAATGTTTTTTCCGTTTAAAATATCGATCTAAACGGCATCAGTGATACACATGTTAGTGACTGACAACTTTCATCCATAATTTTACACAGACATAAGAACAGAGGACTCTACAATTACAAATTGCTCTGTACGTCCCATTCAACATGATTATAGACTACGTTTGTTAGCATGTCGTTTATCTCTATCTGTAATCGAAATGTCGTTTGATTGCGAAAAAGAAAAAAAACAAAAACAGTTAGTGCATTTACAGAACTTTCGTTTTGTTGAAAAGACTAACAAAATCAGGCGAAAAGGAGATGTTGAAAATAAATACTCAGATGTTCATATTTTCTAGTACTCTTAAGATAATCTTTTTAATGGTTATACCAAACATCAAGCAGTAAAAATGAGAAGTAAAGTATCGGATTATGAATTTATTTGGACACGACATCAGTATGAAGCTACCGCATTACAGCCATGGCCTATGTTTGGTTAAACTTTTAATGGAAATACCAGTGAAAGTTTCAGAGTTAGAAAAGCATCATAGAAGTGACGGGGTCGTCGATTGAACAGGAGTTGGGCGTTACTCTAGTCACCTCAGTTAATAACTAACTTTATGTATAATAATCATAAGTGTTTAGGTGGCCGACGAGAATTTCGTCGGAATAACGAAATGAAAATTGTCAATTGGACCATATTTATCAAGAGGCAAATATAAATTGGAATTTTATTATTTGACAGCTTTTTAACATGAAAGGCTATCCTCGATAAATATGAATAACAAATTTGGTATATAAAATACGGGATTATTCCGTTTACCACATACAATCTGTCACTATCATGAATTTTTCATGAAAATAGAGATCGATCCAACGCCAACTGACAACAAGAATGTCTATTCTCATCATACATCAATAATGGCGATTGTGCTTATAATGTTTATCCATCAAATTTATAGCTACGGATAACACATTGACAGAACAATTTTTTTGCAAAGGTATTATCATTCGATTTCTCGTGCTCATTCATTTGTAACTAGAGAAAGTTGTATTGCAACATTTGATATATCAAATTTCATGAAATCAATGATTTATTTAATACTTTTAAATCACTTCTTATTTATTAGTAAATAAATATCTTTTGAACGCAAGAAAATGCTCCTTAATGAATGATTTCGTGACTGTTGAGAGATCTTATTGAATCTCTCTATCATTCCACAGTTTTGTATTCCACGAATATTATTTGTCACATAAAATCGAATGGTCCTGGATATTATTGCAGCTACAAAATGATTGCATCTGCATATTAGAATAATTCGTTTTATGTATAAACATCGGAAGAATTTAATACAATATTTAATGTCAACGCAACAAACTGTCACTTGCCGAAGAATTACCTTTTTCCACGGGTAATGCAATTATATAGTGCAATATAGACTTTCGAGGACCATTACAAAACATGGTTGGAAATGTTTGTACAAATAATCTATATATGATTGTGACAAATGTAATTTAAACTTTCGTACGAGCAATCGATAGTGTGGTTTCGCACTGAAATTGTGCTGCGTGAGAAATAAAGTGTAAGCGTTTCCGTACCTATTTCTATTATTAAAATTTTTTCTTGTATTTTCCATTAGACGGATGTTTGCTATGCAATCAATCGTGTTCGGTGCACTCCTCACGGTCTGCCACTACGGTAAGTTTTAATGCTATTTTCAAATCAGTGTGGAAAAATATACCAACTTCAAGTGAACGTCAACCCGAAATTGCAAAATTTTCCTTAGTTGAATGTCAGAATCAGAAGTTTTCCATGAATTTGCCACTCTCATCAATTCGAAGTTCAATACATGCTTCAAGAAACCCCCACGCCTTTTCATCCTCAGGAATGAATGGAGATAATTCTTATGATCAAGCTGTTGATGAGGCGTTAAGAGTTCCAGGCCTTGATTCATATATGATGATGGATTTTACAGAAAATTTGCATCGTCCCAAATCATGGATACATGTGAGCCATTTGTAATTAATAACACAGACACACACACGCTCATATCGAATCTGATGTATTCATTTGTTGTAGGGTAAGGGCGCGAATCGATTACGAGAACAAAGATTAAAGGAACATCACAGAGTACGTAAATTAAGACCACGATCTCGAACTCGACATTTGGGCAACATACTCCGATATATTGGACATGGCGTACCGGCGTTAGATGAAATTGATATGAATTTTCCGATGCCAAACACCCCTTCACTCCCACAATTCGTAGGTTCTATTCATATTCATCTTAATCAATTGAGGAAGAACACCAGGGCGACAACGCGAAAACTCAATCCCTTCTTTCAAATGATAATTGCAAGAATAGCTAGGAATAGACGAGTGAATGAAATTCAGAACTTTCTTCATTTGTTTTTATGAAAATTTAGATAAAATCATTGTTGGGGAAAAGATATACATGAATACATACAGTTTTGTAAACACGAAGATGTTCAAAACTGATTAGAAAACAAATTTCCATCAATTTTTTACAATTTAAATTTCACTTATAGAGAGTACAAAAGAATATATTTTGCAATTATCCATGCAGAGAATCAATTTTCCAGGAATTCCGCCCTGGTGCTCTCCCATGATGAGATAAAAAATCGCCCTCTATAAGAACTATGATTTTTAAAGGCACGAAGAAGCATCCCCCGTCGTGATTACAACCCAAATCCTTCATGTCCAACTTCTCTTCAGCTTGTCGCCAGGAGGATTAAAGATGTTAAAAAAAACATTATGGAATTGGAGGAACGCGTACAGAACTACATTCGTGTTCCATAAAAATCTGTCATTTTCCAATCTCTAATGGAATCTGATTCTTAAATAAAATCAAATCTGTGAGCCTTGATAAAGATTTGCATGCTGTCTTCACAAACTAACAGGATCATTCGACGAGTGGTAGTAACATACTGGAAAATTTTTCTATTCAGTACGAAGTCAAGTTCGATCGTAAACTGGTGCTGTTGGGTGAATTGTGTCGACAGCAGGAAAGAGTGAGTTAGTGTGCTACTGCATATACCCAATGGTGTGTTGGAGCTCAAGCGCAAAACCGTAATCTCATCTATTGGATTTCATGCCATTCGATCGTAAAGTCAAGACCCAGCAACACCCACCTTCTTTACAACTGTCCCGACATTTTTTGTTATACCTTCTCATCGCTCACTTTTTCTCTCCATCTGTCTCTAGCTGTTTACATAGATGATTTTTCATTTCGAAAGAATTTCCGCATCAAAATACCCCTGAGCATCTGCGCCTGATGCGCCATCAGAAACATCCCCTCTTTCACTTTCCCAGAAAACGTCCAATCTATGACCCATCAATCCATTGAAAACTCCACGAGAACTATGATTACAATTTTTACATTTTTTCAAACATCGTTCAACGTTTCAATGTACGAAGAATGCTGTTATTCACATCAGGTTTCAACTAAAATTTCAATTATTTGTGAGCAACGATTCATATCCGAGACATAAATCGACAACTTGTGTCCGATGTCAGTTAGAGAACTTAATGTTGATTTGAGTGCTCATAGACACAAAGAACAGTAGCCACAATTACAACCGCAATAAAACAAAATTCGAATCACTTTCACTTTATTCACCAATTCTAAAGACTCATTTTACTCTCATGAAAAGTATAATGTTGAAGCACAATGTTCCAATATTATTACCATCGTATTTAATCACCATAGGTAGATAGTAATCGTATTGAAGACGTTATATCGCAAGCTACCAGATGGTGCCATTCGATATTATGTTGCTGCGAAATTTTGATTCAGAATCACTTAGTGGCATGACGGTAAAACTGGGACATCATTCACTGAATTGCGAGAAGCACCGAAGGAGGAGAAAGCGGAAGCGAAGGAAATAGATATAAGCCAACTAAACTAATATTCCTACTGACTCCGTACGAATTATAGCTCTGAACTCACAAACTCCCCTATTACAAACCAATTCTTCCATCATGCCTTCAACCCCGTACCATACCACATTATTCAACATCTCAAGTTTCATTTATACCTTTCAATCTCCAAATTAATCAAATCTACTTCTCATTTCTCCATTCATCGTAATCCGTCGGTGAAAATTTACGATATAATATATCACGATGAAATTCCTCTTACAATCGTAAATAGTATGAATTTAAATCAACTCACGAATGTCACATTATTCAACTATTCACCCCAATTTCTACATATGCATATAATTACTAAAACAAGTTTTCAGAAGAGAAAAAAAAAGTTTTAGCCTACGAAACAAAACCACTCAAATCTGATATATACACATGTTCCAAATTACACAGCATAAGCATGATAATATAAAGTAAAAAGCATTAAATACTATGGATTTGTATGGCTGAATATTCCAACAAAAGCTTTTAGTCTGTGTATCTCCCCCAAAATGGTTTTTTGTTGGGTATTGCGGTTTGTTTCACATGATGCGCTAATTTCGTTCTCGCTTTTTGTCTACTCTTGTCTTGTTCGTGAAAATCACGTATGTTACACTAAAAACACCAGACGTCCCACTCATCTAGACGCCGGTAATGTAACTTGACGGAAATAGATCGGTGCGCATGGGCAACATCTCAAATAATCTTGAATGTATACGAGGAAATGAACGTTCTCTTCATACATAAATACCGTATCACTGATGTTACAGAATATATGAGAAAATGTAGGGAAAATCTGAAAAATAAGCAAAACACTCACCCACAGAACGTAACCAAGTAATCCGGTAATGACAGCAATCATTATACCATAAGCAGTTGGCAACGCCTCCATATCATTTTCATGCTCCATTTTTTATTTCAACTACGGGATTCAACAAATTTTAATGTACGCGTTATCCAAAAACTAATGGAGTTGCATGCGTTCTGCATGTAATTTGTAGAATGAAGTTTTGATCATGGGATTATGCATACAAGCGTGTCACCAATAGCCTTTGGCACTGTTAGTGGTAGTAGTGGTGCATCAATAGGGTGAGCGAATATACCCATGTGAGAGCAACATTTCGATTGGCAGTAGTGCAGGGTTGGATATTGAACCTATGCCCCTGATGTGCCGCACGACCAGACGAGAGTCTGGTCACTATATTTCCACCCCACTGCAATAGTAGCAACACAACCACCAGCACCAATACCACTATCAACGCTAGCAATACACTGTGAAATGTCGCTGCGTGACGCGTTGTCGGTGCAAGCTCGTCGCTATGCATGGATTATTTTGACGAAAATTTGCAATGCCGATGCAGCGACCACTGGCAAACGATTGAACAATAGGTCACAAGCTGAGGGTAACTGCATTCAATACTGTCACACTGTACCAATAAACAATGGACTACTGCACATGTCAAGATCACGATTGAGACTATGTATGGATATTGGATGTGAACCGAAGTGACAATCTAATCATATCCACCGATATATAATTGCTTGAGAAATAATCAAGTCACCAATGTAACTCTGAACAATTTAAATCGAACTTTCAATCGCTTTGACCCTTTTGAATATCATTTTTTTCTTTAAAGATTAAAACTAGATTCAATTTATATTTATACAATTTTGGTTTCTCGATGAGTTTCAAACCGCGTACTTCCAATCTGCGGTCAATGCAGTGGGATCTCGCCGGTGAGCGCGTTTTGTCCGATGCGGAACGAGCATGAGCACACATCCCGCCAATGCGCAATCGATTATAAATAGATTCATAAAGCTAGAAGGGGTGTGTATAGATTTAGGTAAGGTGCATGTGCGAACAGTACAACGTAGTTTAATGTATGCAACATGTTACCAACAATCTTTATTACTCCTCAGTTCATTTTTCAAAACACACTCTATTTCTGCGGCTAAATGAAATCTTATTTTTCAACTTCATTGCTATTGCTATGAGAGGAAAAACAGTGTTGAGGGTCCTTGAATGACTCCAATAACCTGGGGGAGTAGAACAGATTTCCCCTGCGTTTATTGAATCACAGGAGGTATATCGGGATGCGGAGAAAAAAGAAATAAATGAATTGTGGGTCTCGGTAAACTCTGTGGATTGCGACGAAGCGCGGTAGTGACTGAAGGGGAATGTAAAAATGAGAAAGAGAAAAAAAAAGAGAGAGAGAAGAGGAAACGACATTAGCCAACTATATAGCAATAGTTAGAAGAAAAGAAGAGCAGCGTGCATAAAATGCAATTTGGTGGGTGTCAGCTGGGTGGGCCCTGCTCGTCGTTCTTTCTCTCATCTCACTTCAACTTGCGTGGCAACGAGCGTGTAGCAAAATTTAATTGGATTCATCGATCGGTTTCCGGATTCACTATTTGCCATTTGCAGCGGGGCAAAAGAGCCTCCCAGAATGATAATGGTCGTGTACACATATCTACATTGAGTACCGTAGGATTATACATTGATTATTCTCACTTAATCATGATGGTAGAATATATTTATATTGCGATGAGATGATGTTTGCACAAAAGTTTAAATAACAGGAATGAAAAATAAAAAGAAAGCTTCTCAACTCAAGTTAGGAATGATCAATGATGAAACAAGAAAAATTGAAGAAAAATAAAAATAAAATATTCATCGAAATTGGAAAATCTCGTTTACAACGTTAGCTTTCATCCATCGCCTAGTGTGCGAAGAGGAACGTGGATGAAAAATTGATGGGAACGATGGGACCAAAGCGCGTGGAGCAATGTACAAGCAAGTAAGCGCACGATGCTGGGCGATAAATTCGAGGCGGATGAGAGAGAAATTCGTGACTGGAAGGGAATGTAAAGGGGTGAGTTAAAGCGAAATGGAACGAGACATATAGGGACGTTGACGCCAAGTAGGTAACACACATAGTCTGGAAGCACAGACTGAAATTCTATATACGATAGCATCAACGAGGTGTAGGCTGATCACGTTTCTCGTGGCTGTCGCATCGCTGCCACTTTGAAATTCGTGATCTGCCACCGTGTGCACGTTACATTTGCCATGACGAGGTCATATAATACCTAGCCATGAATTTGCCGAAGCAACGACTAGAACTCTGGTTCTGAAGACAAGTTGTCGTGCATATGACATGCATCTTTATAAATCAAGTATGGAAAAAAGCCATTGATAAGAGCAAGCACTTTTTATTTTCAAGAGTTTTGAGAGTTATTCTAAAATTTAGTTTCGCGACTGAACTAGTAGTGCAACAGTCAATGAGTCGACACATTCACTAACCGAGAGGGGGTGAAACAGAGTATCGTCTTAACTGCTATTGAAACTGCTTGCAATCAAAGCAGCTGAAATTGTAGCGCTCTACAATTTCTAACATTCATTAATTGTTGCACACCCTACGGACATAGCACCGATAGCTGGCAATGATGTCTCAAATCCCTGCGTTACCCATGTCTAGTATATATCATTTCCAGTGATAACGTGGAGATTGCATAACCGTCAGTACATTGCTGATATTGCAGGATTCTATTTTACCCACATTTAGTAAAAATATTGTGGCAGGGTTGGAGAGTGTAAGACCAAAAAAAAAGTACCAATACTACATGATTTGTAATTGCTATGCTGAAAATTGTAATGACTGTCTTGGTTATAAAAATAATCATTTCCAGTGTTGGAAAAAATCTGAGCAGGTGCGTGAGCCTCTGCTTGGTTTGTATAATTATTCAAGTCAACACACAGCACAGTGAAATCGGTGTGTCATGTACATAATAGTAAAATGATAAATAATGCGTAGGGGGCCTTTTGCTTACATTTTTAAACATGTACAGCTGAACGTTACCCACAAAGTTTTCGCTCTGTTGAACACTCTGAGCACTGTGACATGGTAAGTCAGAAGGGTTTGACCGGGCCCTAATTACTCGCAATTAGATTAAGACGGAGGAAAGGTGAGTCAGGCATACAATCAAACGAAGAAGAAATTTAATGTTTATTTTATTCAGGCGCTTACCACTGATGTAGTCGTTTGCACTCCTGGTACCTTTGTGCCAAGTCCAGCTAATCCACCCAAACAATGTTGCGCACATTCAGGATCACAATCCTCACAAATTGGGCAACCAATGGTGGCGCCACCGCGTTCTCTCAAAACATTTGTGGTGCTATTGTGTGTTGTATAACCCTGATCAGAGCTGGCATTGGAATTAGGTCTGGACTCATCTGAACTATCAAATGGCTTGACATTACGCATCCGATGAACGATACCCACTGGCTCCCAGATTTCGCTCGTCGACGATGTATAATAGTTGTTGTCCTTGGTTTCACGACTGCGCTCGTCCACGACCTTGCCGTCTCGCGCAACTGTCACCTCCTCCTTTGTCACCACGCTTGATTTTACGCTCAAAGACGTCTCCAAACGTACCGGAGCCCTTGACAATTATTTCCAAAAATATGGATACAGCCATGAGATAGCAAAAAACAATCACTAAATAATAATCGAGTAAAATACGCGCGCCTAACCCTGTGATTATTCAGAATAATGATACTATCATTTGAACTATTGCAGAGAAAAATAAAATCAATTTACAATATTGAAAAGATATGAAGAGAACTACATAATAGTAAAACATTATACACAATCTGCTTTTCCATTTTTGCTCGACAATGATTTGATTTATGAATGCAAAAAAAGAAAATACACGCGGACAGATTATCTTTTGCTACCTCAGTATGCCAGCTCTGACAAGAATTTGATTGAGAAGATCACAAGGCGGTATTTGGCCCGTGAGCATTGCTTCACGTATTGCAACTCCATCTGGACCCTCAAGTGCGATTGGCACACCGTTTATCAGCAATACCTCCTCCTCGCGTACCGACGATTTCTTCTCACAGTCGATGACCTTAACCCCAGGTCCAAGGATCGACTCAACAGTCGATTGGATCTCGTGGTCATCCATTTCTGTGGAATATCCAGTAGCAAAATGTGTCTTTATCGAATTGTTCGATCAGCCGTATCAGATCCTCGTGCGAATGCAAATCGTTGGTATTTATTTCAATAAAAAAACAAATAAAAAATACTTATATCATAATGACGAATAGCGTTTACATTATCGGCCATTGCCACGAGTAATAAAATGCTGTGAGCAACATCAGCACTTTTTTAAAAATACATGAACACCCATTTCAACTTTCAGCATCTCGAATTACTTTATCGCACATCACAAATTCAATTCGAAGAATGCAGAAGTTGTAAAAGGCAATTAATAAATATAAATTCCGCAAAAAAAATTATTTCCATGACACAATTACGAGGGGAAATTAATGTTAAATTTAATGTTAGCATAAGTGCAAACGATTCTTTTTCCCCCTCACAAAGTCAGCATCGTGTATAAATACGATGTAAATTGAGTAGAAGCCTAACAAAACTCCAAGGCCCATCGCAAGTGGCCCCTGCTGCTGTGTATCTTTTCATTATATATTTGTCGCACGCCCACGTGCTTCAAGACAACACACGTGGGCGGAAAAAGTCGATTGCTGCAAATCGATGCGTCTCAATGCAACCGATATCCAGCCAATATGATTCATTTTGAATATAAAATTCCACGTTATAAAATCAAACAATATCCTTTGTATTCTATATTGTCATAAAACAAATCAAAACAACAGATAAATACGAAAAATAAAAATAGATGTTAAATCGTGACAGTTAAGCTGATTGCATATACACTGTCAAAATCAACACACAAGAAATATTAAAAATTTCACAGTGGATTAGAAACCGCCAATTTGGCATTTAAAAAAAAAAACAAACCGCGTCAAACTGCTTGAAATACATTGGACCAGTCTTCTTACATGCAAATCAACTTCTTCACTTATTCAAGAATGTTTTCTTTAGTCGCTATACGGCATTATTTCTGTCTCGGGTGCACTGTGCCTATAGCTTACTATTGCCTGGAAGCTTTCTATTTTTAGATGATACAAAGCGCTTACGACCAATATACCATAAAAGTGAAAAAAATAGAAAGAGAATGTCTACGTAAAAAAAATTAGCATGAAATTTCTTTTAATTATCATATTATTATTCAATTCCCCGGTATAAATATCAATAAACAAAAGAATAATCTGAATTAGATTCATCAATTTGATGCATTATACTAATTTTCATCACAATGTCACGGAAGGTCATCCACAAAAATTAATATTCCCAGTAATATTCAATATATGTATTCATAACTTGTTATATATTTCACATTCAATAGAGCTTCGAGAATTTATGTATCCTGAGACTGATCCTATAGTCAAGATAACACGATCGCGTGCATCACCATCAAGTCTTCGTCGCGGCGAAGCTTCGTGAGAATCTATACGTGCGCGCACCCGTTTTAAACTGTAGTAGCATCACTGTATATAAGTAGTCAATTCTAAAAAAAAATATTGTATGGAGATAAGTAGATACACTGGCAGTGCCTTTTTTGTGTGAAAATTAATTGGCAACACAGTAATAAATTGGCAGGCAGGTAGGCAGGTGTTATTTTTGAATCCACAAATGGATAAATAATCAAAAAAAAAGTTGAAAAAAGGTATTTGAATTGGCTCATTGCAGATAAATTGAATCAAAGTCAAACTAGTGAAATAATTCTGTGCATATATTAATCAAATTATTGAAGAATCCCACTTGAGATTAACAAGTTTTTTTATTCTCTAATTTCTTTTTTTTTTTCATAGTCTTCCCGAAGAAATATGGTGCTTTGAGCAATTGTCAATGATTAATTTTGTCAAGTGGACTGCTTAAACTTCTCAAGAGTTTAGCGGCGTGCAATTAAAACATTCAAGCCTTTCCACGAATGTACACAAACTCATCTGAGAATATTGTTAAATGAATTACAAGCATTAGACGCACATAATTCAACTTCATATTTGTTTTTATACACGCAATAAATAATAAGGAACAGAAATAGTGTAATTGAATCAATTCAATAAACACATTTTACAGTTGTTACAATTTATAAATTCCACTTTATTATTTGGAAGAGATTTTAATAAAGTAGAAGAATATCACGAAGATGTGGAGGAAGAATTAAAGAAAAGTCATCCCTATTTCCAAGTGGTTGCAAAATATAAAACCCTTTCATTGATTATCACATCCATATTCATCGAATTACATGACCATTCATGTAGATTAATTTCTCTTTCATTAACATTTGCACCACATGTGTGCATGAACTGTTGATAAAAACTCTATTTCGTTTACTCTCCAGAATTATTGCAGCTATTTTACCTCTCAACAATCCATTTAAATTCAGGCATGTGCATACCCCTCGCAAAAACGTTCCAATATTTTTCCCATCAATTTAATCGTTCCACCAATACACACCTACAATGTCGATGTGTCATCATTTCCTATCATTTATTGTAGTATTCATTTTTTTCCCACAATACTGCCTAAAAGATAACACAAAAAAATAAAAAGAAAACGTGTAGCCAATGCTGATGCATTTTTATCAATTCCCCTTTCTTTCTTTTCTCCCATTAGACTATAAAAATTTTTTTCTCCTCTCCAATAAACATTATCGATCGACCGCAATCACAATGAATTGCTCGCGTTGAGTGATTGAAAAGTATTCAATTTATCACAGATGCAATTGATCATCAGCCGAGGGATTTTTTTTTATCTCCTCAAACAATTCAAATAAAAGAATTGCGGAAATAAAATCCAGGAATTTCATTAAATTGACTTCGATATTATATCAAGTTGAAGTGGAAGCGCAAAGTGCTGATTATGAGCAGAAAGTATTCAAGTATTTACTAATGAACAATCTCCTAGCAAAAGTTATAGATAGACTACTGAATTTGAAACAGTCAACTTGAAGAGCTCTCTTGACTAACATGAATGCCACAACTCAACTCTTTCTTCATATTTTCTTATTCAAAACTATTCATCAAGTAAATATCGATACAATCTTCATTGTCTATCAAATCAATGCAACCTGCCGAACGCCAATCGACAGACCATGAGCACCATTAATATATTCTCATATATTTCTGCAGCTCCTACATATACAAATTAATATAAAGTCACTGGGTTACAAGAACTGATTCATACAGCCCACTCCATCCAATATTCTCTATAATGATTATATGCATTGATACAAAAGTAAAATGCAACCAAGTCAAGTGTATAAAAGTGGCCTACATGCCATGTACACAATATAAGAGAAGAGATGCAATGCACAAAGCGAATATACCTATGTGTACATATTTGTGCTTGCAAGATGGAACATAGATGAAAGGGTTGTGTGCTCACAAGTATACTTGGTTGCACCGCAGCATTTTCTTGCAAAAGGGAGGAAAAGACCAAGAGCGTAGTCTAAGTATTGATAGGTATAAAATGGTTCAATGACCTTATTGCTTCTGGTAGAGTCTAGATAAAATGTACAGTGCCATTCACACAGATGCTTCTATATAGATTATTGATTCTTTCATTTTCACACTGTATCACTACATTATTTTTCATTATATCTATTCACTCCACATGACAGTAACGAAAAAAAAAGGAATATAGAAAAAAACGTTACATACATGTTGATAAAATTGAATAAATAATTCAGTGCCAATATAAATATATATAAAAGTATAATATTGCAATGGTGTAACAAAATAAAAATAAAGAATGAATAATGAATAAAAGATGAAATATATGTAAATGGTAATGACGATAAATCGTGTCACCAAGTTTCAATATATTCATATCAAAATACAAATTTTCCAGTGGCGAAAATAATAACAGCGGTTGGTTGAGTGTCTATAGTTATACGCGATATATATACATATTTACTTTTCATGCCACCGCATAATGTGCATTTTCATATATGTACGTGTCATGCCTCTAATTTTTCAACCCCCATCGACCCCATCGAACAGATGCTTTTAAGTTTAACCACCCGTGCACCGCAACGTCGTCATATTTTCCCCACATTATATCGAATATGTAATATATAATGCAGGAATGAATATGTTAAATCATCTCAATTCTCCTCTCTTTTTCCACATATTTAGTCAAATCCGTCTCCCTGTTTCCCTCCAATTTCCAATACCTCCATCCTCGGAATTAGCTCTGATCAAAAACAAGAAGCGATTGAATGAATTGAATTTAATTAAAATAATATTCCCAGTTGTACAAAAAGTAGTTTCTCCTTAACTGAAACCTTTCACCCATATTATAATAATTTAAAACTATAAACAAATCAAACATTCTCATTCACAATTTCTGTTGTATATTTCTTTAATGAAGAAATCTATGCCACCCACAATGGAATCAATGGTCAAATCACGGACAGAACTGGCCAGTTAAATCAACTATGTGTTTAGATGTATGTGGTCGATTACCGATTCGAAAGTATCTCTCTTTCCTATATATCCCCTAACTTTCACCTCACCATTGATTTCCTGTCGTGGTCTTCGAAGAACGAACAAATTAAATCGACTGTATGAATAAATATATATCTAGATGTATAATAAATCTCGAAATCAATTGGGACATTAAAGTAAACAAATATATTCGATTTACAGCGTAACTAAGAATCGTTATTGTTCAAATGCAAGTATGGAGGCAGACAGACTCGCCTGCGCAAAATCGATATCGAGGCTGATCCCACAAACCGGAAACGGGCCCGGCTTCACAATCCATGAACAAATTGCATTGATAAAAATTGCACGACAGTCCGAATAATGTTTCGATATTCACTATGCATAAAATGACGTTCGGGATTCAATAAAAAAAAAGTACATACGCAAAGAAACATATACGATAAATATTCGAAAATCTTCTGAAAGCCCGTTAATAGTAGTTTAATTTTATAGCAAAAAGAATCCACTATTTCCTGGGGAAAAAAGCCTTTTCGTAGTCAGTTCAAGTAAAGATTGTTCATGCTGAAAATTAATATACTTCTATTACTCTTTCTAGCCGACTGAACTTCATATCAAACAAGGAAAACTATTCCACTATCTCAGTGTTAACTCTACCTAACATCATCATCATCATCATCATCATCATCATATTCTGTAAATCGAATACGTAGCAGAGAAAGAATATAATTTTACATTTTATATTTACATTCGAATATTATTTTCACACTACGTATTCATTCCGACTTTTCATAATCTATTTCTTTATTTTTAATTCCGACATTTAAGTATTATCCTGTAAAATCAAGCTCTGGATTCTTTCACAACCATTGAAATAACAGAGAAAAAGAAAGAAAAAAGAAAATAATTCAATGTAATAACGAGAGAAAGAAAAAAATTATAGAAAATAATAAAAGGCTTCAAGTGCTGAAGTACAAAGTGTAGTATAAGGACATACAATAGCGCAGCGCGTTACGCTGAGATTAACTAATAAAAATTTAACGATGCATACACACTGGTGAGAATACAAACTCAGGACGATGACCAATGTGTTTCAAACTATAAAAAAAAATTATACACACCATTCTCAAAAATTCTTTATAGTCAAGAATGTCATAATTATAAAATACTATTCACATTTCGTATATGATCCAAAAAGAAAAAAAATATCCCGTGCTCATATGTACTAATTTATTTATATAAAAACATAGTATTTGCCTGGGAAAGTAAAATAATCCTGCTGCGCGTGTCGCACGTGATTCAACAGCTATTCTCTATATTATTGCATTTATTTACGGTTACGTGAGTGTATTTATCATCGAGAATCGGAGAAAATCATACACGAACTACTAAATTAACATTCACTATCCATATGTAAACTGCAACAGCATTGAAACATGAAGTGGTTCACGTTGATGTGTATTATCACATACAATCCGTTAATTCAGATTTCGTTTAAATAGTATATCTACATTGTATGGAATCCGCATAAAAAAACAAATTATCCGTTCATTAGTAAATGGGAATATGATACTCATTTCATCGAAATGATTCACATAAAGCCATTCGATCGTTTATAAATATCAACACACTAATGAATCCAGATAACTAATGCAACATTCGCTAAATTCATTTTCCGTTAATTCATCAATAGTATAGAATTAAAGCATAAATAGTTTCTCCAATTTATCAATGCTATGCTTAGCACTCACATTAATGGATCCACTACCTAATCAGCCTCTTGTATTGCTCAATATTCAATTTCCCTACTCAATATCACCATAAAACAACCAAAACTACTGAATTAAAATGATAAAAAAAAGAAAACCAAAGTGCCCATATCCAAGAGCACATCTTTAATTCACTTACGCTCGTGAAAATTGCCAGTAACTCAATTTATCGTTTCCAATTGGAATTAGGTCGAATAATATTACATCAAGAATTGAAATTCATTCCCAATTATTCGTCTTAAAGTAGGACAACCTTAATTACATTATTTCCCCAAGAGAAATTGAAATAAAAAAAAAACCACGAAAAAATTATTCAGAAATAAAGAAAAATCAATAGAAACAATTTGCATAAATTTCCATTTATCCATTCTCATATCGCAATAAAAATCACGATACACCGTGAATTATGATGCTTTTATAGAGACGTTAAAGTTACACGTGCGGTCAAGAGAGGCGTGGGAAAGTCAAACCGCGAATCAACTTTATATACACGACTCAGTCAGCGAGCAACTACTACTTCTCCTTAGGCTTCTCAAGTATTAAACCGAACGCAGACAACAGTCGTCCACCGTTGCCGTCTTCAAGATACATCTCAGTATACACACAACAAGTATACAATACACATTCACCATCATCTAGTTTTCCCAAACATGGTGAGAGACGTTTGTACTCCCTCCCATTTCACAATAATCTCGTGTCTAAATATACTCAACTGTAACGGTTAATGCACACAACTTTTGTCTATCAAACAATCACATCATCATCATCATCATCATCAAATATATCATAGCCCAAACAAATATTCCACTTAATGTCGTCATCAATTAAATCGTATCTCAATCTCCATGAAAAAATCACCAATCAACTTATCTAATATTTAACAAACGCTTCTGTAACGGCAAAAAAATGAGCATCTAATACAAGTTCCACTTTGCAATGTGGGCGATCTCGCGATCACGTCTCGCAGTCTCTCCTTTTCTTTAATTCATCCTTTCTTCCTTTCTCAATTTCAATCCCTAACTGCAAGTTGGCCTACTTCCACCACAGCATTATCATGTCCGTCGATGTTGCTTTTGTATAATGAAAAACTGTGGCCGCCTCTCACTGCCATACAAACACAACCATCGATCAACATCGCAATTAACCGCAAAAACAAAACGAAAAAAAAAAAAAAAAACATAAACCAAATCCTCTATTATCTATACATCAATATTTTACTCCAATGTTAATTATTATCAATTCCTTTGAGATGATGCGTTTCTTGTCGCGACAATATTCCCATCAAACTTATGAACACGAAACAAAAGTGAAGAAAACATCCAATGTGCAAAATCAATACCTATGACAATTGGCGTTCATTGTAATTGTACCGATGTACATGTATATGTGATGACAATACGATAAATGATCAAATAAACGGTAGAAACGGCGCGAGTCGCGACACGCCGACGAGCGGTGGCGCGTTTGTCGCATCGCCAATAGGCATCAGTGTCTAGACACACGTGAGTTGTATATGAAAGAAGTGAAAAAGAAAGAAGAAAAGAGAAAATAAAAGAAGAGACATGCTACTTTTTATTACTGTGATATATTACTAGCATATATATATATATACATACAATATATATGTGCAAGTATATTCTCTTTCATACGACGGAAAAGAAACGAATGAAATGCAATAGTGAATTGAAGTCCAGTGTGTGCGTTGGCAAGAATAAGGTCGTGAAATGACGAAAGCGGAAGAGAATAAGAAGGGCAAAGTATGTCTTTATATAATGTGTATATAGAAGAGAGCAAAAAGATGAAGAGCGCCCGAAAAAAATAATAAAGAAATACAGTGGGAGGGAAAGAGGAGAAACTAATTCCGCACGCACAAAAGATTCAGTGAAATCTCTCTTCATCCGGAAAAATGAACAAAGCGATAACGCAGGCGCGCATGTATATATATATATGTATATGGTTGGGTCTTTGAAAAATTTTTCTTCAGCAACGTCCAGCACTCTACGAGATGACACTATGCTGTCTATTAATGTATGTTTATTATGCAGTGAGTGTATTCATCTCAAAGATATAAAGCATAAAACATGTGGATACGTCATTAATGTCTTATTAAATTTGTTTCTTCATTTTTCGAGACAAACAATAAAGGTAGAATCTTGAAAATAAATCGTATGTACTTTGTATATACTCGTGATAACAACTTCGTCCAAAAATCCTATTCAACAACATAACGAAGATTCATCACTGTAAATGATTTGAGAATGAGGTGGAAGGGACTCAAGGAGAAATGAAGACATTGACTGAGTACTACAATGTCAGGGCCTACACTTTCCCACGATTCCGTTTCTACTGATTCGTTTCGCAATACCATTCAACTTGATTGAACCATACTCAAACTCAGTTATAAAAAAAAAAAATCCACCTCAAATTGCTATTTGTTTTCGAAGTAAAAGAAAATTTTACCTTAAAAATAAATCAATCAAATTGATTCGATTCTCTAACAATTCTCCTGAAATTTTCCACTAAAACTCACACCGATATTTCTATTCCTTAAAAAAAAAAAAATAATCCACCACATTCATCTCTAATACAAATTCTCTGTTCAATTAGACCAATTAATAAATTCATAATTCATAAATGAACACAATGGACGTGAAGAAAAATTGCTTCGTTACTATATAACATCAAATACAATTTAATATATTAGCAAGAACTAATAATATGGCAACTAAAATTTAAAAAAAAAAAAAATACATTTACCATATTCATATTGAGTCGACTATAAAAACACAATTCAAGAGAGATAAAGTATATACACTAGGCGCGTCATTGTTGAGGTTTCACGTTGCGTGAGTGCGTCTAAAAATAAATACCCATTGAATAATACATGAGAATATACAGATACACATTCGCTGATATAATTTTCATTATCCACCTTCGCTCCATTGTCAATACACCAAGCAATTTGCAATTTGCAATTGTAAATTTATCCTAATTGCCAAACGATAAATTTTGCACAAGCTCGTAAACAATAATTGATTAAACTGCCCAGAGACAATAATATACAAGCTCATATGTCTGCGTATGTTCATCCGCATGGATATATATGATCAATAAAATCGATTGGCTTCAGATGGATTGTGTGAGATATTCCAAATTGCCCTGACTATTGATGATTGTCGTGTGGTACGCAATACTATTCACAAGCTGTGCTTTATGACTAGCAAACAATCTAAGTCCATATACATGAATGTAAACACAACATATGCAAACGTATTGCGGTCAGCTTCTGATTGAATACACCTAACGATAACTCTACCTCTCCGTCTCCCTCTCAATTTCTCTCTGCCCATTGACCCTTAGATGGCATAGATTTATATATCGCCATTCAACAGTTTCCCATCAAGAACCTTCGAATGGTCCATTACAATAATTATTAAGTTAAAATCATGACTAAAAGCTTTCTTGCAATTAATACTCCAAAATAAATGTCATCCTCAATCTTTTTTCCTATCTCAACATTTTTGATTGAATACAAGCTCAAAAGATTAAACAGATACAGATTTGCCAATGTGAAATCCTAAGTCGCGACTGCACCAATAATACATTGAATTCGATCATCATTTTTTAAATCAATGAGACAGAATATTCGTAAATAGCTATCTATGCAGATAAATAAAAAGACATAAATTCGAATGCTATCAAAATGATTGAATTGACGTGCATAGGGGGTGTCACATTGTGCAGCCAGCTGCATTCGCGAATTTTGTTTATTTTGTCATTTTGTATTCATGCATACATTGGCTTGTTTCTCTCGACACTTCCACTTCGATTTCATACATTTCCCCAAAGATAAGCTGTAAATATATTCATAATCAGATAATCACGAAGCGTTAATTGGCTCGTTAATAACCAATGTTGCAAATGGACTAATGCTTACTGTATTTCGAATTACTGAATTTCCATCTATATATTTCTGTATTTGTATTTAAATGTTATCATTTGTTAATTGGCACCATTAAAATTCCACCGGTTTATTTTTATATATAATTGATGACCTATTAAAATCAAAATATTCTGCAACAATATACACAACCTGAATATTTGTCTTTCTACTTGCGCAATTTATCCTGATTGACATTTTGACTATGCATACACAAATAATATATGCATTTACATTTCGTTAACTGCTTCAAAAATTTGTACTGTGACAATATTTTTCTTTCTCTGTATGATCCATTAAATGTGCGAGGTTGCGTAAGGAACAAGAGAGATAATTGTTTTTTTTTCAGCTCATGTCATATCGTAAACGAAGAGAAACGAAAGAAGTGACGAAATAAAATACACGACATTCATAAAAAGAGATGACAGGCGTGGAGATTTTTTAATTTAGTGATCTTATTAATAAAAAAATAAAATCACACCGAACAAATAACTTCAACGAAATGAAGAAAAAAAAAAAGAAATACGGAGTTAATTATCAGGTACATACGTGAATGAAAAAATTCACGAATAAGTTCACACTTAAATATATATTCATATTAATTATCGCCTATTCTCAGTTGGTAAATCTCAAAATAATATTTCAAATTTAATTATAGGACCTCTTGCGAGTAACAAACGACTGAAACAATCATATTCCCCCAACACATCACGAGTATACACTGGGAAAAATAAATGCTCTGCCACAAAGTGCCTGAAGCACACGCTGAGGGACAACGTATTTTATTTTATTTTTTCTCTCCTTCTCACTTACTCCACTAGCAAAAAACAGCTGTATAGACTACAACAAAATATTCCGCGTCGTTTATATACGTTGAAGCCGCACGCGGCCTTCCATCATTGCGCGTCACTTCCGCAGATACGTCCGCCCTCAGTAAAGGCTTCGTATATAATTCATGAATACGCCCTGTCTCCCCGTTGACATACTATCAACTTGAAGAAAAATATTCTGATACTGATCATTATCATCATACAAATATAAAACATGAATATTCCAAGATGAAACATTATGAACATACGTTAAATATATATTCTTATAAATTTCATTTCTGCAGTTCTATATGAGACGAATTCGTTGGTGACATAAGTGCAATCACGTCGATTCAACTAATTTACTTCACGTTACGGGCAGCCACGCGTTCTCATTACACTCGGCCTTCGCACCGCAACACTTGTCCGACTCAATCGAGTTAATTGCAATGGTACTCGTATTCAAGATCATATGAATAAAATCAAAAGAAAATGAATCATTTCTATTTTCAAATTCACAAACACAAATTTAAAAAGAAAATTCAAAACAAACAAAATTATCATTACAATAAAACATGAAAATATTCTCTACCATCACAAATATAATTCTCCAAAAACATAAATCTATTAAAAAAAATCACATTTCATTATATTCTTAATCACCAATTAAAAAATATTCATTCAATCAATGATTAATTAAACCAGAATAAAATCTCTCATATTCAACATTAATTTCCTCACATAGAATAAATTTGCCCACGAAGGTGATAGAATGAAATATGTTTCCGGTCTTATTCTATATACAAAGTAAAAACAAAAATATATAAACGTAGGAATAAAACCAGTCTAATTACATTCCAGTTATATTTGTGAGTAGCAGCAAACTGCAGCATTACTTTGTGTAGTGCGATCTGTCAGAATACAGATGAATTATGTAGATCTCTTAGCCTGGATATTTATACCAGAGATGAAGGGAAGAGCGAAGAGAAAGGTAAAAAGCGCACTTAAAAACAGCCATTCGTCCCCGCCCCCATTTACAATAGCAGCAAAAATCACTTCACCCAATCACCACCCACAGGGTTGGTAATTTCAATCACAGCCTTGACATTTCGAATTGAATTGAGAGAAATGATCAAAAGCACCTGCTTCTGTTGCTATAGTTATCCTCAATTATGTGCTACAATGTTAGTGTACACGCGTATATATATATACACATAGAATGGGTATTGATCGAAGAGAATTCGATGGGATTATTCCAACAACGAATAGCCCACACGTATAATTCAAACCGATTATTATATTATCCACGGTTCATTGTACTTGATGAAGGTTCAGCCCTTGAGATAATTTATGACTCATATTCCTGACTCATCGTAAACTCAATGGTATTTATTTAAATTATATGACGAAATAAAAGGGTTGTTTTACACGCCTAGTTATCAAATATATCGTCTGCTAATTATCAAGTTTCACCTTTCATCAATGAAAAATGTTATAATTTTCACCTTTGAATATTAGTTTCACTGCTCTTCGTCGACATGATTTAATACCAGTTGGATAAAATATAGAGCTTGCAATTATACCGTTCCCCAATGATTCACACATAATCTTATCAATTACAAGATGAAAAAAAAAATGATAGACGACTGATCCAATTAGTAACGACAAGAAAAAATTTGTTGAATATCCCATCAAATAACTCTCAGATTAACTAGCTCCATAGCAACGTATTTCACATCTATATTTTCATTTCACAAATTGAACACACAATGTGAGATAACGAGAAATTATTGGCAAAATTTTCCTACCCTAATTCAAATCACTATTACCAAGAGAAATAATAGTACACAAGAAAACTGCTCTCGACATCCCATTTAATTGTTATCGTTTGCCCTCAGCCACATCCACTTTTTCAAGCAATTCAACATACTACGAAAACAACCCCTCATATTCATTTGTGAGTGACTCACTCGTCATCAAAACTCATAGTGAAGTGTGCACGCAAATAAAACGATGAATCTTTTGCGGTTATATTTCACTATGTGCGAGAAAGAAATATCACAGAAAGAACCAAGTAGAGAACCTTCAGACGCACCCTCATCTCTACTCGAACACGATATAAAAGGGTCTGCTGAAGAACAAGAGCATCAGAGAGTATCCACAGTCAGTTGGAAAATGTATATACAAAATCTTCCCCTACGGACAAAGTCCTACAGTCAACAAGATTCAATGTGAAAGCTCTGTCTTTATATTCTCTTTTGTTTTTTTCCTTTTTTCTCTTTTCTTCTTTCACTCTCACTCTCATTTCGATACGGTCGCTGCCATTTTCATTATATAGCTCCGTAAGAGGGAACGTTGAGTAATAATAGAGTGTAAAAACGGAAGTGACGAAGGGTGGAAAAGTTTTGACAAAGAGTTTTATACTGTTATAATGGAGCCACTCGTCTGAAATATTGCAGGGGGGTCAATTGTGTCACGAATTTCCAGATTGTCGGTTAGTTTTTATTATATCCATCTAGACATATATATGAATGTTTTATCTCAAGTATAAGTAGGCTTAAATACATATCCACATATATATTTCATCAATCTGAATGAGAAAAATGATGAGGAATAAAAGAAAATAAAGTAAGAGATAAATGTTTGGTTGAAAACGTATGCCAACTTTATAATCCTGCACTCATAGAGCGCTCAACAAGTTGGCGCACGTACAGAAAATTTTACTTTCAAATCCATTACTCGAATGGATTAAGGAAAGAAAAAACACAAAAATGATTCATTTGATTTTTACAATTCAAAAAGAAACAGAGAAATAAAAGACTATCAAAGTTGTGCATCAACGACAGAATTAATATAATCTGCTGCTTCATTTATGTTTGCAACAATGTTTGAACTCGAAAACAAACTTCCATTATTCAATATAAAAAGGTTTATATAAGTGTGAAACGAAAATGTAACAGTGAAAATGAGAGATTGATTGCTCATATTCCAACCACGCGTATATTGAACGAAAAGAAATGAACCCGCTCCTCGTTGAAAATTCAATTTCCGTGGTTTCGCTCCACTCACAGTATTAGATGCGGTTTACTTTTCTACCCTCCCTCCTTCCGCCCATTCTCATCTGCTCTCCTCTCTCTATACATATATGTATATATATATATATATATATATATATATTTCCTTGTGCCAGATCCGTTTCACAGGATTTTCCACGTCTCTTACTATGTTCACCGCACATTAAAATTAAATTCTATACAATCTCGTTCCATTTCACTTCCAACAACATTTGTAAATGAAAAATATCACTCTACGTGCACAAAATAAATTATCAAAACTGTATGCAACACTTTTTTTCAAATCATAATTGTTCAACCGGAAAATAACATATTATTTCTATTACTCCTTCCATACATTCACATAGAAAAAGTATATATATATATATAAACAAACGAGGTAGAATGATAAATAATAAAGACAGGAAATAAAACAGGAAAATTGTGATTGTACTAGCAGAGATTTAAACAGAATTTACAACTGAATAATTTCCGCATTCATACAAAATAATTCCTCAATGACCTGAAGAGTCGCTCAAACATATAACAGCACACATTCACACACATATACAACACATAATATACATATCTTCCTACACAAATCACATACAGACGTTCGTTGAAGTTTCAAATTACTGCATTTTGTTACGCTCAATTATTTTTCAACGGCGCTAATTGTAATTCACTGCAGTTTTATATGGAAACAATGGCTCTACTCGTGCTCCCATCATCGAGTAAGAAGAAACAAAATAAAAAAAAAAGAATTCACAATGACAGAAGAAGGGAAAAAAAAATAAAAAAAGGGAGGTAAAGTCCTATTATATCACACAAATGCAATGTCATTTTCTCTTAAGCGAAAAATATGTAGTGGCACAAAGTCTAAAGTCACAAGTTCTCTTCCACACATGTATTACTTAGTTTCTCCACAAGCGTCACGAAATAAAGAAGAAAAGTGAGCGGAAGAAAAAAATGAAAAGGGAGAAATAAAAAATAAAAGGAAATAAATAAGAGTGAAAAGAATGAGTTGAGAGAGTTTAGGCGAGGACGAGGAAAAGGAAAAGAGAAACAGAAACGAGAAGAGGTACTAGGTCAGGGTTCAATCGCAAAGTAGTAGCAGCTCACAACGTTTGAATTGCAGAAAAAATGTGCATATATACAGCTTCGTATGGGAGTAGTTTGCTAATGCACAACTAAGTACTTTTATATATATATAAATATCAACACATCTATGCACACTAAAGACTAGACCAATGAGATAAGTTTCAATATCTGTAAAGAAGTAGAAAAAAAAAGGAATACAACAAAGTCTTACAATCATCCAAGAGATCTTTATGAATAAAATAGAATTAATTGTCAATTTCTATCATACGCAATCAATTATTCCTCAATATGAGCAATAAATAAAATCGCAATTATTTACTAATCCCATGTAAATATTATCTCTCAACAATAAATTCTGCATCACTCCATAAATATATCAAATTTAAAAAAGCAAGAAAAAAAAACAATAAATGAATAAATTTAACCATAAATAAAAAGAAAAAATAAAATAACAAAAATGAACAAAATTTGTATGTATATATATACAATTTTTGCCACGTGTTTGTGTGCCGCAGGCTGCATTCTCGTTAACACTTTTAGGGCTCTTTCTCACAGCCGCAAATTCCACAACAGAGGCACATAGACTGCGTGCCATGAATTACTTAGCCTCGTCTATTCTCGTGATAAATTGTCTCTAACATAATTTTCTCTCACTTTAACACACGCTAAACAGCTCATACCTCATCTTCTCTATTCACTCAAATACATACACTAATCGTTTCAATAGATGTATATGTGGTTCATAAATACATAAATGTGTAACTATACACATGGTAGAAGAGAAAAAAAAAAAATGGGGCAAACACATGTGGTATCTATAATTCTACAGACTGTGGGCGCGTGCGTCAATTTTTTTAATTTTTTTGTTCCCTCCATTGGTAATTTTTTCCTTCCAATTCTCTTTTTTTCTTTATCTTTAAATATCATCTTGAAACCAATCGCTCTCTGACGAGTTATGTTACCATCTTTGTCTGACGTTTGGCGTCTACCTAATGCCTGATCAGCCGCAGTGTGTCGTTATTAGTCATTGGATATTGCATCAAAGACGACACGCAAATGTCAATCATTATGTACACAGTATATTATCAACATTTATATGCTGTAACATATATATTCGCGTAATATTATTCATGTTTATTTATATAAAAGAAAAAATATGTCCATGAATATTATGCACAAAGAAGCGACGACAGGTCAATGACAATGTGCAATAATTATCATTGTCACAAACACGATAATAAACATGAGAAAACCTGTGCCAAACACATTTATGAGTTCATGGATATTCATTTGTTCATACAATTGCGCTTGCCAATTGCCACGGTTGAATTGTGTTAATTTATATTTCAATATGTAAAATACAATTGTACTGCATATTTTTAATTAGTGGTCACTGCATGGTTGATGTAAACCATAAAATGAAACTGTCAAAATGAAATATAAATGAAAATTCACTTTTCCTTTCATGCAACATCGAAAAATAAATTTTAAATAATGTCCATCGCTGTTGTGAATTTTTATTTTCAACAATATACATTGTTGTTGCAATCGCAATTATTCTTGCAACTATTAATAATTTTCGCGATTAATTCACCGCACAATTTTTTTCCCCAATAAAATTCTCCTCTCTCAAAAAACAAACGCTATGGAGGAGTCATTATAAACACAAAACTTATTCACCTTTATGTGCTCATCCATGAAAAAATTCATAATTAAAATCCCTTAACCCAGTTTTTCCGTCTATCCACAAACAAAGTAATTCGAAAGAAAAAAAAAAAGGTTTCTCCATAAATAAAAAAATTATAATAGCAAAGTTTTTCTTCGCAGAAACTTCATGAGAATGTGAAAGAAAATAAAAACAAAAGAAATACAAACAAAATAAGTAACACAATAAATATGAATACACAATAAACAAAAGGAACCAAAATGAAAAATGGAAAAAAAAATATAGAGTTAGAAAATTATTTATCGAATATAAATTCTCATATTGCTGTAGGCATGTGTAAGTATAGCGCACGACTGTGCATGAATAAAATTCCGCCACATTCAGCCATATATATATACATACTCCAAGGCTATATATAAGGCAGAGTTGTTTTTCATATGTATATATATGTACGATAGTTCAGAACGAGACCATTTCACGGTTCTTTGGATGGAAAAATTTCAGAGCCAGAGATGATGAAGGGGCTTTAATATACATACATATATATATATATTCGTCAAGGGAGAAAAAATAAGGGTGAAAGAGGGAGGATGTAGCCAGATAGATAGAAATGGTAGTGAATACACAGTCACAAGATCGATGTGCAACCAGGAATGAATTCATTTTTCTTTTTACCTTCTCCTTCTCCTCCTCGTTCCCTGCCTCCATTTTTTTCTCCAAATTTATTTTATATATTTCTCATCATTTTTCATTCCTGAATGCTCTAACGATTGTAACTGTATTCTGAATAAACGCAAATACCGCTCGAAAAATTCTCATATAATTGTACGTATATGCATATCAAACGCAGCCATAAATTTCATAGTTGAATTTCCTACAACTATATTTATACATTTATTAAATAAATACCTATACAGGCAGTAACTTGAAAGTATTCTCAGAATTGACATCTATATATATATATATATATATATATATACAACTATTCAAGTGTAAATGAATATATACATATGGTTAAGTGCATGAATTCTGCCTAGAAATAACAACGGAAGTCGTTTTACCACCACGCATTTGATACTAAAAATTGTAGCACACATGGATAATAACATCAAAATGTTCAGTGCAACTAAGTTTATAACCGTGAAGGAAGCCTACATATAGGTAAGTACACTGTATATATCTAGCTGTACATTACTCTCAAGATGTAGGTGACATGTGCATCATATGCGAATATGTTTATATTAATTGCAGTTAGCTTTGACGTGGCATTTAAAATAGTTGTTTAGTAGGATGGAATAAATATATTTAATAATATTTCATAAAGTAGACGCGATAGAATAATATCCTCAAATAAAAAATATATATAAAGAGTATCACAAATACTATTATTATTAATTTATATTAACATTTTTTCTCTTCTTCGAAACTCTGTTTAAATATATAAATAATAATAAAGTAAATTTATTCAGTGACTGACAATAGTACGTAAATTTTTTATGAAAAATCTGCTATTTAATTAGTGATGATAATAAAGATTATTTATGCAAGAGTCACTTTATAATTTTTCGCTTGGCTGATTTAGAAAAGCTGATGAACGCAACCCCTCATTGCTGTCTCCCTCCATTTTTACAATGTCTGGGTATTATATGTAGGTATAAATATTTATATTAATCCTCACATAAGGGGAAAAAATAAAATAGAACCGAACGTATTGGCTGATCGACCATACGATTGGGCGGTTACGTTCTCAATCCACAAAAGTCATCTCACAAAGAGAAGTTTATTTATGTCAATCATTTGCAGTGAATTAGACATTGTGAAATAAACGCGGAAATGATTGGAATTTTTTTTTTTTTAGAAAATGGAGAAACCTGCGGATATATTTGTGGAGGACTATTCATCAAGAGTTTCAGATACTGTTTGACGTATACATACACATTTGCGGATGATCATTGACATGAATTGGAATCGTTTTCGTACAACGAAAATCCAATATCCAATCTCCTGACGTTCAAAGTAACCACATACTACCACATGACGATGCACATCACACAATCATATACATTTTGACAAACGGGAAATTGAAGTGCACAAAGGATTATTGAGTTTCACATATCGTTATGAACAATTGAGTTTACGTATAGACATGAAAGTAAATTTTCAGACGTACAAACGTCCTCAATAAATTTCATAAACAATAATTAATGATTTTCAACTCTCCACCTGAAGATAATCCATGACGAATCTTTCATGAATGTTATTCTACCAGAATATCACTACTAAAGACATGGCGCAAAAAAAAATATAATCAAATCCAATATATCATCAATCAAATGTCCACCAAAAATTTGGTTTGCACATTATCAATTTCACTTAACCTGAAATTCTCCGCTGATAATTAAATAATTTCCAAATTATCCAATATCTCAATCACAATTTCACCCCAACTACTAAATACAAATGTATAATTTGCAAAAAATGATTTTCATAATATGTAAAAATCGAAATGGTGAAGAAAATGATGAAATTTATTGAGGTTATATATGGATACAATGTACCAAGAAAATCCTTTGTCATTCTCGTTGTCAACAACAATGTAGACCACAAGTTGAGACGAAGTGTGAGGAAGTTGGGAGGATTATACTAGAGGATGAGACGATGGTTGAAGGAGATTGGTGGAGTATAAAATGCGCACGAGATTGCGCGGGTCGTGGTGGAGTGGCGGGAATTGCCAGACTCAAATCTCTCTCTTCTCTCACTCCTTTCTATATATCTACTAGTGCACGGTATCGATCTCTCGACGACGAAGCTTTGGTCCTCCGGATATACACACATACATACACATATAATCCTCTTTGTTCACATCTACCTTCCGCACCACCAACACATTGGAGAGATTCGGCGCGATGGCTCACGCGCACTCCGATCAACATTTTCCTGATTTTCCACAGTGACTATAGAAAACACATCACTCTCACCCTCATTCATATTTGGAACTTTGCCAAAAACGATAAAAAATTTATTTGAATATCTAATCTCGGATATTTTATATGGATAAAAATTATGACCAAATAAAATATATGAATATTCATATATATAAAGAGAGAGGGTGGGATAGAGAATGACAAAAATTAACATAAAAACAAAAATTCCAAATATCTATCAATAAATAATTCGATTTGAGAAAATAAATTACCAATAGCATGATAAAATATTTGATTGGCTAACACTGGGCAGATAAATAGAACATATGAAAGCATTTTTATGTTTTCGCTACGAAAAACTACGCGGAAATCATATTTTTCATGTTATCGTCTAAATGTCACAAGATTTATCGCACTTTGTTATATGCAACAGCAATTTTTACTCATCCATTATAACTTTCACTACATAGACCATAATGTGAACTCACTTTATCCATAAACCCATCAATAATTCCAATATAAATGAACGACAATTTCAAGATGAGTTCTTCAACACGGTACGTCTCAGTTCAAAGATCAAAACATTATTTTGCAAACAATTATTCATATAAATTCACATTATTTCCACGACTCAATATATAAATTCCACATTCATTTAGAAATTCCTACTTCAGAAAATCCCATACACCATTCACCATAATCGAGATAAAAAAATGAGCGACAAATCAAGAAGCCTAATTTAAAATGTCCAGCGACAAGTCAATCGAAAAAATGACATAAACTAATCAACGTCAACCTAAAATTGCCATTCATAACATAAAAATAAAAATACAACTGTTCTATTACACGCAAATCAAAACACACACCATACATATATATATATATATATATCTTCCCGACTGTCTCGTACTTGAAATACAACAGCCAGATGATCAATAGTCCCGATGAGTCATTCTGTCTATGCTTGAAAATTCCAATGGAGGGACGCTGCCATGCAGACCGTCGTATGCGAATAAACTATAGAGGATTATGGGGGTGAATATATATACACATACACTATCTCAGCTCATTCTCTATGTCCCTATGTCCTGTTGTCGAAAGAATAATTATACCAGAGAGCGATGAGGGCGAGTATTCAGCTCAGTCTACAACGGACAAATTCGGTCTCCCGAGGGACATGGCCAGAATGGAAATTATATATCTCTACCGAACGCTTTTTCATGAAATTTTCACCCCAATATTTCGCTGGCAGTAAAACAGTTAATTCCACCCTTTGAATTAATCAACAATTCGTTCGGTACATTTGAATGAAAAAAAGAAAAAATTACAAAATAAAAATGAAATATAAATAAATACTATCAAAGAAGGAGGAAATATATAATGTCTTCCCACTCATTCGTACACCCACACAATCTTGAATTTTATAGTTTCTTCTGTGTATTACTGCCATCGCACTGCAATAATAATATATACGCACAACAACAGAACCGGCGTCACTGGCGCCGGATAACGGCTTTGTTATGCATGCTCATAATGCTTCCAGCAACGTCTGGGATGTTATGCCACTACCCCTCGCACTTCGTCGTCGTCGTCATCGTCGTCGCTCACACCCCAGAATAGTTGACGATATAACTTGCCTTATGCTATTCGGTAGTTCACCATTGTCATTTCGCCTCTATCGTTATCTCGCTTATACACAAAACTTGAGCACAATGACCTTATGAATCATGTTCATACTCGCAGAACAGAAAAAAGACAACAATCGAATGATAATAGGAAATTGTTTCGAAGTATTTTTGAAGTAGTCTCTATTATCATAAAAAATATGTCAAATCAATTCCAAGTTTCGATACAACACCATTCAAACTCATATTTGCTTCAAAAATATTCGTATTCGGATTATCAAGAAGTTGTGAAACGAATATCAAGGCAGAAAGACACCTGCAAATATTACTAAACAAAAGCAAATAGCTTTCCTCATATTCGTATATGGATCTAATCATTATTTATTGCAAATACATAAGACGAAAATAAAATAAAACAACAATTCTCAGAGCGAATATTAAAAAATAAAGAGACTTTATGCATCCAGGAAATGAAATACAATGATTTAAAGCTAGCAAAACCCTCGGGTGAGCTTTTCACATTAATTATTGAATTTCCATCCAGACGTTATCAAATACGAGCAACGATGAACTTCTTCATTGCAACTACTCAAATCTAATTTTTTGTTCCATAAAAAGTAATCCTGTGCGAAAAAAAACTCTTTCACTATAGTTGGAAAGTAAAATAACTTACAAACAAATGGAAAATTCAACATACCCTGAAAAATCAAAATCAAATATGAAAATAAAATAAGTCTTCGTGTAAAATAGTATATCATCTCAACATTCTTATCCCGGAAATTGCTTATCTTCTACAAATACCTTGACACCATGATCTGATCGTAAACAATCGAAAACTCAACTTGTCGCGTAATCTTATATAAATATGTACAGTTGTAGTATATAACCAAGAAATGTTGTTAACGTTGCATTTTATACGGCATATTTTTTACTCAAAACAAAAGTTGAAACAAAAATGTGACTCAAGAAAATTCTTCATCATTCAGGGCAAACATGTGAGTAAATATATATATCCTACATTGTATTATCTTCAGTCCCTAACTAAGTTCCTCATAGAAACGACCCGAAAAAACCAGTTTCAAGTCTAATAGTTCATGACAATGAGGAAAAAAAAAAAAAAATACAACTATTATATCAAAATTAAAATATATAATTAAATATCACATAAACTATCGACATAATACCTCTTCACTAATGAGAAATCATTCATTCCTGATGAAGATTAAGAGGCAAAATTATTTTCACACTGAACTTTATTGGATTCAGCTAAATTACATTTCCAACAGAAAAAAAAGCAACATGACGTTGACTCATCGTGCGTGCACACGCGACTTAATGAGAATCCATCGCAACCCCCCACACTAATACCAATTAAACTCCACAAAGCGTCGTATGGAAGTATCACTGACTCATCATCAAACGGGAATATTGGTGGGTCGGGAGGAAAGAAACGTTCAATCAATTCTTCTATTTTTATTTCCTTTCATGTCAAAAGTATCGAAACTGTCTGACAGTTATTGATGCATCGTGAATATCTAAATGACTGCTATCCAATATTGCATTCACCAATACATTCAACAATAATTATTTGAATAATCAATTAATAACTAAAATCCCAAAAAATACAAAATAATTCACAAAATACATCAACTTTTCGTTTATTCACATGAATTAAAATGCAACATTGAAAGTACTTCTTACCAACATTCACCCAAAATTATCGATATCAATATGTCAAAAGCAATATCAAAATTAATTAAAAACATACACAGTATGCCTGAAAACTACGAAATAAATTCACAAACATAATTCCCAATACATGAAATATACTCCGTGTGACTTTTGGCATAATCACTTTTCCATATGAATAACCACAGTTTCATGTTAAAAATTCGTAGGTAAAATTATTTTAACCATTACTCTTTTCTTTACTGCGGTGATGCGAAGAAATTACCAACATACAAAATGTAATGTGGTCAGTGGAGTGTACAGTGCCACACACGACATCAGAAAATGAACAAAAGAAGTAGTGAAGTTATGGACGCGTGAAAGGAACCGATATTTATACCTAAATATATATATATACATACGTTTATGTATATAGATTGTGGCGTGGGACCCAAAGAATCGATACGATCACGTCACAATCACACACTCAAACACACACACACACACACAATGGAAAAACAACGAAAAAACTTGCACGATGACGATTGCACTTAAAGCCACAGCTGCAAATAAATCATTTGAAATTATGGAGAAGAGAATGAAGAGAATGAAAAAAATGCAGATAAAAAATGCACATTAGCCACTGAGCATCAATGCTATTTGTGCAGAATAATCGACAAGAAATATGGATTTAAATATATAATATTCTTCAACGATGATGATGACGATGATGATGATTATAGAGAAACGTTTGAAGTGCTGGGAAATTGAAGAGTGTGCAAAATTGAACCTAGCAAGAAATGATACGAGAGAGTAACCAGATAAACACGTTTGCACGTGGAAGTGAGTGCATATATATACATATATATCAGACGCCGTACTAATTGTGTACTGGGTATGATCGATAATAATCGCGAACAGACCTCCCGTCACTCATCCTCCTCATTTACCCTCTCATCTCTTGCTTCAATCAATACATAAATAATTTAATATCTCCTTTCTTATCTATGTATTAAATTTTTAGAATGTAACATCAATGTACAAAGGTGATTGATCTATAAACAGACGCTAAAATATGTCTAGTCAAACGAAAATTTCTCTCGAAAGGATTTCCCATCTTCGATCGTATTCCATAAAGTTATTTTATTATCACTCCAATAAAAACGTAGAATTAAACATTTGAAAATAAAAAATCCCACTCATTAAAACAGTCACTGCCAGTGACACCAAATTAAAAATTAACAATCATACATCAAATCAAACACTCAATTCGTTTGCTCAACATCAAAATCATATTTATTCTCGATTATAACGTCGATAAATTCAACTATATACCGATCGAAACGTTCATCTGATATAAACCTCAGATTGATCGCTTACGTTCATTTTAATTTCATCACAATGTATATTCAATTATTCAGATCGATTTTCTTTTCTTTTTTTTTCTTCAATGCTTCATAATTCATCGATAAGCACAACAGAAAAGGAAAAAAAAACCGCATAATCATTAAACAATCAACAACAGATACAATGCGTGAAGCAGAGAGAATTATACAGCTATTGTGAACTTCCAAACCAGATTCTTCAATCGATAAAAAAAAATAATCCAATCTCCCCTTTCTCTATTATGCATAAAATTTTCAAGTATCCCACAAAACCAACACTGTCGATATCCTGAAGACAAAATTAATATCCAGGTAAATCCATAATCCCTTCGATTAATTAAAATTAATATGATACAATATAAAATTGAATATTCAATCAATTTCTAGTAAATCTTAATAAATGAACAAAAGACATTTCGCAAAAATTAGTTATATAAAATTCAAACTCAATCCGGATATTAATTCTCTTTTACACTCTTCCCTCTCATCCCTTCACATCTCATTCTACCTCTTCTCTCACTCATTTCCCTCGGTAAAACACAGCAAAGCTGATATATATATATATATTTATACATACATATATATTAAATTTGATCATGTGGACCACAAAGCGAAGCGAAAACGCAGTGTGCCGAGGCGACTAATTAAATTTAACCGCTTGGAGCGGCAATTTTCTCTCCGTAGTGTTATATATATGTGATGACAACCCATATACGAAACTGGAGAACCCAAGAGTTCCAAATGTTCGTCGTACACGTACATACAAGTATATATAATAATTTTCTACTTAGCGCGCGCGTTCACACACACACACACACACAAGGACATACTGAAAATGAACATTAACCTACGAGTATGCAGCAACACATTTGCATCGCGTGTCACAAATATCAAAAAAGTTTCTTCATTACTGTTTATATGGCTGTTAGAATAACACCCCGCACTACTATATATTATTATTCCACTGCTCTATTCACGATTGTTCATTATTATTAAATATATTTAACAATATTTATGAATATTACACACACATTTTGTTCAATAGGTGAACAACGCACAGACTTCACGTAACTTTCTTACAAAGTGTACCAATATACAAAAATATAATACACTTTTCTTGTCATAAAATCTTCATGACTGTACACTACATTCTGTATAAAGAGTAATAACAGCAGGAGCATGAGAAAAATAATAAAGAAAATGCGAAAATTATGACACTAAATAAAAGTGAACGAGAGCTTAAGGATATAAATAGAGGACGATGCGACGCAACATAAAAGTTGTAAAATATAAAACGACCCTCTCCTATCATCTGACCTGCGACTCGAGTAGTAATTGGCCAATTACCTTCTCTCTGTCGCACTGTAACTCTCCTTTCATATACACTCGATATCCTCATCACTACAAAATTCCCTCTCCCTGTAAATATACCATTCTTCTACCACAATATTTCCTTTCCTATCCCCATAAAATACAAACTAAAACTTTTCTTCTATCAATTTTTTTTTTCTTTCCACTCAAATGAAAAACTATATATACACACATATACTTCATCTATTTTTCTCTTTATATCTACACCGCCCTCTCTGTTGTTTTCTTTAGTTGCTCCGAGGGCAGATCGTTATGTTAAGATTAAATTGTGGGATAACGGGCATGACGGTGGAGACGGATATAACGACGGAGTACGGAGGCGATAAGGGTCGCGAGAGGAGCCGGCACGTTTAAAACCACTACTAACACACTATTTATATATATACATATATATATATATAAATGAATGTATATACAATAGCAGTATGCATATACGTATATCAACATGTCGTGAGAAAGAAGAAGTTGACTTTGGATATAAGCAGTAAGCAAAGTGCAAGGGAACGAAATATCAATAGAGAGCCAGATTAAAACACCGTCCTTTTTACGACATAAAAATTACTTCAAATATTAATATATAAATTTTTGTTCATTCTCACAAAATCCTCAGATTTATTTAAAAATCAGATGACTACCAAACTAATTAAAAAAAACCACTTCTAGCAAAATTTTCTCTTCAATTTAATAACTTCATAAAGGATCAGAAAGAAACAAAAAAAAAATACAAATAATCTGCCAAAGTATCTGTGCAGTACCACTCATAAACTACTTCATCTTCTTCATTTTAATATCCTCACTGATTAATGATGGGTTTGTGATATTTTTTTCTTTCTTCAATATACTTTAATCGCAAGTAATGAAAAATTCAATTTTCGTCTTAAATTTAAAACATAAAAAGAGACAAAAAAATTCACCCTTCCATATTAACAAACAGTAATTACACTTTCAAAATCCAAACTTCACTAAATTATTCTCATTAAATAAAAATTTCCCTTGATGTTTCTTCCATTTATCTACAATTATTAACAATTAAACCCTACCAAAATCCAATTTTCAATTCGCAATAGAATAACTAATTGTAAATTAAAATAATAATAATAATTTAATCCATTAAATGGACATGCAAATGAAATTATTGTGATATGTAGGATAGAGCTTTTGAATTATATAGGTGCTGGCATGATTCGAGTCTTTTCACAAAGGCTATTCTCACTCGCCTGTGTACTAGCAAACATAGACGAGCACACACACACACATATATATATATATATAGATATGTAAATACATATGAAATGCCTATGACCGGTCCACACTCGACACCGCCGCCACAGCGGCATTGTACCGTCGAGTGGACTCTCCATCATATTTCTTTTTTTTTCCCTCCCAATGTTTTTCACGTCACTTTTTTTCTTCTTTCTTTTATCCAACACCTTTGTCACCGGCTTTTCCATTATGTCTACATATATTTTCATACTATTACTCGCCTAATTGTAATTACACAAGACATATTGCTCCAGAGACCTCCTAATTATTTATACATATACATATGTATATATATGTAGGTATATATAACAACACGCGTATATGCAACATAAAGTTTCGCTGTCTGGAGAGATATACTTTTTTTTAACGACGTGAAAGTTCAAGAAAAAGAAGAGTGGCATGAAATTGCCCCAGTAAAAATTTTTTTTTCCCCTCCTTCACCGTTTTAAATTCACATTTTCCCGTATGCAATTCATCACTTTCATAAAACATATCCGCAACTATATCTATATATTTTTTGGTTCATGAAATTCATTGAAAGATATACACTCAACCACAAGTAAATATAGTCCAGTGAATCTTGATGGAAATATAAAAAAACAATTAAACAATAATAATAAATAAATAACGAAAGAAAAGTGAAAGTGATATACAACCAATAACACCTGTATGAATTTCCCAACAAACTTAATTTCCTATCTGTCCGTAATCCTTTCATCGCAATTGTACAATTGCCAGAATTATTTCGAACGTTCGAGCGTGAAAAAGCAACAAAAAAAACAAACAAACAAAGATGAATAAAAATAAAAATCAGTTGAAACTATAAAAACAATAGCCATAGGAATTGCTATAAATTTTCTAAGCGAACTGTACCATCAATCCGGTCTGCTCTCGCTTTCTCTTCGTCATTCCTCTTTCGCCCTATTCGTATGGACCCGTCTCACACAAATCCCCGTAAGGGGTGGCCGGTTTTGGGTGGTATATAGTAGCGATGAATTCAAGCGCACACGGCCAACCGACGCACGATCGAATTCTGCAATGTCTCACACGTATCCCCTACACAAACACACACACACACACATACATACACACACGCACAAACACATAAACACACGCATCAATATGTGAATATAGGCATTCTATGTGTCTACCAAAGGCTAAAGAACACGCGGATGAATATAAAAAGAAATTTAATAAATTTGTCATCTCGACCCGGTCGCACTCAAACAATGGAGAATAAAAATGAAACAAAAGAAATACATTAATAATAATAATTAATATTCCGATCATAAAAAAATGTATATTTTGTTTCATTAATTAATTTATGTTGCAGCAACATTAAAGTTTTATCGTGAAAAATAATTAATCAAAAAATAAAAATAAATATATATATATACATCAAAAGAGAGAATAAACAAATATATATGATTGAGAAGATAAATTAAAATGCATTAATACTCATAGCCCCATATATACACATACACATTATATGACTATAGATACATTAAAGGGGATATGTGACGATAGTGCGCCTTGATCCACCGCGCTCGTTACACGATAATCCGCCTCGTAACCTCGAATCCAAGCATAAAGAACGGCACTGTGATATTGTGCGTTGTTTGTTCATATATATGCACATATAAACACTATTGCACGCGTGCATTTCTCTCGTATTATACCTAAACATACGCTCCCGCGCGCTCTCTCACACTTTACATAAGCGCGCGCGCTTGCATGTATGTTATATATCTATATACATATTGGATACACAATATGTATGTTAGACTGATACGTAAGCATGCAGAATAAAGTGAAGAAGCGAGAAAAAAAAAATAGCGAGAGGGAAAGAAGAATGATAGGGAAAAATGCGAAAGCAGCCGCTACTGCAACGGTGGTTACTCGCGCGTGTCACCTGGGACGTGTTATCGCGAGTGAGATATAAATTGACGGTCGTAAAATGAAACTGCTCCCTGAGCATCACAATCAACCATCGATCCCGAAGACAATTTTATCTCATTTTGTACTTGTTTATTTATTGAAATACAATATGCATCAATTTATATGAGAATAAATTAATATATTATTTTTAAAAGTGAATGTAAATTTATTTTTTCCTACATACGCGATGAGGAATTATTCATAAAAGATGATAAAAATAAATATGGGAAATACAATAATTAATACTAACTTTTATGTTTCAAATAACTAAATTAGAATTCAAATAAAAATTAAATCATCAAAGTTTTAAATATTCTTTGGATATTTTTTTTCTCTCTCCAAGTATGACCTGTTCCAAATCATCGTAATCGAATTCATCATAAATTTAAAACTATTGAAAGAATACACAGAAGTCTCAATAATTCCGTAACACAAAAACCACTGTTGGATTATGATCAAACGTATTCAAAATAATCAATTAATATCCCTTCATCCAAAATAGAATAATACACTCGTTATTTTAATTACGATACATCAGCTCGTTACATAAACACAATTGTTCAAATAATTGAATTATGGTAATTAGTCAATTATTCCAGTCTTCCGCCTACAGAAATAAAATGATCAAATAGTCAAGTGGAAGAATTAATATCCATTCTTTTCTCATAACATTATATCATGCATAATATATAACACGAAATCAAGAGCTTAAAAAAAAAACAAAGGCTCGACTATAACTAAACACAAATATCCATGAGAGAACATCCCATATATATTAAGCAATGACTAATTTAATACGTCAATGGAAGAGAATATGAATTATCGTCAATAGTAAATGTTTGCTTCGCCTTACAGGCGCCAATGCCAACTCAACGACATAGAAAAACAGGCAAAACATATAAACAAATAAAACCTAATTTTTTTCAACACCTCAAAAACCAAACAAAGCCGCGTGTGCGTATCATGACTGAAAAAAAAGAAAAAAAGAAAAATTCCTCATCGTTCATATTTCATCTCACATTCCAAATAATTTATTTACAAATCCACATATTTTTCTACACAAACTTTCGTCTCGTTCCATCGTCAACTTATATATTCAAATAATTCGGCGCCACTTCACTGTGCGCGCGAGTAACTGATCGATGCGCAGTGTGTGCGCGTCTGTGTCTATGTTGCATCGTTCGCCGCTCCAGGGTCGAATATAATAATGTCTGTGTGTCTGTGTGTGGCGCACGAGGAATATAAAGGAAAGAACGACGAACTAATTTTTTTTTTCTCTTTTTTCAACGTCTGCCCATGCGCCCCTCGTTTCCTCACCACGAATAGGTATAGCATTATTATATAGAGTATATAACCAGGTGAGCTACCAACGCGCGACTGTTGTATAGTCCTATCCCTTTCGAGCGATATTACCCACGCGTGTCGCCATTGTTCTCCACACAAAACCATACGACATTCAATGTGTTTGTGCATTGAAAATAAATTTGCAGATTAACGATGCTAGTTTCACGTGATCCAAATATTAATGCAATGAAGCCAAAACAAAAAAAGATGAAAAGTACAAAAACAAAAAATTAAAAGAAGAATGATGAAGTAATCATAAATGAGCATACAGAACTGTACAAACGTGCGGTGTGCTATTCGAATTATTAATTGAATATAATGGAAACGGAAAGTATATGTATGAATGTGTAGTTGCATGAACATGTTTATACCGGACGTCCGCGAGGATATCCTAATATATTAATACCGACGACGTGTAAACATACATTTATACACCTACAGAGATGTGATATATTTGTGAGAGTGTGCCAACCGATTTAATATGTAAATTTACATGTAAAATATTTTTCAGAGAGAAATTTTACACCGGATGACAATTTTCCAACGATATTAACAATTATTATTTTCTTATTAATTAAATGAGCAACTTCATCGGATATATATAACAGATGGTGTTTTTTTTTCTTCCTACATCCTCAACATTACAACAAAAATAATTGGACATAACTTCAATAATATAACAATCGTCAGATGTTCCAGATTTATTTTTTTGTATCCAACATCATTTGGATCGAATTCAATGTATTTATCGATTGATGAAGGGACTGAAACACAAAGAAGTCTACGGATAGAATGTGAATACACAACCTCGCGATTTTCAACCAGCTGCTTCACTACTCCCCGTACTAATATAAACTCAACCAGCCTTGCGAAAACAAGTAAATAGTCAATTGTAAAAAAATACAAAGTGACATGAAGTTGAACAAAAATTAGGAAAAACAAATCCATATTACAAATAGTAATGATGAATATTTTTTAAATTATTCAACTATGAAAGTTGTCATCAAAATAATTATCCTGTGATGCATTGCTAAACGTTCAACACAGCTATAAATATACATTTACAAAGTGATCGATACTGAAACACACCAAACAAAGAGTGATCCTTCACAGGTACACAAACTTCATATGTTGTCTCTTACCAAACAACTTTGAAACGCCAAATATATATACATATATATATGTATGATATATATATAGATGGTAAAAGTAGGAATAGAATTGCCTATCAAGAGCGACAAGCATATTGGTTTTAATCCTCAACCATGCATATAGACTTATCCACGAAGCGAGTACACATAAATACATCTATACATATATAGAATGTGTACAACATGTACTCGTATATTGTGTTCGCATGTTTTATCAGAATTGATTGTTGTCGATAAGCATATATAGCTATCAGTATGTTGATATTATTTTACAAACCACTGCGATGGAGTTGCTGATATTTTTTTTATTGTAAAAAATCAATGTTATCGGTAGTCTATGGGTATTATAATAGGTTTCTCTACATTTTTTTCATGGGAAAAATCTTTGTTTGCATATCATATATTTAATTGAGTGTGAAATTATTGTGATTACATTACTGAACTATATAAGTATTTAACAGTAATCTGATAGATAAATCTGAGAATATAAATTCGGAAAAAAGGTCATGTAAAAAAATAAAATTTTCAAAGAAATATAAGTGAGAAAAATACTTTCTCAAACATACATATTCCACAATTCCATGAATTGTCGTCACCTCACAATGTATTTGTCAAGATTTTTCTCCACAGAATGTGCGACGTGACACTTTTTCTCAGTTATTTGTTTTCTCCAATATTCACACGACTTTATATCTTCGTCAATATATTCAAATATTGTAACATGAAGTATGTGAAATCATTTCAAATTCCAAATATCCGAGTGTACAATTTTTTAATTGACAATATGTGTTATTATTAAATGAAATTAAAATCCAATGCGTCCATTGAGTCAAAGCGTAAAGGTTAAATTCTGCCAATATCGAATTTTCCACTGTGACATTTTCAATGAAACCAACCAAGAAAAAAAAAATTGAATATCAAAACTCATCCAATCCACTCCGCAATAAAATTGTGCAAACATATTGCATTGGATTGATGCACTCTCTAATTAAAAGCTTCCACGTTTTTTATATTCATTAAATTTTCTCTCCACAACCCAAAAATATATCTACCAATGTCGATGTTTATTGATTAAAAATGAATTAGCTAACGATGAATATTGCAATATTTTCCCAACACAGTCCAGTGAACTTTTTAATATCAACGATACAAAGAATAAAAAAATAAATATACACAATTTTATATACGAACATTTCAAAATGAAAATTAATTATTATCGTCATATAAATAATGCTATGATATTCTATAATTAAAAAATTAATTTGCTCGCACGAGGACCTGGTAAAATAGAAAGCTTAAATCTACATGCATATATATATACATAAATATAATATAAAAATAGTTCCAACACAATATTTAAATGTACTCAAGATTGAAGATTAATCGTACTGGCAAACGCGGATGTCGTTTGTATACCTAATTTGGTAATAGAAAATGAATTCAGTATACAGTTGCATATTCAAGTACATACGAACCAACACACACACACACACACACACACACACACACAATTCACTTCAAAGGAATTCTAAAATGTGAATTATGGGAGAATACGCAACAAATTAAAATTCTGCGCATTCATTTTGATCGAATAGAAGGAAGAAAAATGTTGGAAGAGAAAAAAAAACAAACAATTCAACCATATCAAACTACCGACAATACACATGTGTGTATATGTACACATCAATGACAATGGATCTGATGATGGTTAGGTCGGTATTCAGGCCATATTATCATACCTTTGAATCTCTCTTATGTACATTTTACGATTCGCCATGACGCACTGCGTGTCTTATGTTACTCAATAAGAATATTAAAACGACCACGTCGCCGGACCCGAGAGATATATTAATAACGTGAATGTATATCGCGAACGCGCGTACATTCATGCAACAAACGAAATAACACTGTGCATAAAGACACCTTGAATTAATAAAATACATGAATGAAATGAATTGAAAAAATTAAATAACGTGCAGTTTTCTTAATTAAATTCAAACAAATAAACTCACAAGTATAATTTAAAGTGTCTTTTGAATAAATCTATACAACAGGTGCGTGTCTGTGTGCCTGTGCAACAAACACCAAAATAAAAGATGACAAAAAAAAAACATTCATCTGCGTGTTTGCCAGCAAGAATAATCTCTCTCCTCGTACAAATATATAGAATACAACTACTTATACATAAAGCTGTATTTTGTTTTCTCGTCAGTTTGCTCTTTTTTTTTTTTTTTCTTTCTATACATTGTACTCGTCGAAAATTTTGCACACAAGCCAACATTATATTCATATTTAATACACGCAATGTATAAATATTTCAATCGAGTAATTAAATTATTTATGAACAATTGAGTGCACATATTCGCAAAACAAAATATAGAAAATTATATACAATTAGTAAACAAAATGAAGGTGCATTGCTGCAAAATAGCGCTCACTATGTGCAAATATTTCGGAATACAAATACAAATAAATCGAACTGCTGAATGAATAAATAGACGAACAAAATGAAAATTGATGAATTCAATTGTAAATTCGAATGTATTGTGCCGTGAGACTGGATAATATGCGCGCCTACGTATTCGCATGTGCAGAAAATTATGAGCATTCAATCTATATGATAAATCGACAATGCCAACCACCCAATATTCATGTAACCTTCTGTGTTACATTGTGCATGACAATATGACGTTGTTTCCGAGTGTCCCACGGTTATTGTACACATTTCACATCAAAGACAAAAATTTAATATATATAGTACAATAAAAAAAAGAAAACTCTGACGAGAAAATAATAAATAATTAAATAAACGAATTATAGATAAAGTGAAACACAAAATATTGCTCCACATAATAAACATTATCATCTGTATTATTAAATAAATATTTCAAACTCACCCGTTGTATCAACAATATCACACAGGCGATGAATAAATTTTACTCTCTTTGTCTACGAAAATTCCGATGCACTCCACAACACAAACACAATTATACACAAATAAATTCACAAAAAAAGTGCACAAATACAAAATTCAAATACTGAAAAATCAGAATAGAAAATTAAACAATCACAAATTAAAGAATGTGAAACCCGACCAAGCAATATAAACACCCGGTTGTTTCTTTTTTTTTCCCGCTGTGTTTACACTTTACACTGCCGTATAAATACCTCGATATTATCATTCATTTACGTAGATGAAATAACACACGTTACTCTACAACTTCCTATATAACTTCAATATATACGATTGCACAGATAAAAAACTGATTTCCCGCGCTTCACAACGCACCAATATTCACACTGTAGCAGAATTTTCCCGCACTTTATGTTCAATTAATCGAGAAAAAAAAATGGACGCTGCAATCGATAGTGATCTATTCGATTTTTATACTCACTATTAATATCATCGATTATTTACCCAATTGAAACACTTGAAAATTGCATATTAATTATCATTACAGGCCATTTTTAAGGGAAGAATAATAATATTATCAATAATTCTATGCAGCGATTTAAAATCGCTGAAATAACGAATTTGCAACATTAATGCGATTCCCTTCTTTTATTTATTCCAATAGATAATTTTTTCTATGTTTAATATCTGGTGTTGAATTGTGTTATCATTGAGATCTGATTCACAGCAAAAACTAATGAATATATATGCAAATATGTGTGTATATAGATATTTATCGTGAGAAATAATGCGCAGCACAGCGAGACGAAGTTTACAACTCGAGCGCTCGCGGCCAACTGACAAACAAGTGACTGCCACAGTGGTGACCCGGCAAGCGTAACCACTACCACTACTGCTACTACACTACAACCACCAGCACTACTACTACTACTATTTCGATACCACCACCGACTCGTATTCACCATAAGCGCAACCTAACACGTAACACCCACGCGTCCCTCTTCGTCTCTGACTATGGGATCTCTGCAGGCGACCAAACACGCACCTTTGATTTTCTTTCTTTTTTTTCTTCTCTTCTATCACTCACTCTTTCTTTTTCTCTCTTCTTTCATTATTCCATTCCGATTGAATGTACGTGAGTATGGACCGCGAGAAAAAAATATATTTTGATCCCATGTCGATTCCCTATATCCATATGCATTTACTTTATTCTTTATTGAGGGAAGCAAAGATGGAGGAAATGTTGAAAATAAAAAAAATTCGTCGATGCATAATGTGAATGTATGCACGTAACGGATATACACATTCGATTTCTGTTCGGATAACCTTTAAGGGCACCTAACGGCGTTTATCAAAAGGTTCACACCCTTTTTTTTTTTCTTAATTCTTTTGGATGAATATAAAGTCAGTATAAATGCACGTTGTATTGTGTATTTCGTTGGAGACAAAGAAAATATTTGATACACACATCGGTTTGTTTACTTCTCTCCCCTTTGTCGTTCGTTTCGCTAGTATTTTTTTTTTTTTTTCATCCAACTCGGGAATTTCTCAGTACAAATATTCTTGGAAGATTTGAGAAACAACACCGTATGAGTTTATTGTTGGTAGTGACGGTGGTATAGGTAGAGGTATGAACGATATCACAATCTCTCTTACAGTGATATTGAACAAACACAAAAACAAATACGAATTCATACGCACACACAGTTGCACTCATGCATACTCTTTATTTACGATTTTTAAATTCGAAACCTCGACTATCACAATGTTCACGTGAAGGAATTTCATGATAACAATAAATACTATAAATCACGTGAATATATTATGCATACGCTGGTGAATGAAATAAAATGAAAAGAATAAAAATTACGAATTCCAAATTGTGAACGTACAACACCGCTGCGTCCATTTTGATGGCTTAACAGTTGGTAGGTGTCCTGCACAAACATACCAACATCGAGGCCAGTACAATTCGTCTGCCGGTAACGTAGATATTATCGTTACGCGTTTGTCGGTACAGTCAGAAATGTACAGACAATAGGTTGGTAAATCAGCAACTTGCATGATAAGTTCCCTTCCTGGTTTTCAGTCATGAGAATATTAATATTCGTCTCGTGTGTCAACGGACTTATTCAAGTTATTTTTCATACAAATAAACGTTAAACAAACTGGAAATAAGCTGAGTTGTCAACTAATCAATAACCACTGTCAATGGGATATACAAATGTCGGATGAATGCATGAATTGACTGCAAGTTCAGTGATATTAATAATATCGATGATAATATTAATTCTGTAGCGTGACTTTAGCAAAAAAGGAGAAAAATGTCGATTGGTATTATCGTTCTAAGTATAAGAAATAATATTTAATGAAAAGTAATCCAGAGAGCTGGTAATAAACGGGGATGAACTACGTGCAAAGTTGTGTATATACCTAATATGATTTCTGTACATTTCGAAAGACGAATTTATATATATATTTATATATATATTTATGCATAATTTATATACCTGTACATCAAAATATACATATGAATAGTCGACGAAATTCATCGTGTTGGAGTCTTATCAAAGATATTTGCAATCTCGCAATTTGCCGCCACTTGAAAACTTGATGGCTTGAAGTTTAAGTCCTGCGAAACGGCAGACATCTGCAACTAATATTCCTCTTTTTTTTTTCATTACGTTTTTTTTACTCTTTCATATATAGATATAAATTCACCGTCTCATCAACTTTCTTCGGACAAACCTTTCATACCGTAAATAACTTGATTTTACAACGATTGAAGCGAAAAAAAATAGGAAACTTTTAAATGAAATCAACTCATCAGCAATAAATTCACAGATGAGAAGATATAAAACATAGAAAAAAAAAAAAAAAAAAACATAATTTTCTACAGCGTTTTCCCATCACATTGAAGTGATTGCATTTGTACCTGGAGGCCTCTTATAAAACGACTAACTCAAAATAACAATTTTGTTTTCTTCTTCTAAGTGTGTCGTACACCCTCCAGCAGTCGAATATAAAACTGTCCACGATGAGAGAGAAGCAAACAAATTACAGCATGAAACGAGGACGGCAGAGTAATTAAGCCGGGAGGAGAAATATAATGAAAGAGAGGGTAGATGAGAGAAAGTGAAAAACGAATATATAACTATACATAATGTATTATTTATACATACATAAAGTATATAGATGAACAGATAGTGTGATGTAGGATGGTGTTATGAGGCACGAAGTGAAATAAAGTTGAAAGAAAAACAGAGGCGCCGCACGAGAGGGTTTCCCATGGAAAAAAAAAAAAATGGCCACTCATGTGCCTTTGGTGAACATATTCAATGACTAAACGAATGCTTCCTTTTCTGCGCGAAAATGTAACGTATATATATCCTTTCATCGAGCATAGAGCGCCACTGCACGCTATCGATATGTGGATCCAATTCCATCCCAACCTTTAATACCACACAGGACCAAGTGATCTCATTTGAATTTCAAAGAGTATATAAAACTATATTCTCACAGTACCACACATCTATATATAAACTCTCGCCATAAAGATGATGCATATGTATATGTGGACCCACCCAAACGTATACAGGGTGTCGTGCAATTTATAGTTTTTTATTTCACTGAATATTTTGTAAGTTGTAATAATGACTTTACTTATTGTGAGCTTGAGTACAGTTGCTCTAATCACATTGGACATTACTTGAGATCATTTTGACATAAAAATACAAATGAAAACAGGAAATTTATTGTTCGTTTTGTATAAACAACTTATACCTCCTGCTTTTGTTTTTTTAATCATCTCTGTAATGATAATTAATACTCAGTAATAAATATTCCACAAGTTTTGGAAATTTTTCCCAGTGCTCAACAATAATTGAATATTATCGTACAACTGGCAAAATCTTTATTATACTGCGCAGAATTTTTCACATTAGAGTATAACTATAAGTCACAAGTCACCCTGTACATGAGCATATATTCAAATAATATACCATCAATTGTAGAAAATTCATTTTGAATTTATGAATATCAATTTTTTCATTATTATACATTCAAATATTTCATTTTTAGTTACAGAGATGGTATAGATATGTAATCGACCAAACTCATTCTTTTTTTTGTTTCTTTTTCCCATCCATTTTCTCTCACGCTTGTGCTCTCGTTTCTTCTTTTTACTTGAACTTTGATATCACCATAGAAAAGAACATTGGGAAGCCCCCAAGCACTGAGGAATAATGGCAGTCGGTGAATAGTGGAGTACATCGGTCCGTTAAGCTCTGCCATTACCTCCTTCTTATCTGTCCCTCCTTATTTTTCTGCTCCACTCCCTCCTTCTTCCATCTCACCCACTCCCACCCACACTCGTTATACCCCTTCATTAATTTGTGTTGCTTGATTATTATTAATAGCAGTCGCTTCATGAGATTGTAAATAATTGAATTGCATAATGAAAACCAAAAAAAAATATTTCATTTTTACAAAAACACATTTTAGCTAATTATCATCAATATCAGATCCATTTTCCGATGAAAATTGTGATAATCAATACTGCAATATATTTTATCATTAAATTCAACGATACTGAAATACAATTTTGAAACATAACATTCAAAAACCATTATATAATAATAATTATACAAAATGGAATTAAATTCATTGAAACATGTAGAGATAATTCAATAAGCATTTGATAATAAATTAATTCAAATATCCATGTTGTCAATGACGTGTCTATCATATCAACATTGATGAACATGTCGGATATGAAATAGGATTGCAATTCCAAACAGCGAAATTCACCGATGAATACTATAAATACGAAAATACATTGCTATTAATTTCACTTTACATTTCCTGTATATAAGATATTGATACCCTCTATTTCAACACAACTATCATACGATCGAGTTACCCAATTTTATATACATGAATATGACCATAGTAACATGTCATAAATCCAGTAATAAAATTCCGCTCTATTGCAAATGAACAGTCATTTATTCATACAAATATATAAATAGAATTACTTTTTGACTTCTATGTATATATTGAATAGATGCTGCCAATTCAGTCGTTCGTATAGTAACGATTATGTAACAGTTTGTATAATTCGTATATATATATGAGGCAATCGCGGTTTATTGCAGAATTTTCCCCTTTAAAAGCATTAAATCCAACAATATCACAATATACATAGATGGTATATTTATACCCCTGGGTATGTATGTAACATATATACATCGTAAATGCAGATGATCGCAAAATCTCGAGTAGAAATTCGTGGATGCGAATACATATACATGTTTGTCTCGTATTCAAGCGATATGTTCATACTATACCAACCTAATTCTAAAGCGCTTGCTCAGTGCCACATATACAATCATCTCAAAATAAATCCTACTGCATTATTCCCCCTTTAAATATCTACTCTCGCGAATCATATGCATCTTTTATCATGTGAAATATTCGCCTTTTTGAATTTATACTCACTGATTTCAAATGCGGTGTAACGATTCTCTCGATTTATTTATTCTAAAAGTATTCTTGAAAAGAGGAAAAGGACAGGAAGATAAATTCTAAAATAAAAATATCGACTGATGTTCTTGCGAGAGCAACGGGATATTGAAGTTTTCGGTCAGTGCGCCATTTTAAGTATATTGTCAATTTTCGATGTGTATGGTACGAGGATTGTATGTGAAGATGCAGACGTGGAGTAAAAAAGGCCATCAGGAATGTCAAAAGGATCACAGAGTTCAGTGCAATAACGAGTAAGGAGGACAAGAGGGATGGAGGTCAAAAGCTGAATTGAATCAATTGAAAAGACGAAGGGATATTAGAAAAAATTGTGAAGTATATAAAGTTGAGAAAAATGGAGATTCGGAAATGGATTCCACTCGAGTGCGATAAGGAATGATAAAATGGGAAGATGGAGCAAGACATGGAGTCGATGGTGTGTGTGCTTATATTAGCTATGTAGTATTGAGCGGCATGAGAATAGGGGATGAATGAGAAGATAAGTGCACTATAAGACCACCCCTATTGACTTTGTAGGTCAGCGAAGTCAATTACGTGACATTGTTGTATCATGAGTATATTGGAAGCTCCCAACATAATGTCATTCAATTGTAAACAAGCTCAATACAAAAGCTTTCATGAACTAATGCTTGAACGCTTGATGTGTTTCGCTTACTTGTAATACTTCTGAAAAAATGTGTAAATTTATTGGAATTATTTTTGTGTCAGTAAGTCAGTGGTTGTTTTTTGATTCAATGTCATCAGTTATATATCTCGTGATGATAAGAATATTTTTAGGGTGTCTACTAGAAATACTAATTCAGTTATATCAACGAAAAAGATCTGACTCCATTTAAAGTTGGTAAATAAATTTATTATTTTGTGCAACTTCACTGGATGAAATTGATCGAAAAGATCGAGTATAAGTAGTAGAATGAATCAAATATCATCAAATAGAATCAAATATGAATGCATTTTTAATAACTTCAACAAAGCAGACGTTAGAGATATCAGTTTGATTGTAGAGACTGGATCTTTGTGCACTAGATACTTCGAGTCGTAATATTCTCACAGAAAGTTCAAACGTCACTTTGTGAAGAGTAAGAAAATGTCGCTTTGGATGTGTCTTCCAGAAAATCAAGCCCAAAGAGAGACGTAAATTTATTCATTAACGAAACGAAATATTCATTGTTTGTGAGAGTTTCATTATTATGTTGTTGTGATCTAACGTGGTATCACTAATTTGTTATGCAATGTGATCGCATGTGGAAATATTCTCGTAAACTTTGTGCAGTTACAGAGTCAGGAGTATCAAAATTCTCGGCAAAACTCAGCAAAGTTAATGAAGCTTGCAAATTCTTCATTATCTTTGACACTTGATGTGACAAGATATATCCTGTCGTTATATATATATGTATATATGAAGAATACAGTCTAGGCATAGCTTCGAAACCTGTACAATCTTGTATACGTCCACTCAATCTTCATCTGAAGCGAATATTCTTGGAAAGTTCAATGCAACAATATATATGTCGACAATATGTCTTGCAATCGATGTGGACGTGCATCAGAATGCTATATCTAACGCTGCTGTTTTGTTCATGCAATTTTCACGAACTTATATCTCATGGATGCCGAAACTTTTATATTTAATGAATATAAAGCGTTGATTAAAAAATTCTTTAATACTTTGGTAGAGTAAATATAGTGTCTGAACTCTTTTTTTTTTTATAACTGCGAACTGTGCACAATGAATTACTGAAGATGAAATGAAAAACCTCGAACAATATCACGAAATAGAAAAAGTTGAGCTGTTAACTTTGACGTCATTTCCAACACATTTCAACGATAGTTAATGATTTTTCAATCAATTTTCCATGAAGTAATTATTCGTATTATAGAGTTAATTGAAAAAATTTGATACTATAGGACAATCAGATAAATAATGGAAATATTCAATTCAAATTGTTCAAAGACGTGGTAGAGAGGATTCAGTAATTAACTGAGAGCTCGATTGTTTTGTCAGAGTTCAATTTGAAACTTCGAACGACTGGAGATTAATAATATTCTGGGGATTTCTATCTCGATAATGAATAGAGATATATGGAGATGAGGAAAAAGAAAGCAGATTTGAAATTGTTTTCATTTGTCCCGAATATTTAGATAGCATATTATTTGGAATGTTTCGGATTATAGAAGTTATGCAGGATTTAATTACGTTCAGTCGAACAGTTTCATCTACTTCATATCAAAGATAATAAATGAGTGGGTGGTGGTGAAAAAGAAAATAATATTTCAAATTAGTATTTAATTCTAATTAAGCATAATGATTAATTCATAATTTATCTATTCAGATATTCCCTTTTACTCTTCATGTTCTCCCTTTGCCTATACTGTCCTTACTATATATGCGGAATATTGCATGGAAATGGTACAGCAACATCGCCATGGTAACTGTACTTTCCTAACTACGTTGAATATGCTGAGCTGTTTCGCTACTTTTGGAAGCGAATTATGCTCGTTTCTACGATGGAATTGTCCTAATTGGCGAGGATATACTTCTGTAGACAGGAAATAGCCAGCAGAAAGTACACTGATGATAAATTGAAATAGTGACAATGATGTTGATGAGGATGAGAGCAAAAAAATATATAAATGGAGCTTCTCATGCTCCAAAATGACGTAGAAACAGACAAATTAAAAGAGAGAAAAAGTAAAAATGTTCATATTTGCAAAAACAGTGAAGTGATGAGTTGGACAAAATTTTTTCATTGTTACTCACTGATGGAAATGAAAATGCCACTGATAAATGTGAAAAATATGACGAAAAATTTAAAAACACATAGCTTTTACCACGATGACATTATTATAGATTTCATTGAAAAATATTTCCAAATATCAACGCAGGAATATAGACTTCATCCGCAGTATATAAAGACATAAATATAAAGAGAAAACAAATTGCACTAAAAAATATGTAGTTCAGCTTTTACGTATTACATTTCTATATGAAATGTCCATAAAAAATTCGATCAATATGATATGGGTACTTTGAAAATACAGTTCTCGTTTCAAATAACACTGGTGTATACTCTTCTTCAAGAGATCCACATTGCACTTCGTTCTCTACATCTTTCTGTTTTTGTTTCTATCCTTTCATCCAATTTTCGTCTTCAATTTTCCCTCACATAAGTTTTTCTAACCACTCAAACTTGTCAATACCCAACCCAATCATTGATCAACCGAATTTCCCAACGGGGGAAAAAAATACGATAAAATTACTGTCAATAAGATATTTTTTTTTGTGTCAACTTCAAAACGTATCTGTCAGCATACATAGCGGACAAATAATGGGATATAATTATTTGTTCATCGCCCTACACGAATTCATTTGAAAACGTTGGACTCGATAGTTTTATCAGTGCACTCATGCCAATCAAATGATTCGCATCGATAATAAACGTTTCATGTGGTATCAACGAAAACTGAATGAATATACAGACAATGAACAAATATTGTATTCGAAATTCTATAAAAAATCCTTCAATGCTTGTCATCAAATAGGAACGTTGAACAAGTAAATAAAAAATAATAAACACAACGGAAAATAATCAAATGTTACATGTTGAAAAATGATACAAAGACAGGGATCCCATAAATTTTCCTATTATTTCTATATCACCAGTTTCTCATATATAAAACTAATACTACTGTATGTGTGCTCAATGTGTGGGATCGATTTGCAAAAAGTGAGAGGGACTGTTTTATTTCCACGAGTCGTCGGGTGATTTTGCAACTGAGAGACATGCGCGTCGCACAAACGGACATATAACATAGACGTAGATAAAAATAAAGGATAAAATAATAAAAAGGGAGAGATAAAAAAAACGCAACTCGCGCGAGCTCGAGGCCTCGTTACAACGTCAGTTGGTAGGAATATACGTATAGAAAGCCACTCTTGCACTGTATACTGTGCCACCAGGGACGAATGGACGAACCGCGCGCGTGCTTTTATCCCTACACGTTCGCTACGGCTTCACCTTTCTTATTTGTCTTTTTATTCTTTTGTGCTTTAATTTTTCTTCCTTTTTACTCAGTGTTTATATATATTTTTTTATTATTCTCCAACCACTTTATCTATTTTTTTACAGTAAAAAGATATCGATTCATTATCACACAATTACTTCAGCAATATATAATCACATCAATGTTAATTGAAAATCTACTCTTCATCAATATTGGATTAATGAACGAATAATTGAATGTGTCGTTTACAGTATCACAGTATTATACAAATAAAATTGTATTTATTCAGAAGTATTTATGTACACTGTGTCAATAAACTTGTTCATAGAATGTTGAAAAGTAATAAAAAGAAATCGCACTTGATAAAATATAAAAAAAATAATGAAAGCAAAAGAAAGAAAAGCAGTGACATAGTCATTAAAGGAAAATTGCTTGATCTACATGATGAAGGGAGGGAAACTTGACAGAATTTATCACCCTTGGGGATCTCCGAATGACTCCTCAATAAAATAAAAAGACAATACATGTACGAACAACAGTTGAATTGAAGATAATTCATGGATTTTATCTTCCTGTATTCCCACCTACAGATAAGAGAAATAAAAAAAGTAAATAATTCTGGTTTCTATATTTATTGAGGGTGTGAAATAAAAAGAATGAAATCCCACCTGCCTATGCAATATTATTGTTTCATTATACAATGTGATTTATGTCTTGTTATACAATTCCATTGGTCTCTGCATCGAATAGTCGTTGCAGGTCTGAGCACGGTCCTGGCTTTACACTGTTATCCAATGTTTCAAAGTATTTGCATATCTATGAGTACAGATATAGATACTACGTATAGATATGCACACATGTGCATAAAGATGAATATATGCATAGAGACAGTTTGTGGGATACAGTACAACTACGCGGGTACAATGTATACACAATGTATACCTATAGATGTATTTGTGTATGAATATATGTAGTTTGTGTTGAATGTACATATGTAAGGAATATCGAGAAGACAAACGAGGCCAATAGTGTCTTATGTGAATTAATAATGTTAACAGGAATAGTTTGATTGTGCGGTGGTTCTATTTGGATTAACGATTATAAGAAGTGCTATTATTAATTTATCGAACTGTTTATCAAGTAAATGTAAAAATGGATCACCTAGTCAGATAGATTTATTATATAGAATTGTATTGTCAGAGTGTATAAGCAATTTGTTTTAATTATGCAGACGAACATTTCATTATTTATAAATTATGATAGTTAAAAGTTTTGAATAGAGAGGAAATTTGCTCTGTGAGAATATTTTTAACATTATTGTGAAACAGTTTTTCGTCTGTCTTTTGTTTTTCCGGCTGAATTGCTGTATGAAAGAGAAAAGCCAACACGAGGAAAATTAAAAATTAAAAAGGGCATTTAATATATTTCATGCTTGAGGGTATTACAGTTGTCGGTCGGATTATGTTTTTTGTTTTGGTCTTATTACGAATTGCAGTTGTAATATTTTATTCAGGTTTGGTAGATTGATGAATTCGGATATGATTTTTTTTTGCATGATGAATTTTCTCAATTAAAATACAACTGTCATCTATATGTATCATTGATTGAATGAAATCGTTACAAATAGAGAATACGAAGTAAGTCAGAATTGTCTATTGAATGCTCTAGAGACACCTCCAACTATTTAATGCAGATAATCATAATATATTATATAAATAATGTTCGTTTGTTGATTTAATTTTATGTCTTCTGAGCTATGACTGAAACAGTACTGCAATTGCATAGGAGAATATTAAATGCATGGATGAGCCGACAGTGCGCGAAAGGTGGCAAAATGTGTATGAGAAATTCGGTGCTGTCGTCAAACTGTCGCCAAAACTCCTCGTGATTTCTCTCACTGTCTACTGTACTGTCACGCTCTGGATCCAGTTACATTCAACGTCACGGACACAGTGTGCTCCCTCCTCACCTTAATGATAATTAGATTTATGTTGATTTCAGAAATTTTGTGACGTGACTCGTCGAGTGAAGTATGTCTTCTAATGCTTAGATGACTCACTACGGTTTATATTATATTTATTTTATATTACGATAAAGTATACTATGTCTGAAAATTATGAAGAATACGAACGTGTGCTTGACGTGATTAGAGAAATGTGCAGAAGTGGAAATGTATATGTTGACGTGGAGTATAATTACGTGAAGCATGTGTGAAGTAAAAATTGAGAGCGACGCTGTAGGAAAACTCTATTTGAGTTCAACAAACTGCGAATTTATTCAATTATTATTTGTTGCGCATTTTGTATTCTCTTTCACGTGGTGGTAGAAAAAGAATTTGATTAAACGACAAATTTATCTTTTGATTTTATATATATTTTTACATTTATAAACGAATTTAATTTGTAAAACTCTGGATTTTAGTATGTTATCAAAAAGTTTTGAATCATATGGAACCTATTGAATGAATAATTTGGGAAATAGTAAAAGCGAAAATTGGCTCTTTGTGATGTTGGAAAATATTCGAGAATTATTGTGGTCATATGAAATGAATTAACGTTCGATGAATATTAAAGTTGCAAGTGTGATGAAGAGTAATCGTGACAAAACTCAACAAAGTATTGTATTTATTTTATATAAAAATTCGTAATGGATTCTTTTTCTCGAAATCTATTGAGCGAAACACATGTGACTATTGTGTATTTGTATGAAGACAAAAAAGAAATTGCAAAATACCCCGTGGGAAATGTTTGTATATATGGGTATGTTAAGAAAAGAGTGAATTGTATAGGATTTGTAGCGAAGCCACTTTACGCACACGTTAGTTTTCTTCAGACGAAAATATGGGAGCAGTCATGTGAGAATTTGAATTCACGTCACTGGTTACCGTGTGACAATTCATCCCTTTACCTCTTATCACTCGCATTCTCTGCAGCACAATTTTGTTTTCTTTTTATTCCCACATTTTTTCTTTTATCTCATTCTTTTTTATATTTCTATCTCTAATTCACATTTTTCACATTCATTTCAACGCACCTTCAATCCACTACTTTGTCTTGTGGTTTTATTGTGGTGGTCTACACAAGCACATAAAACAAACTTTACCAATTTTCCTTGAATTAATCATGACACAGGGCACTACTTTACATAATCCTATTTTAACATTAGTCATATCGCCCCCTGACATTTTACCTAAATTATATATAAGCATAAACTTCCAATTGCGAACTTTTCTTTTTTCTCCCTGCTTCTTTTCTCCAACGATCTGTTGATGCAGAGGACAATTCAGTCACAACAGTCCACCAATTAACAGCACTATGTCATACAAATCAAGAAGGAAGAGATTATCTTCAATCGAAATTCAATTTTTCTTGCATATTATCACAACCTAAACTCTTAAGAGTTCAGATGACATCCAAATATTATATCAAAGATTTTGGCAATTTATTCATGTTCTCCAGAGTAAAACTGAACTTCTCTGAGCCCTTACATCTTCAAATTGACTAATAATGAATGGTTAGTTAATCATTTAAGTTGGGTAAGCAAAGAAATCTTAGCTTCGCACCAAGTAAGGAACGATCGCCCACATTTGAAGTTCCATAACTTTCTCATTACATAAACACTTCAAAGAGTAATGTTCCCCAATTCTTTCCTAGCAATAACAGAAATTCCAGACTGGCATTTATTATTGTATCATTACTCATTCCATCAATTATTTCAGGAAGTAGTAGCTCACTTTAAATCATCACCTTAATATCCCCTTTAATTCCCATAACGTAGCTCAATAAACACAAAAGAGGAAACATCGGAAGAATAAGAAATTGAGGAAATAAAAGAAGATGTAAAAACCATAAAAATAAATACTTAATGACTTACCCTAGACTTGGGTGTTTGTTTGAGTCCGATAGCAGGCTGGCTCCGATTGCTCTGTAACGAACAAGAAAAAAAACACCAGTTGAAATACATATATATATATATATATATCACAATTATAACACCACCATAACCATGAATCACAGTGGGCAATGGTGTAATTGAGATTTCCCAGTGGGCTCTTCAATCGCATCATACCAAATTCATCATGATAGTAGACATGTTGGTATACAGAATTCAAAATAAAACTGTACAATATAAGCGGTGGATTGACATTTACCTGTCTATGAAATGAGTCAAACATTCATCATATTCATATGAAAAAAAAAATAAATATTCACAGTCAGGAGTAACTGGGCATCAACCCGTCGGGAGTTATTGTATTTATCACCATCACGTCACTGTGCATACACACATTACAAACGTACGTTTAGTTTCTATGGTGATGCAACAAACCATCGTAAATATTAATTACTCCATAGAGGATACGACTCATACGACATACAGTGTTACAAAACAGAAACAACAACAACAACAACAACAAGCAGTCACGTACAACTCGAATATATAAATATACATCACGTACATGCACATGGAATGAGAAGTAGAGTTGGAACAAAACAACAAGACTGATCAATATGAGGATGATGATAGTTGGGATGAAAGTATCAGAGCAGGAATAAACAAATAATATATCATTAACATTAATTTGTACGTGTGGTATGCAGAGAACCATTTGATATCTACTGTTAAGAATAAAGAGGGGAGTACTCGACAGTGTTATGTAACTACAAACGTGAACTCGACGTGCGTTAATCTTGTCTATTAGTCTATTAACTATCTCAGATAATTGAGTAGTTCGTAACGATTAATTCCAAATAATTGGAGTTAGCAATTAGTTCAGTTACCACAATTGTGCAGCTCTCGTAAATTTGAGATTTCGTGGATATTTGAACATCCTTCAAACAGATATATGATTGTACATACGAATAGACATGAGAAGCGAGAGAAATTATTTACTTGGATTTCGGGTTAATGGAATTATATAATGGGACATCAGTAAATAGTGGTTGAAGTCTGCCGGAAGGTTATCATTATTATCTGTCTTTGGAGGTGGTAGGGGAATAATGAGGCCAATTAATACAAGCATTGAAGATGAAGAATGGGAAAAAAAATTTGGGGTTGTTCGAATAATGAAGTGAACCAATTTGATTGCGGAATTAATTGGGATTGTTCTCGTATTTGTTGAGGGATGAGATAATATTAATATATGAACAAAAAAAAAGAATGAACGTGGGCTTGTGATTAAATATCTACTTGAAAATTAATGAATAAATTCAGGTAACATTTATTGAACTTAAATTCCCCCATTTTTTCCGAGTACTTCAGTGATTCGACTATGGAAAAATGTTGCAGTTGGTTTATTCTTGCGATTCATTGTGTTGTACATGATGAATTTTTTCCTCTATATTATGGGCTGCTTATTTTTTTGTGGGCTATGAAATGGAATAAAGCGTTATCAAGTTGAGAGGTACAATGGAGTGTTGTTGGCAGTGCAGAACGTTATGTTGCACAACGGGAGCTAGAGATTGTGAAAAAAATGGAGAGTGCAGAAAAAAAAAGAATAGAAAGTGCCATCGACGAGGCATCAATGCGACGAGACACTTTCAATGCACCGAAATTGTTCAGGTGTAGATATAACTGCGATTGGTTTTGTAAGAGTCGATAAATGCTTATTGCCATCATTGCAAACGCAATACTTTTGTCCATGAAATGTTATTCGTATTTTGTTTAAATTCTCGTAGTAAATAATTTTCTTTCCGCATTTTTCTTTTTTAGAGTAAAGGAAATTACCTTTGAGTCGGGAATTTCTTTTCCAATTTTTCCTCAATGTGTTTATTGATTGTTCCATATTCATTTTCTTCAATTACGACTATAGATTTTCTGTTTCTCAATATATTCACTATAATGCGTGTATATATAATATAGAACCGAGGAGTGCTCGCTGTATACCTTTATCGACATCGCCACGTTGAGAAATTAAGAGCCAAACGTGCTCGACCTACTTTGCTAATTAGGTCTGGTATAACCAACATAACGGTGACACGCGGTGGTTTTTTTCTCCACTTTCGCATGATCACAAAGTTCCCTTTTCCTCTTTTTCTTCCTCTCTCTCCCCCTTTTTTTACACTAAAGTAGAAGGAGATACGTAGAAAAAAGAATATGGAAAGTATTTTAACTAAAAAATTGCTAAGTAAATGAGTTGAAAAGTGTCCACGGCTGTTGCACCATGAGTACGTTAAGCAATTCAATTTCCATTTACTTACTTTACCTTGGGAGAAATTTACAACTCTAACCGGGTTCACGAGGAGAAAAAAAAGGAATGAAAAAGAAAAAACTAAAAAAATTCTATCGATATTGAAGATATTCTCTGTATAAACTTATAATTCATCATTGTAGAATAATTAATTTCCGTTGCATTGAATTGATTTAAAAAGTTTCAATTGAATTCATAAGATATAAATCTGAAATATTGACACAGATATCGATAGACGATATGAAAATATAAATGAAAAATAAACGATATACACAATGCTTTATTCTATAAGATTGAACACCGACATTTAGGTTGGTAATAAATGTCATTGTTGATATTGTCGAGTAATATAATAGGCACCGCCTGTATGACAAAAAAAAAGGGATAATATCAGTGGATAATAAAAGAATAATAAAAAAGAATGGGTCGGCAGATGGAAACGGGTTGTAGTTGTAGAGAGAATGAAGGGAGAAGCCGATTTGATTAGCGAACGAGAGGAGAGAAAGCGCGAGAGCTGAGTAAAACAGACAGGTAATCGATATCTAACCAACAACTTCCCGGGAAAACCAATGATGCCCACACTATCCATTATTTTTTACTTTTCTTTCATCTCCTGTTCCCCTCTTCCATTTCGCTCACCTATATAATTCCACAGACAATCGATAAAATTTTCATTACAGATGGATTTTAACTGAATATAACTTATGCACATTCACATTGTGGTTTTTGGATTATAATTAGGATGTCATTTGGTTGGCAGAACATGCTGCACAAACGATATATTTGCGATGGTATGTAATGCAGTGGTTACACATATCTGGGTCTACGTCACGCATACTCTGTGTGAGTTAGTGCATGTGACCATGTGTAAATGACGCATGTGTAACAGATTGTACAAAATACGAAAAAAAAAAAAGAGAATAATAATAAATACAACAGTTTCATCGCAACTTTTGTTTCACCACTCTCAACACTTTGTTTTTCAATGTTTGCATTAATCTGCCACGTTTTGTTATGTAGTTGAGTCAAATATTTGTTCAACTTTTTTCGACATGAATGTAAGTGTTATTGACATTTATATGTAATGATTACACACCGAGAGAGGAACTACACGATGGGAGTTTACATTTTTCTGAATTTAATAAAATAGAGTGTTTTTGGGTAACGTTAGTTTAAAACAAAGGAAAATTATTAGGTAATAAATTGCATAAATTCTGCTGATATTATTTTAGAAATTCTTGAACTGCCTCCAAGTCTCAATATTTCGAGTTGGAATCTCATAACTTCCATGGATATTAATAATAAATTAATGTCAAGAGGGAAAATCGCTATAGGGAAATAACAAAGGAATCGGATTTTTGTAATAAAATTAATTTTACATTTTCGAAATAACTTTAAAATCAGGTCGAGTACATTGAAATTGCACGAGGATTTTTTAAATAATTTAAACACCTGTGAAATGTCGAGAGGTGATGTTGCAGATAAAAAATATTCAGTCAAAAATTGACCGTATAACACACAAATAAATTTTATTTTCATTTTCAGAATAAATCTGGAAAAGTATCCAAATAAAAATTCCACTGCTGATAATAAAATTGCAATTGAAAATTCTCGCATCGAAGCTCGCTTGGGGCATTTCATATTGTACAAAAATTTCAACGATATGGACACACCTTCATGTTTATTGATTGGATGCGTATGTGTGTATGTATGTATGGAGTGATTATTCAATTGTTCAATCCCAGGAATGCATAACATGAAAACCATTAGAGATATACATTTTTATTTGTGTATTAATCATATAAAATTTCCAGTCAATTTTCATCTATCAATTCTTCAATTTTCATTATAACTTTTTACTCACGTCATGAACACGAATATATATTTGCAAAATATTGTGTTCCAATCAATGAATATACTCAGTAAAATTCTTCATTGTTTATATAATTCTGCATGGTTGAAATAACCATTTCAAATATAATACACAAACATTTTCATGTGCTCCTTTATTTTTTATTTTTTGGCAGCCGTCACTTTTGCAGTTTTTAAATCAGTTCCGCTCTCATTCACTTTATCATCCTCTTTCTTCTTCAACTTACATCATCGCAAACATCTTTGTCCTCTTCACCAAGTCATAACATTTCAAACTCCAGAAAAAAAAACGCCTCGACATGTCGAGTTATACTTTCATGCAATCCCGTACATAACTCCAATGTTTTCCACGGTCCAGGGCATATGAAGAGACATACAACCTTGTGAATTTATGATTGTCGTACCCCTCAAAAACACGTCCCAAAATTCTATGACCGATTTCAATTTTAATATATATAAATTCACACTAAACCATTTCTCTTGTTCTACATCAATTCAATATTCACGAAACGATTCATTCACCCAAACATGTCACAAGTTACATTCATCTATGATGGATATAGAATTCCACACGAACAAGTAAATAATGAATGATCTCAATAGAAACCGAACGCGCAACCTCTTAATTTCCGGCCTAATATTCTACCCCTGAACTAACGAAAATTGAACACTTTCCATGGAATCAAATAGAACCACAGCTCCAACTAGACCACCATACGACTATACATCTTACAATATTAAATAACTTCAAATGTTTCCTCTGCCCAAACTGTTTCGAAACTTTGAACTATCCATCGACTAACTAGATTCTGTCATCAATCATAAATTCATTCCATCCATAAATTGTTCATTATTAATTAACACCACAAAAATATAAACACAATAAAAGGACTGAATCAATTGAGACTTTACTTTGATATTCCAGAAATTAATCAATACAAAACCAATGCATAATAAAAAACAAATATAAATAACTAAACAAACTGAATAATTATTCAAAATGAACAAGCATTAACACGATTTCCAAGTACTTCACCAGATGCCAGGGTAACCTCTCTGATTAATCCCAGACAACTTTTACTTTCCCAATCCTCCATCTGTCTTCAACTGTCCCATACCAATTCTCACAAGTGAAAATGCAAATATCTCGTCTGTACCGTCGTTTGATTCACCATTTCATTTAGTATTCCGCCTCATCCTCACACTCATTGTCGATCCTACATCACCGAATATATATATATATATATATATATATATATATACAAACTCACGGTGTATCCCTGGCAGGCCTGACGGTATACCAATTCTATTTATCAGCATTCGCGCCCCATTGTGAACCTGTTCTAACTTGCGGTATATCCTATATAATGTTTATGTGCGCACACAGCCACCGCCAGCTCCACCCTATTCGCTGGCCTCTTCCTATCGTCTCATCCTCTTCACACCACCTCTCATCCTCGCACTCACATTCCATACACACCATAGATTTTATCCCGTTACGATTATTTATCCTGTTCGCTCAACCGCAATTGCACACCTTTTCCACTTCACATTCAATCTCCTTTCCTTGCGTTTTTTTTTCCCCTCCATGTTATTTCCATTTTATTTTATTGTACTTCATTCTATCATCTTTTTTCCTGTCTTTTTTTTTCTGTTCCACAGTTTATGTATACATATTCCCAGTGAAATTGGATCAATTGGACGCCACTCACTTCAATAATCCCTGGGGGTATATTGGCTCGAGGAGTTTTACTTAGATATTGGATTTAGCGGAATTTATTCTCATCGCGTCTCTTCGTCAATTGCCCTGCGGTGCTCGTAGACTCACCGCACGCGGGTATGTCATTACATTAGAGCTTCGGGTAAATATAATTAACGCCACAGGGTTCACCTTGTGGTAGATAAAGAAGCGTAGAGAACGCCAAGCGAAAATGTAAATATGTATGCATAAGTATTCATGTGAATACGATGAAAAAAGTGTAAGAGTATTCAACCGTAGGGTCGCTTCGCTTCATTCACAAAACTTATCCAAAGAAACCACACGTAATTGACCCATTCAAGTGAGAAGCGTCCGCGCGCGTTCGGTGTCTTTCTTCCTCGGTCGTTTTCACTCGTTCAATGGTTTCTCCCTGCACAGTAGCAACGTGTCAATGTATAGTCAGCCACTTACGAAAGCCACGTCGTATATTTGACGTTAGCCCGCGAGTGCTTTTACAGTATAGACGAGCTACCGCCCACAACCTCTGTTCCTTTATATACTTGAGAGACTTCGGAATTGTCTATACATGTTATGACACTACACTGTCAATACACCTCTCGGTTTTGTGCTCTTCGCGCGATGTTATATTTTTACCAGACACGTAGCTTCAATGGCGAGTGTTTTTTTGTTGTTTTTATCTATTTTCACAGCCGATACAATGCTGAAAATAAACTGTGATATCGTTATTGATATTAAGGAAATAAATGTGAAAGTGGTTAATATTTTTCGTGCTACTCAACTTCTCATTATTTATTTCTTTTGAACTCTTGTATTAATTGTTAGGTTTTTAGAAAACTGTATTCGACATACCTGCAATGAATAAATAAATTGAGTTGTACTATTTATTGACATGGTAAAAAAATTTCTTAACGTGAATGTCAATTCATTATGAATTTTTGTAACTTTTAGAGTTACACGAGAAGTCCTATAATTATTAGAAGCATCCAAGTGGAGAAAATCGTAGAGTATTACAGAATGCCAGAACTCTCTTCATGTTCAATTGACATGACTTCTGTATGTGCATATGAACTAATTTATATATGCAAATATAGTGATGAGGAAATTACAATCCAACAGTTATCTGTTAATTTTATCGTGTCTTGTTATGACAATTAATGAGCTTTTGCAAAACCCCAGTGGGTAAATTTCACTCAATTCGAAGCGTATGTACATTGTGTTTATATATCCTCGTATATATATTACCGTGTAATTTTCGCTCTGTAGAGAGATGATAGTGAATATTATGCGCTTCATCCACACTGTAAAACGACTATCTCGTGGTGGAAATGCTCTTGAGGTTTCTAGCATCACATAGATATATCTTTACACAACGATCTCATTATTATTCTCATTTGTATGGACGACAAAGAGAAGCCCAAAAGCTCGGGTATTCTGTGTTGTATCGTTTTTTTCGTCGGCTTTTTTCAACATACCCAATGTCGCACTGTCACCATTTTTTCGGCTCGTTCTTTCTATTTTTGTTCCTTTTTTTTTTTCTCTGGCTACTCAGCTAGACAATCACCTGCTACACATTCATATATTTTACGTTCCCTTCTCTCGTCTCTCTACAACTCGGTTTATATTTAATTCATGAGATGCACGACGCATTCGCAACACTTCCGTCGTTTGATAACATCCACCAACTCCACACATATATGGGTTCACGTATGTACACGTATGTATTTTTTTTTATAATTTGTCTACGTCGACAAAAATTTAAACAGCAATTCTCTGGCGAAGCCGTACGTGCACGCAAACTGTCACAAACGGTGACAACAAAAAAGATTAATTAAATTATTTCGTTACTTTTGCGATTAGAATGATATGTGTGTGTATATAGGTGTGCGCTGTTGTTTGTTGGATGATGAATGGTTGAGCAAGTTGCCTAGTGAGTGACTGAATAGCGAGGGCAACAAGAGAAGAGCAATGAAGACAAATAAACACAGAGAATGGCTCTCCCAAATGCTCATTCCCAAGGATGAGAGTACACGGGGAAGAACTGGGAGATTGAGTTTAGAAAATAATATATGAATGTCTGAATCAAGAACTTATAATGGATAGTGGAGGGAAATTGTGATGAGAGAATTGGGGACAAGTAGATAATCACATGAAGAAAATTACATAGCGAATGAAAGAGAATTCCTATATCTGTATAGAAATTATGGTAATTAATCAGAGTTTTCACTAGTACGTGAACAAATATCAATATTGTATTTGTTGAAGAAAATATTCACCTCTAAGTAATTGTATATGAAGGCGGTAAAAGCTGTTTCAAAGTATAAGCTATATAGATAAAGTTTTTGTTTCAGAAACTACACGTTCTGATTGAATTTCTATTTCATCGATATTTATTTAGCATTAATTATATTTATTTGATTTATGTTTACCTGTTCCCGCAAAGTCCTTCAATATCACCGAGCTACTATTCGTTCTTTATAATTCTTATGAATAAAGCAACTGAGAAAAAAAATAGAATATTTCCTACTATATACTTTCATTAGTTTGCTGCGTCGAAATTAAATTTTCGTTATCCAACTTGACATTATACTTCATCTCACATCAATGAGTACTAAAAGTTTATTTATACTCTTTCATGAAGTACTGCGCGATACTACCGGAAGTTTTTAACGAACTTTATATAATAGTCACAACGACATCAGAGTATGGGATCTTTTGCCGCAGAATTTTTTCATTTTCTTATTTATATACTCTATCTCTATTGATCCTCGTCTTTTTCATTCTCCATCTTTTATCTGTAATATAGTTGAGAGAGATCTCCATGTGTAAAACCAAACGCCCGCAAAGAAAACTAGTCCGTGCTCGACCCGTTATTTACTCACTGTGTCCTCGACTCGGTTGGCGCCAGCGGCATTCAAATGAAACCACAGGTGCTCTCCTATTTTAGTCTTACCACATATACATACATGCAGGTATACATATGCACATGCAATAGTGTTACGTGGCTGATGGTAGTTGATTGTTCCTTTACCTCTGCCTCAGGTGACTGCACAATAAGCGATGTCCTCGGTGGTTTCTCTGGCGGCACCTTCTTCAGGGTTCCAGAAAATGTAACACCGCTAGCGCTGACATTGGTGGTGCTTGAGGTAACACTGACGACCAAAGCCGACGATGATGAAGGAACAGCAATATTCTCGGGCATATCTGCTTGACATACCAATCGATACTGCAACGACCCACGTGCCCCATCACTCCTTTCGAATGGCGAGTTGCTTGGCAACGCCATCAGAATTTGCGAAGTTCGCTCGGACTCTGATGATTCGTGTTGAATTCGCGGTGATAATCTATCGCTTGTCAACGACGATTGACAAATTTGATTTTGAAAGGTGGCAGTCGGTAGGTATGCATTGTTGGAATGACGATGTGAATGTTGATGATCTAATGGTGGTTTGTCAGACGATGAATCACTGGGTAAATGTTCACCGAGTGAATTCAATTGTATGTGATGGATGTCTGGGAGAATATTTTTTTGTTGGAATTCCGTTGCTTGTCTGAGTGTCTTTTCTGTTGCTTGACGGTCCTGAAGACATTGCAATCGTGCTTGAAGATCGCTCTGTTGATGTTGGAATTGTGCAACTTGATCTAAGAATTGATTTTGATTTTGGAGACACTGCAGTCGCGCTTGCAAATCACTTTGTTGTCGTTCGAATTGACTCAATTTTTCAGATATAATATCTAAACTCTGTTGATTATGCATTTGCTGTGATTGATTACCATCACCTTTTTCCGACTGTGTTTCATTTTGAGGAGTTTGCAAATTTTCAACTTGACTTTTGCTGTGTGATATAATGTTGGTGGATATGTTGTGGCTTTTTTTGTGGCTGTGTATTATATGATCACTCTGTTCGAACGGTGGCTTCACAGAATTCTCACCAAAATCAGTAACAACCGTCAACACTGTCTTAGTGTCAAGTTTAGCTTCACTCAATGCTGGAAATTGATGACATAGATTTGGACTTGCACGTTGAGATGACGCAGTGCTCAATGTGGGCACAAGATTAGCAACAGATCCAGTGATTGGCTGATCATCAAAATCCTTGCGGGTAAGCTCCATATGTTTGGTGAGATCCGCACTGACATGGCGTAAATGACGTCTCTGTTCCATTATCGTACTCTGACTGATATTGGGAATTGGCTGAAATGCTGCTTGCGATGCTCGAGGGTCTTTATTGCGCTGTTGTTGTTGTTGTTGCTCATCAACTGGGAAAATGACACGTGAATCACGACGCTCTTCTGATTGATTTCGTGAACGTGGGTTGGTGGTAAATAGTGGTATTTGATGATGAATGCTTCGATCAACTTCATGACGTTGTCGTTGCTCAGCCCACACTGCTAATTCTTGACGTGTCTTTTCAAAATTTTGATTAGCCAAAGATGGGCTTTTTTGTTGTGCGCGATCACACGAACCGTCACGAATTGGCATAAAGGGCATTGGCGAACGTCGGATTTCTTCAATTCGTTTTGGGTCCATTGGCATTGGTGATCGGCGATGTTCTTCAAAATAATCTGAACGTCTATTTTCTTGCGGTACTATCGGACGTTGATTTGGACTAATATTACAACACTCGGATTTTCTCTCTGGCACAACACTTTTTCGTATTTCTTGTCTACCATCAAATGCTATTGATGATACACGTAACACTGGCTCAACAACTCTTCTCTGATCATTGGCAAAAACTTGACTATTACTACCAGCCGAGGTCTCAGGCCACTTTTTGTCAACAAGACTTGTCGGTGGTGTTCGTCCGGCGTGCGATACGTCTGAGTTCTCTCCAGGGAATGTGAAAGTAATGGTATCATTTCGTCTTGGAAAGCTCGTAGTCACGTCTACAGAAACAGACTTGCGGTGTTCAGAACGTGAAATGTATAGCGGACACTCACTAGCTATAGTGTCGACAATTTTATCCCTCGTTGTTGGATCGCCATTCGAATCGACATACAATCCATCCTGGCGTGTACGCGGAGTTTGATTGAGTGGAGTGAGAAAGGATCGAGTGTCAGGAGCAGAAACACCACCGCCTGCGGCAATCATCAACGTACCTTCCTGTGATGTCACAACATTTTGATTGGATTCGTATTTGGGTGGAATAGCATTAGTTTTATTGCCAGGTACGTCGACACTGGCTGATTTTCGGTGTCCGCCATCACACGTAATTTTTGAATTAACACGAGGTGGTACCATTGGTTTGGGTCCACGTCCGACCGCAGATCGATCGGTTGGAGCAATTACATTTTGGGCAATAGGTTGAATTATCGGTTGGCCCTGATATTGCGACAAGTCTTGCGAATATCTTTGTGGGTTTGGTGATGTTTGTTGACTATTGAATTTTTGCGCTGTATAAATAGTTGCATGTGGATTGTATGGCAATGGATTCATAACAGTTTGTGGATATTGGCTGTAGGTATATTGTGGAGGGCCAGTAAATTGAGCGTAATTCGGAGTTGCTGACGGCGGTGGCTGACTAGTCATGATTACACTAGAATAAAACGGCGGCTGAGGACTTGTGGATTGGGATGGTATCTGGGAAGCATGTTGAACCGTAACATAACCACCACTCGCGCCAGTATAAACTGGATGAGCCGTGTTCTGAGTGTGAGCATACAGTGCTGAGTCTCTGTACGTGACGTCTCTCGTCACGTAGCCAACACGATCGCCGTATTGTGATGGTTGTTGTGCGTATAGCTGTGATCTAACCTCAAATTGACCACGAGGTTGTGGATACTGACTCGGATCGGCCACGTAATCCGGGACAAAGTGCGGCTGCGATTGAACGGGCAGAGTTTGCGTGGCTGTTTGCGATACATAAGCAATACGATCTATTGACACTTTCTCCGGCGGATATGGCTGTATAGTGACTTGTCCAGCATGTGCATGTCGCTCATCCGATTGGCCCATTGTCGTTTGCCTTCGGGTGAGTGTATGATACATGCCGGTTTGCGGTGTCAAATAATCCTGTGTAGATGGTACATCAGGATTTTGTGGGTATTGTTGTTGAGGGCGTGAAACTGATGTGGGTAAAGTCGTTTGAGTGTTCTCTAATATAGTTCGTTCTTGATGTTCAACCCCTAAACGATTCTCAAAGCCGTTCGACAAGTCTGTTTTATCACTGGTTTTAACACCATTTTGATTTGGTTTATCAGAATGTGGCTGCTGAGTCGATTCCGACAATTGGCCCAAGGTCCCACCTTGGGTTCCACCGCCGTTAGGCTCTCCAGAACCCGAGTGCGACATTGTGGCCCCCACCGACGGCCTTCCGCCGATGTAGCCGAGAATTCGCCCCAATCCGCACACTGTGGCGGCTTATGAGGCACTCACACAAATTTATTTCGGCGACATAAACGACTTCGATCGCCACTTTTTCTTTAAACCGCCCACACCACCGACTCTTCTTCCGTTATACGTTCAGCCCAACAATAACTCTCTCATCGATTTTATCCGCAGCACTTGGACCAGATGCTTCGCCAGAATATCCGGCCGTTTGTTTTTTGTTCACTTTACTTGCAAAAAGTGGAAGAAAAGAATTGAATTCCGAGTGAACAATCCAGAGATTCTCAATTCTATGAATTTTACTTTTGTTATTTTCTTTGGTCAACGTCACATTTACTACGAAAGAAGGATAATTTATATCAAATAATTTCTTCTTTTTTTTTTTAGTTCTGGCGAGTATCATTCTTTGGTGAACACCTACATATCTGCGTTAATGCATTTCAATCTTGGAATATTGGCAAACAAATTAATCACTCCCAGTACATCTTCATTCCAGTTTGCACATCCATCATCGATCGTTTTATTTGAACGAATGTATATATTCACTACGTTCCACATCATACACAATTCAATACTCGTTCATTATTTTAATGTATTTCATTTCCGGACAAAAATTGCACGTGAACATATTAAATTCATGCCAATATAATCAACTGACTGTGATTCAATGGAGTTATACCAGAAATTTTCTCGTACACAGAATTACTCAAATAATTTGAATACATCGGAAAAATTTAATGCCTCGCCATCGATTGATGTTTGTAATTCATGTTGAGAGCCATTGTCATATTTGAGTGCAGCTGATTCAAATCAAATGTCATTGACAGAGTTGATTATTTTTGTATTTTGCAATGAAAGGATTGATTTCATTACTTGCATTTTTCATCAATGGATAAATAAATTTTTGTGTTCATGAATTAGAAGCGAGTGAATATAAAATGAGGATTGTAAACAGATCCGTTTCTCGAATTTCAATAGAATACAATCACGTGCTGTACATATACTATGTCAATATTCCTATCCACATCCATCTATCTTGCCAAGTATTTTAGGCAGGTATATTCACGTCGCGTGGACAGGCACCGAGTCCACCTCGTTGACGATGGTTTCAATTAACGTCCCAGCCACGCCCGGACGAGTTTATCTGCAAAATAACAAACGTTTGCGTTGCGCGAAATACAGCTCTGACAATATAGTAGAGAGCACCACACACCATGTTGCACCAGTTGTGTCAAATGGATGGGTCATAGACTCGCCCCCTCAAACCCACAAATCAACCTGTATATTAAATGTACATAAAACATAAAAGCCTTTTGTGTTCACAAATATTGATAACAAAAGAATAAATGAAACAATTTTTCTATATGGAACCTTCGATCGAAATAAATCTTCAATAGGAAATCAATCTTTTTCTTGTTTATGAACAAAATCTTATAGTTCAAGTTTTGGAGAATACACGTACACAAAATTTCAAACTCGAAATCTAGTAAACTTTCGCAGACTTCGTGCACACGTAAAACTTCAACCATGTTAGAACTTTAAACGCACTTTTTTTTTGTCATAACTTTTGTCGTAAACGATAAGCATTATTTATCTAAAACTATGCACCCAATTTCTCACAAATCTTTCTCACTATTTCATTGTCATGAAAAACAATTTCATCAATTAATCCATACATTTTCTCGCCGATAGGATTTATTGTGTGTTCAATCATCTGGCGATTCGATACAAATCCAAAAGTGATTGATAAACGAAACGAAGATTCATATAACGAGATTCACATTGGATAGATGGATTCATAAAGTTTGAAACTAATTGAAATTATATATTTCACTGAGACGAATGAAAGTTTCAGGCTTTTTCAGTGTACAAAAGATACAATGTCTATCTTTTCTGATAATTATCATGGGATTTTCAGCGAGTTGTTCATAAATCCAATTTGCGGAGTCGATCAAGTCCGATAATATAGAATTTCCTAAAACGTCCGAGCTAGCGTATTCGTTCAGCGCTAACAAATAATATCCCTAGAGCTACCATACTTCACCCTCAGTGAAACTAGTATAGATTCACCTGTACATACACGATATATTCTCTCCTATCCACTCGCTTGCGCCGAATCCCGCTCTAAATCCCAATTAATCGCCGGAACCGCTGATCTATCGATCCGGCACAGCAATGTAATGGTAATTCCGCTGTGATATGTCATCTGTCGGGCAGCAAAATCGGTATACATACCAGTTGGCTCACGTCTGCCAACGTCATTCGTCATATCTATCCTACCAGTATAATACGTACCAGCTATATATTCATTTTGTGTTATTTTACCTCTCGTTTCGTCGTTGCTCGGTGCATGTGTTTCAATTCTAATCACGTGTCCATGCATATTAAAAAAAAAACAACAAATATTTTTGCAGTTTATACAGTGGGCTGAGCTTTCAATTCTGTGAGAAGATACACACAAAACTTGAATGTGAAAACATTGATACTAAGATTATGGTAATTCGGATGGAACTATCATCATGACAACGGTAAGACAGGTTTTCAACTGGTAAGTTCGTGTTATTAAAAATGTGTACACAAAATTTTATGGACGATATTTTAATAGTTTATGAAGTGGGGCTAATTTCTAGGATATAAGTTGATCGGCTCAGTTGGTCTGGCTAGATGACTTGAGTGGTTTGAATAAAAAATTCAAGAGCGATGCTAGAAACAACGACTGTGAGTAAGGAGATACTGATAACAATTTTGGTATCGATTTCTTGGGTGAGTAAAACTTTAATCACAATTTCGATGGACTTAATTTCTTCCTGAGAATAAACACTCGCCAGTGTTTTCATACTTAATTTGCATGAATAATTATCAATACAGAATTCACTTACACTTTCATGAAGAGAAAATTACTTTGCAGTGTTTTCTGTTCTTTAGAATAAAGTTCACCTTGCGTAAATTGAGGTAGAATAAATTGAATTATAATAGGATATGGAGGGATCAGCAAAAATGTTCATCAGTAAGTGAAAAACGAGCGTTAAAATTTTCATGTAAAGTAGAAGTGCTTTTACGATCTGACTAGGCTGTTATAACAAGGTGTATCTTTAACAAGGATCGAGTGGGGTAATATTCCCATGAGGATGCGCAGCAACATGAATGTACTCTATTTCTATAGAGCGAACGAAAGAGCCCTGTAACGATCTTCCGACAGAGTCTCGTTGTACATGCAGTAGAACGAGACGATTGACACTTCAACATTCAGTGGCGGCGTTTCACCGAGGACTATTTCCAGAAACGATGATCGGCTCTTACATCACCTAGTATGATATAGTGAAAGAGAAGCGTGCAGTAACTATCCACGAGAGAGCTTGCATTCATCCATTGAGTATTAGTGACGAAAAGCAACTATTCCATCTTTTCCAATGCACTTCCAATCCCCAAGGTACATAGTCATTCATTCCTACCGTCATACCACATCTTCGCTCAGTTATCTTTTTCTTTCTTCTCTTTTCCAATATAGGATTTTCCATTTTCATAACATTCGTTTTCAACAAGATGCGAAAAATTGTCGAGCCATCAGATGGCATTTTAAAGAAAATTGAATCCGGAAATTACATTATATTATTATTATTGTTATTATTATTATTATTATTATTATTCTATTTTATACATTTCTAGCGTGGAGAGTCGGATTTTACGATGGGAAAATCACAAAGACATGTCAAGATGGAAATTTGCGGCGACATTTTAGCGAATTTTAGTGCATGAGGCGAGAGAAACCACAACAGCAAAATTCTTGAAAACGTGCCGCTACCAAGCGCACGTCATGTCTTGCTGAGCTGCTGACATCATTTCAAAGTAGGTAACATATAACACATCAAAAATACCTTTTTCCCCATGTCAGTGTGAAAAATTGATATTCCATTATCGAAATAAAAAGTTTTGTTGAATGGCAGAGACTTTTTCAGTTCACGCACTTCAAAAGCGATCTTTTTTGTTGAATGAATATTTTGTATGTTGTTGGAATTCAGAGTAAAAACTGAAGAAAATATTTTCTGTAAGTTGTTCCTTGTGTTTCAAAGGAATGAACGAATAGACGCTGTCAACAATTTTTTTTTCCTTTGTCGTTGGAGCTTAGACAAACTTGACAAAACTCAACTTTACTAGTTGACTTCTATACTTTCATTTCAAGTATACGAGGAAATTGGTGCGCTTAGAATGTCTCGTACATGAAGATAAGACTAACTTTTGTTCAAGGTATTTGTCTCTGAACGATATGATAGAAGTTTCCATTAAAACTTTCACTATCTCCATTCGACGTCGTACAACAAGCGAATTAAACGACTCAGTAGTTACATCCTTATACATAAAAAGAAGATCCTCAATAGTATTTTATTTCATTTTATTTCTTAATGATGAAACTCTTTTTTTATTCGCCAAGCAGAGTGAATCACTAGAGGAATTTATATCTATCTTTTCAAGTTGGTATGAATCTCACGTTTCTACTGTACGTTCAAGTTAACAAAAATTATACGGTTATATTAAATGATTAAAAGTGTTCATATAAATAAAGTATCAAGTTTCAGACGCCGAAAGTTCTCTTCAAGTTCAGGAAATCAATTAATGTAAATAAGACGTTTTCTATTCATCGCCAGAGTATGATTCAACCATGATGCTTCCAGATATCAAATAGCTAATAAACCAATACTCGATTATGTGAGAAGTTTCATATTCCTGTTGATGTGTCTGTCAGTTAGGCAGAGCCTAATAACGAAGTGATTCATTCCTGATTTAAGTCTGGCAAGTTAGCAAATGGCCAAATGTGCTGAACAATCCTCACATATATAATTACCATAGATGAAAGTATGAGTTAAGCTCCTAAGAGGAAAATATTAGTACGAGTTCACGAGTTCATGGCAGGAAATCACATAATAAGAGGCTGGATGATAAGCCGCTTTATTCCTCCACTGAACATCAGCGTGTAACCGACAGTTTCTAGTAGATAAAAATTTGATTGGTCTGAATGTGTGCAATGTGTAAATTGAAAACTATGGCGTATATTGAACGTTATTGTGGTTATCTGTCATGTGAAAATGCAGAGTGAAATTTAATCCAAGGATATATCTCAATGCACTCTGATATGCTCTATACATTTGCTAATGCGCGGTTGGAATTTCATTCATTTTCATGCTAAAGTGGTTCAAACGTCACGTAGTAGATAAAAAATGAATTTTCATTCTTTGTAAAATAATGTATGGAATGATATTTCCTTTATTGAAAATTCTACAGTAGGTTATTTGATGCGAAAAATTTCAAGTAAATAATCAAGATAAAAATAGGAATGTGAGGTAATACAGTAGAAAAAATTTAGAAGACAAGAATTATATCAATTGATTAGAAAGTAATTTTTGAGTTCAATTTTATGGGATCAATTTGACTGTACTTCTTTTCAATGTAATATTCCTATCAGATGGACATTACATTTCATCGAATTCGAATAAAAATAAATATTTGTTTGCAGAATATCTGGTTGGGTATTGGAAAATGGGTGAATTTATCGAATGAATGCGACATATGCATCAAAATGTTCGACACTAGGCTTATACAAATTCAACTATTCAAAAAGCACAATGATAAGAGCTGCGATTTATTCAAAATATTTCATCCCAATGCGAATAATAATCTGACGAATAATAATGTATGATTAAATTTAACATATTTAATGATTATCAGATTTAGCAATGATATCAAAGCTAAATGCTGATATATATTTTCACATATACATTGATGTTATGCATATGCATGTGGATAAATATGTTGTGATTTTATTGTGATTAATTGAGTGTATACAAAACATACAATTTTATTATAGAACTAATGAAAACAAATACGAATAATTTCCTCCACATCCGAGATTTCCCAATTTGTTTCGGAATGAAATGCATCCAATTGTTTGAATATATTGAATAAAAGGAATAAAAAAAAACAAAAAAACAAAACCTGACAAACCAGGATTGGCCATCGATCCAAATCACCATCAGCACTGAAGCCGATGTACATTGCAATCGATCGGCGCAGTGCTGTGGCAACTCTGTGAAGAATTTCTAACGTTAATCAACAAATTGCAAAGACCGTGATCAAATGGGTACAGGTAACGAAAACTAGAACAGAGAAAAAAAATGAGAAAAACGAATAGGAATGACAAAGATTGTGTATCTACGTTTTATCCAATGCTGTGAAAATTTAATTTGTCGCTGAGTTTTAATCTTACTTTTCGCGAATAACAAATGTAAAAATTTTTTTTTAATTTATTTTTTGTTCGTGCAGCGTCTCCCAAAACAAATATTTTATCCCTCTCCGCTGATCAAAGTAACACTTTTATCATCCATTATTGATAGTAACAAAAAAGAAGAGAAATAGCAATTACAAAGGAGTTTCCTAACAAAATTACTTCTTCGTGATGCTTCCCAGGATATTAATATTATTTAAATATACATAAATATTGTAAGTATATAGTCATGTATATTGTTACAAATTTTTTTTTTTCTCTTCACTGTTACTTTATTTTTTATCTGAGGATCGTGAGGGATCTAAAGGCCACTGTGCACTGTCCCAAGTTTATCATTAACGGAGTTTCCTAATTTCCATATTTATTAGCTTTGCCGGAACTTCGCCTTACCATTTGCGTCTCTTTTACTCTCGCACCCAACAGATATATATATATGGAGACATCTACCCGGCCACACCCTACGAGTAGAGGAACGAGCACTTATTCTATTCTGAAGCGCAATTCGAAAATCCAGACAACGCGCTTGGAATGGTATTAATTTTCTTAAAGAAAGTCTGCAACGAACAAAACAAAAACTTCTACTATTTCTCTTAAATAAAATAAACATATATATATGTATATATATATATTGAAGTAAAGCGTATAATTCAATGCTCCCAGAATCCTTCACAACAATATTCAACGGTCATACAATTGTTAATAATGATAAAATATACTAATGTATATATTGTTCCATTCCACAGAAGTTTATTCGGAAGATTGCTTAATGAGAAAATAGTATTCCGAATAATATTAAACTTGCCATTGTATATAGTTCAAATTTCCTGCCTCGAGTCATTCAAGTTTCAAAACAACAAGTTGCGATCAGAACTCAGTGTGAAAGACGAACTTTTCCAACCCCTTCGAATAAGAAAAGTCAGTCAACAATTAAAAACAACACCATTTAATGGACGACTAAACTTGAGTCGACGACCGTGGTGGCCCGTGTTATTATTGCTCCACCATAACAATGCCAGAGACGAAGAAAGAAAAGAGACAAAAAAGGGTGTGTTCAGAAGTGGAGTAAAGATAGATAATTCTATTATAAACGTCAGGCGCACACTCACTGAACGATCGATGGTAGGACACCTTTAATGATTCAAACTATGAATAACGTCGATTTTCTCTGGTTGCTCTCATCTTTCAAATACATCATTCTGACTATGAATATTAATCACAAACTAGGGAATATTCGCATTGAGGAAGCTGAAGAATACTTTATTCTTATAGATTTTTCTTTGTAGAAGTAATAAACAGAAAAATGAATATCTCAATACTTATTGATATAAATTTTTAATTTATTAAATAATTGATATTCATTGAAGATCAAAATTAAAATTTGATAACGTAATTATTGTCGAAAATAAAAATTAATTCATTGCCAATCCGTGTTGAGGACATGATAATATCATAACAATCAATAAAATTGTCTCTCTAGTCTGTACCAAAATAGTTTGAATACGATGATCCATGAAAAAAAGTGAGAATTTAGTGAGAAAAAAAATTCGAGTTCTCCACTAATATTTGTGGTGCAAACCTTGTGTGAGAGCTCGAATTGTCTACTCATTTATAATCAATATCCGAATTGAAGGCATCTCCTGGCACTCAACCAGGAAAAAAAACCTGCAACTCCATTCCGAAGAAAAAAAAACCTTTTCCACGTATTTGTTCTAGAAAAATAATTCTACAGAAAAGTGAAATGAGAATTTTCTTTTTTTTTTTGTCACAAGCATTCCCTTATAATGTACTACAGTTCTTGATCTTGTTTTTTCCCCGTCATTCTATTACATTCAATCTCAACTCCTCCCTTCACCTTTCCACCTTTTCTGTCTCTCATAATGTCACTTTTAGCACAAAGCGGCTCTAAACTCTCATAAAAGCACGTATAGAAAAAGGTCGTTGGAAGAGCAAGCCCTTTCAATGTTGGAGATTCGATAATTACGACATGACTCGATGGGTCTACGAACTGGGTTTCCTGGCAACGTCGATTACCACCAGTTACCATCATCGCACAGTACGAAACCATTCTCGCCTTCGTCGCTATCCTCATGCCCCGCCGGATGATGCGCCCGACTTCCACGTCGGCCACACGAAGCCACGTGAACGTGCACTGCATCGTAGATGTCTTTATCAACCCATCCCAGCAGACAGCGTCCAACCATCCACCCTGAACGGTTTTCATCCCCCCACATACATAGACATACCACATACACAGCTCTATAACCTTCCTCGTCGCCCGTCAGTTCACACGACTACGATGACAACGGCGGAGAATGGAGCTCCTTATTCCCTCGAGACAAACCCATCGCGTTCTCGTGTCGCGTTCCGGTTAAGGTTCTCTAACCTATTCCACTGTATAGCTGTGTTGCTGCTTTTCATCTATATACCTTTCACTATACACAGATATATTCAGACGTCTCATGCGATTTTCTCGTTCACGCCGGAAGTCGTTGGCTGCTACTTGCACTGAATGAAAACTCACTGGATTTAAAGCCCATTTTTTTTATACAACCAAAAAAAAAAAATAAAAGAATCACGAAATATTTATGAACGTTTTATTCAACAGGAAATTGCATTATTGTCGATGAATTTGTGTTACGTGAGTATTAATGATTTATCCACAATTTTAACTACAGAGTTATATTTAAAGATACATAATAGGCACAATTGAAATTCAATTTTACACACAATTACTTGGAATATATTTCAAATATATGATCAGTATGTATTCACCATACAAATGGTACACATAATACACAAAATACCGCTCAATTATTTATTCTTCAAATATACTCTGAAATTCCCCGTTATTTTCTTTCCAATATCTGAAATATCCTACATTCATTGTAGGAAAATTTGTGTATTATCATTGATGGCTCGAAAAGAAAGAAAAGGGAAACGTGTCGAGAATGGTTATCTGATACGTTTGTATAAATATTACATATAGATGAAGCTTTTGCTCTGTTTACGATCATCAATATGATGATGATGCGCGAAAAATAACCACAAAAGAACAACTCATCAGTTCTATGACAGAGATGAAGTATGCCATTATTATACGAGAGTCTGGATGAAGCAAGGAAAATAAAAGAATAGAAAAAAAAAACTGATGGGATAATGCTTGCTCATGGAGTGTGTTGAAGAAAGGAGAATCAACAGCATGTCGTGAAGAAAAAAATCACAAGAATATGGTTATAGAGATGAATGAAGTGTGGTTTTGCGCATCGAAAGGTGTGAAGTATTATGGTGAATAGATTCAAGATAAGATGTGGTATGCTTCAACGTGTGCGTGTGTATGTTTCATGGATGACAGGGTAACACCATTGGTCGTATATACATTGTGGTCGCCTTGGGCGCTTCCTTGATGTCATCAAGATTTCCAACTTCGACGATGAACGATCAGTTAACCGAGCGAACACTCCAGGCACTTCTTGATATATGAATCTATACCGACCAACCATCAACCTACCACTAGAGCCAACAACGCGAGAATAAGAATTATGAGCTGAATATATATGTATAGAAGTATGCATAATACATATATACAATGTGTATGTACCGATATGTAAGAAAATGGGTAAAGTTTGGGAGATGAATGGGCAAAGTGCGCGAACCAGACGAAAGAGGGGCCAAAGAGTTTTCCTGCGCGTGTAATACGGAGTGAGTAAATGTATTCCAAGAGTTAGCGTTAAAAGACGCTTGGTTAAAAGTATATTTGGTGTAAGTAAAATATTTGCGTGAATTTAGTAGAGAGACGTGGAATGAGAAAAGAGAAAGAGGAAAAAGAAGGATTGGAGTAATTTTAAATAAATAAAAATAAAAAAAGACGAATGGAATTTTTATGAATTATTTACAGGCCAACAATTGTTATATTGCACTGCAATTCATGAGGAATAGTTTCAGCAATAAAGTACTGACAGAGAAAAATGACAAAAAACTGACAATAAAAAAAGTGAGTGTATAAGCATATGTAGCGATAAAGAAGAAGGACGAAGTGGCTTTCAGACGGTGGATGCTGCTGAAACTGCTCCAAGCTACCATATGTCGCATCAGGAAAAGTAATGGGAGTGGAAACCTAAAAGCTCAACACTCAACTTCAGTGACTCGAACCAACGCCATTTTCATAGAGTCGACGAAAATTTAACTCACAAAACTCTTTTATTTTCAGTGCATATGCGCATGAATAAAATAACATACTTTGCTTGTATAAAATCTTTTACTTTATGTCGATGACTATTTTATTGTTACTATTGAGCAATTCGAAAAAAGAAACAACCATACACAGAAGCAAACTGGATTTTTTCTTTTATCACATTTCATGTCAGTACAATACGAGAAAAAAAAATATCTATTGAAGCCAAAATTACAAATCTCAATGGAGCAAAATCTCCTTTTTAGCCCATTACATTTCGACAATTGTGATGACAATTATTGTGACGATATTTTTCCTGATAAACAACAAACATTCGAAGTTTTTATCTTCACTTTTATCTAAGATTAATCTGAAGTTAAGAATATTACCATAATCTTCCTCTTCGGAATATCTGATTAGCTAATTATTCAATAGCAATTATAATATGCACAATAATATCCTGATTAGCATTAGCATTAGCATGCTCTCATCATTCATAATAATTATCATTATCACTGATCATAAGATGAAAATACATTCAAACAGTATAATTTCCGCGGCTGATACTGTTTCATCATTATGGTATTGAGAGAATATTTTAACTGCAGAGTCTCATTCTCTACAACTACTAAATTGAATTGCGCGGCGTTGACAACAAGCTCATCCTTATTCAGAACAATTCGCTGTGAATACCACTCAAAACTTGGAGCCTCCCAATTGTTCACTGAGTGTGATTCTATACTATACAACAATTCACGATGAATCATCAGTTGGTTCAACCCACGAACATGTTCTATATTATTCTCTCATTATATTCATGTGCTACTGTCCATATTATTTTGCCATTCAAACTTATTCGATTTAAACAAAATTGTAAACCAATCAAAAGCAAATATATTTATTAAACAACTCTTATTTTAAAAAATCTTATATAATTATCCAATAAAATAAATACTAATAAATTTCCAATTCATTCAATGTTCACTAAGAATGTAATCATTTTCGTGGTATCATCAGTAACACTCATACAAAAGCTCATTTGTTGTGGAAAAATAATTGTAGCCAACCGTCAAAGTACCTTCAGAATGATTTTGTTACTTGTTGAATAACACGTGTATGTTTATGTTGCATATATATTCGAACATGGACACAACTCTCACATACACCCACAGATCAAATCTACCCCAACCATTCGCACAGCTTCCTGCATTTTCGCTCGCCTCACATCAACCCCAACGTCCTCGCGATTCATACAATAACGCCCCTAGGGTCATCACTTCAATGGTAAATAATTGAATACAATCGTGCGCACTTTGGGGTATATAAATATATTTATATAAATATGCAATGTTAACTGGTGGATTCTTGTGCTTGCTTTGTGGTTGAAGTGATTTCGATCCATTCAATGATGATCAATTAATTCCAAATTAAGTTACGACGTCTTATCATTTATTGAGAAAGATTTGCTTTTTCCTGATAAAACCTGTCAAAGAATGACGTAACAGGTCAAAATATTCTTCCAAGTTTTGAATTAATGAATGAAAGTGAATAAAATGAAGAACAAAAGAGATCCGAATGAGAAATTTATTTAACAATCGCGCATGCACACACAAACGTACTATCCATATTGAAAATCTATAATGCGAACGTGAAATACCACATACTTAATGAATTTATGAAAGCACAGTGGCAAAAGCACTAGGCACATCATGCCTATGAGCGCGCAGGCCTTTTGCCTTTTGCATTAAATTGGAAATCGATGGGACTTATTGTCTCCTTTTCTCTTCATCTCCCTCATGCTGATGCCATTATATCCGAGCGTTGCCCTCTAATGTATGTACACCAGATAATGCAAACATCACTCGTATTATCTTTTTTTCATTGATTAATTAATCAGAGGGAGATAGAGAGGCAAAATATATTCAGTGAACAGATTACGTTGCAGTTTGCACAGAGGTGGAACGACTTCTGATATTGACGTTGTTATCACTGCATGCATAAAATTCTCTTTAATCCTTTCTTTTTCCTCTCAATAAACCAATGAATTTTTTCTTCTCATACATCTCACAACAGTGGAATTTTTCAGCCAATATGGAGTTAATATTTCAGATTGTTAGACTGATTAAAGCAATGTAGACTCTACAGTTTTCAAAGTAGGAAATATGAAGTTAAATAATTCGAAAAAAATTCGTTCCAGTTTGTAAATAATTGAGTAATTGCCATGATTTTATAATGTGCATCGACTCTTTTGCAAAGTCTTTGCATAAGCTAATTAAAATCAGAATTTACTATTGATCATTACGTGCAATAGCATTGCATGTTAACATCAATTCAACATTGATTCTACAGCACATCACAAGACCTATAACACGAGGCGTCTAGCTCGAATTCATAGCAATTAACTTGACCCCAGCAAAGCTCGCAGAGTAGTGTCTACATCCCCGAGGCTTTTACCCCTCACTGACCATTCTAACTCCACCAGTTTCCATTCAATTTGTCCACCTATAACATTGATATATATGTAAACATATAATATATGCACGTAATGGAAAACCCGACCACGATTTCATTTTGTAAAATTGCTGAAAGTCGTTGGAGCTCGCAAAGTTCTCTTACACCGACTTGCCAACTCCACATATACTTCACTAAACCTAAATTCATATATATCTATGTAACAAGCCGACAAACTTGAATATTGCGCCAAGTAAGTTCAGTAACATCGACGTTATCACCACTATACTTCGTCCATTTCATCTTACGCTCCCAATTTCTATGCGACTCTCCCACTCATGGACACCACCCATTCGGCAAACCAACGTCACCACCATCACATTAAAATTTCAACTCAGTAATACCTCTACAGTATGTTTATCTACGCCAACCATTCACCATCAGCAAACATTTACACAGTTGGAGTTATAACAATGTGTCTATTTGAGTGACGAGAGAGGAAATCACAGATGCTCTTTCGTGTATGTCTCTTATCCGAAAATTTACCCAATGTAACTTGAAGCACGGGACATATACATGTATGATGACAAACTTTGACTTTAGTTGTTCTTGTTAGATGCTTTCATGCTAATTTCATTTGGAGGATAATTGTTTAGTGTATATATGTAAGTTGTATACCCAGAAGAGATTGAGCATGGATACAAACTTAACACAATGTCTAGACTGGTATTGCGCAGTGAACTCGGACATTGGCCATAAGGGAGTAAAGCGCTTATTTGTTCCGACACATCCATTTCGCTAGTGACTTTATGCATTTATATACAGTTGAATATACTTGTAGTTGTTTGCTGGATGGATACACATTTAACTTTACTATATTTCAATGTGTTGCCTTAGACAGGAGAATTTGAAACACATCCAGAGTGTGCATATATCTGTATATAAATACGTAAACGCCCAATAGTGGCAGTTCCAGTAGTTATGGCGTAGGTGGTCAGCCGAGGGCGTGAACCTGTATATCAATCATGATTGGTCTCTGAGAATTAATGTCTACTCGTATATAAACTACCTGCTGTTCACGAATTTCGTACTGTATTCAATTACGGTTTCAAACTTTAGATTTGGTACGTGGGCATGTTGTTACGTGGAATTATAGCCTGATGGATTGTTTAATATTGCAAAACTTTCGTCATGCGGTTTCAATATAGATTTGTATGATAGAAAGAAAAAACAATTGAATAAATGAATAACAGAGAATAGTTGGATTTATTGCTTTGACAAAACTCAACGATGTTTATACGTTTGAGACATATACGGACAGATGAATGCACAAGTTTGGTATTCAGTGAAATGAACGTAAAACGAGATAGAACCCCAGTGTGTCCTCCGAGCTAAATTCAATCCAACTCAACTGGAAATGTTTCCACCCGATCGAAAAGCATTCTACTGTCTAATCGTGACCACCATCATCCAATCTATCGACAGCATGAATGGAAATTGAGAGTGGATTAAGTATTGCATATGTAAAAATTGTTAATTTTATGCTGCATGCATGAATGCATGTGTAGATACAGATACGTTCATGAATATGAAAGTAAGAGAAGGGTTTATTTATTGATGAAACGAATTTGTTTTTGCCTCGACTTTTATTTCATTCCACTATTTCTCCTCTTTCATTTTTCTTTCTTTTTTTTTGAGTTTTTTTTCTCGTTGAACCTGTGAAATAACGAGACTCATCGAGTCCACGAGAGCGCAATCACTCTCAAGGGAATTCGCGATGAAAAGCTTCTCTACCGTTCGTTCATATACCTACTATACACTCGATCGATGTTTCCGAAATAAAAAAAATTATTAATATTATCACGGAATGTTGGTATTTATATACCTCGTTTGTTTCCTTTTTTTTTTTAATTTTGTACACCTGACGTATAATTAATTATTTCACATGCATATGCGCAAAGTGGAAACTTTGTATGCACGTGCAACACAACTTTTGGGTAAATTTTTTTTAAAATCTTATTACACATTCCATTTTTCAACTGCACAGTCAAAAGTGCAAATTTTAATTGTATATTAATTCTATTTTATTTAATAAATGATGTTCCCAACATAAATCAGCTGTGCTTTCGTCCACTATTCTCTATAAAATACTCAAAAGTTTTATTACTCTTTCATTTCTTTGTTTTATAACAAACCACATATGGAAATAGAGAAATAAATTCTGTCGGAATACGTAGAGACAAATAAAATGTGAAAACGATTCTATATATGATGAATGTGTCATATCCATTTATTCGATAAAGAATCATGAAGAGTCAAGTATGTCATCGATACCCTATTGCATGTGTACATATTGTGAAAAATAACACCAACATCAAAGTGTGTTTATGATGCACCGGTGGAATATCATCAAACATCGATATTTGACAATATTTTCTATATTAAATTGTCCACTCTTTCCATTAATGCTATTGAATGCCCTGTACTTTGCAAAACAAAGACATAAACGTCATGAAATAATATCTCACAAATAAGAATATCCATTTCATACTGTAGCCCAGATTCGGAAGTTTCCTAAAATGTTTCATCCTTTCCGTCAACTATTTCAACCTTTTTTTCAATCCCTCACAATCTATCATGCCCATCAAAGAATAAATATGACATTTTTTACTTCAACGAACATGAAATTTATTATTTAAATATTCAACACGAGTATAAAATAGTTTTCCGTGTTTTTCCTTTTTTGCTACACAATAATTTTTGTTGTTTCGGTTAAATATTTCCGCGATGACTAAATAATATTCACTGGAATTTCACATCGCCTCATGGCTACAGTAAATTTAAAGATAGAATTTAACAGTTATTTTCCTGCGCAAAAAAAAACTACGTCTGCAAATATATACGCTCATGCATACCCACATAAATTAAATTAAATTTTCATACACACACATACATACATATATATATTTTTTTGATGCTTATGGATACATAAACATAAGCATGCAAACGTGGTCGTGTTAGGGATGAAAAATCAATGAGTTTTTGTAGCATGACAGCTCGACCACACAAGCCTGATTGCGTCGATTTATATGTGTGTGGTACGATGACGCGCGCGTGCGTGAATGAGATATGGGAGATGAAGCGGAAGTTTACATTCATATTTATGTTCATATATAATCGGGTGGGATCACAAACGACATACTTTTAATATTTTTATTGTGCGCCACTTTATAAAACTATAAATAATGACGACTCAACGAACATTGGCTTGAGAAGAGAAAAGACAGAATAGAAAAAACAGGATCTCACAAACGAAAAAACTAGAGGGAATAATAAAAAAATACAATAAACTCTGACAAATATATACAATGGATCATTTAAACAATGCCCATATCTGTGACAAAAGGAACGTAATTTACGCCAACTGAAATTTATACAATACCGTTTCACAACCCTCCTCACTTATTGCACTCACTTTTTTTCTTCCCTTCAGATATCCTCTCTCTTTCTCTTGCATTCATTCTGTGTATTACCTTCATTCCAGTTGGGTCAAGTGGTTCCCTAGGGAACTAAGAAGGGTCTGTACATTTATCTCCTGAACCTTTTTCTCTTACTCTATGTCTACCATTCGTGATCTCTCCCTTATAAAATATATATTTTCACCATGGGTTATCGAAAAATTCTGTCTGCCACTATACTTGTCAAGAACAGTATGGAAACATTACGGGGATTGTGAATGAACGACCTGAATCTATATACAGATTTGTATCTGAAATGATAGAAATAAAATTGTCTGAAGTTTGATGGAAGAGAATAAACTTGAGAGAAAAAATAAACTGTACGAAGAATGGATTAATGAAGGGATTTCTATCGATATCGGAAAAGTCAAGAGGAAATTAATGATAATTGAATTAATTGAGGATTAACGAATTAATGAAATGGGAATTTCACAGTTTCTTATACTATTGACATCTTGAAAATACTATTTGCAAATCTATTTTTCCGAGTTTAATTTCCACCAGTGTCTGTTCTTGAACACAGACAATCAAATTCACTGCTGTGCTTTGTAAATTAAATCACTTCGAGCATCCTGAGGTAGACGAACTAATAAATATCTTCTTCACAACAATCTTCTACTCAAAGTTAAATTATCAACCATTGTCTTTGTAATTAATTTTAATTGATTACAAAAAGAAACAAAAAATACTTTCATCAAATATCCCACAGTAGGACATTCAAATTATTATTCTGTGCGTCATAAGTATTCTCCAACAAACATTCGGAACTTATAATGTGGAGAAAGAAACAATTAATAAGTAATTGAAATTATGTCATTGACATGAACATTATTCAAGATAAACAAAGAATCCATCAAACACGATATGAAAATACAGAAATATAATTAAAGAAAAATGAGAGAAAATTCAACCAACATAAAATATAATATAAATATTAGTTCTTGAATTTTCTCCAGTCCTGTATGTCAATAACGAACTTAATTATAAAATTTCACCTGTATTGAATCTTTATGACTATCCATTAACGTGTTTATTCTATTACCAACGACCTCATAATAATTTCAATCACCACATTTCATTCATGAGCGAAACATAAAAGCCTTTTATATACACTAATACACCTGTACCTCCCACAAGTTCGCACGCCTTTCGGCTCGTTCCCCTTTAACGTCATCCCGATTGAAGGGCCACGAGTTTTAATTAGAATCGCAAATGCAGAGTCAATCTTGCATGTGAGTATAGATATATTTATTATGTGAAAAATACAGAACCACTAAGTCCCTTTCCATTATCGCACTCTTGCCATTGTCAATTTCATGCACTCGACATACTTTCAATGTACACATTTTTTTTTTTTTTTAATTGTGTAAAGGTATTAAATTCGTTTTATCAATTCCTGTATTTCATGACATAAATTGAATGACGTTGAAATATGGTTTCAATAGATGGAATTGATGTTTGTATTGCGGCACGCTCAATCTCGTGACAGATCAAACAAAGTATTCACCTACTCCCCTTCATGGTTTAAAGGGCCATCATCGGCGCCCTCAATAAACTCGACTTTATGTACCATAAGGGAAGTCCCTGATTTACTAGACACACATTATTGATACATAACTGGTGCATAGAAGTGAAGTATGTAAACGGAAAAGAAAAAAATAGAGGGAAAACAGAAAAAGTGAATGTATTGAGCGCATCCAAAGTTATCCTGAATAAATTCCAAGCTCTACGATGATACACTGGTCACGTCAGATTTAAAAATTTATAGAACATGATAAATATATCAATACGACTATACATAAACATGATATAGCATCGTGAATATAGACGAAACCAACACGCGTGAATATAAAATATGTAAAGCTAAAACGGAAGATAAGATCGAAGGTTCCATTAATATATAACATTTCTCAATAATTTGTTTATTTATACATAAGAATTGTGCGGATATATTCGGAATGTAGAATGTATTGACACTGTATTCATGTATTGGTGTTGAGGAATGTCACTGTGAAACGTTGGAATGAGAATTTTGTCTTTGGAATTCGTTAATGTCGAACGTGGTATTTGGATTTATAGAAAATTGAACAGCACAATGTAAGACAGTTTTCATCAAGAATTTTCATCAATTTTTTATCAAACAATATGAGAGGAAATATAATAAAATATATATGATATGGAATTTGTAGCAGATGCTTTGTGATATATTTCCAAGAAATTCTAGAAATTTCCTGGTAATAAAATCAACAAGGAAACTATATAAAATAATAGAAATTATTGGCTGTTACTGTACGTTGTTGTGTAAACAAACGTCAAAAACTCTTCGCAATATTTATTTGAAAATTGAATGATTGCCCTTTGAAATATTGCGAGCACCATTTTCAGAGAAATCGTTTCGAGGAAATCGCAATGAAAGTGTCAACATTATATTCAGAGACGCTTGACCTTCTCTACCAACAGTGCTATAACATTTGGCGCAGATGCTCTTGAAAGTAGATACTTCGAACATGAAAAAAACCAGAACTTTTTTTAATTTCACGGTAGCATTGGTCCTTAAACCCCCACTGCATAAAATCATCCCCGTCAATTCATGATACACAAATAATCATAAATAAAAGTCGAGATTATTATTTAATGTGATAAAATGGCGAAAAAAAAATAGAGTCATGAAAGAAAGAACTCTTGAGAACTACAAAAAAAAGTTCCAAATGCATTTATAAAATACGAAATAAAATCACGAATTCATGAGACTGTACAAGGCATTGTATGCAGCAGAGGGTTAAAATTGTAGAACCCAAGCTCTATATTCTATGTGTGTATGTCAGTGTGCAAATGTCTCTTGTGTGGGTAGGTATAAAACAGTGATCCCCAAGAGGTTGAATATTTCGTGTACAAACAGGTTGATTCATCGATTTCAGGAGTCTAAGGCTTTCTACGCCCCACATGTCTCACTTCTGGGCTTGTACCAAGGGTGGATGCTCTTCTATGTACCTGCTCTCCTTTATTTCATCTCTTCTATAGATATGTAGAGAGACACTGCCAAACCACAAACAGATTGGCACACGCTTTGTGATGCCATCCTGCGAGTGGCGCGTGACAGATTTTTTATTCTCTCTTTCTCATTTTTTTTTTACCTTTCTCCACTCGCACAAAAGATGTAAAAAAACTTGGTTCACATTCATTTCCACTCCACTACTTTGACATTTTTCGTATTCACCATCCTCTGAAGCGATGTGTATTCCACTATTGTATAACACAATGTTTTTTTCATTCTTCTCTTTTACTTTATCCCCTTCATTGATTTATTTTCTTAAACTTATTTGCGACACAATAATGAACAATGACAAAGGGCAAGAAGCACACGAGTGTTGTACACCACCAGTGATCCTGTAAATTGATTTCCCATGAGCAATGTTCACAACACGCCCAGAGAAATTAAACCAAGTTACACGCGCGTTTGCGTTCTCTGTATATAATACTATCACACAGTGTCTATCGTGCCTGTTTCAGCTCTGTGTGTATGTATTGTCGCACGGGAGAGCACTGACGCGATCACGTCACGACAATTTACCGCGCGTCATTGAACATGATATCGTGTAATAGTGGCACGTTGCGCTACCTGATCCACAACTTCTTGTGACCCCGATATATGTGTCTGCTTTTTTCTTTTTTTTTCGTATTTCTTATTACATCCAATGGGTCCACATCACGTGCGTTAATCGGATGAACGTGCGACAGCCCATCCGATCATATATCAATGAAAAGACTTAACTTCCATTCACCTCTAGCCAAATCTTTTAAACTAATATTATTTTATTCTTTTCGAATTCTTTACAACACTTATCGATACTCATTTTATTAGCATATAATCTTTACACTGAATAATTTATTTATACAACTTATCCTACCACTTTAATTTGAGTTTACACAAAAAGAAAAACAACACGAAAATTCAGCACCAATTTTTATATTTATTCGTCTGTTTATTTATCTATTTATTTATTTGTGAATATTTCAACGATTGATAATGTAACAGTCAATAGAACTCGAAGTATTTATATTGTTGATTATTTACGATAAATATTTGAAATGTCAATACACGAAAAAATTAATAAATGGTAAAATTTATCGTATTAAAAGCTATTTCTTTGCCTATTTTACTCTCACCCTCAGTCTCTCGGCTGTGCATCACTAACAACGATCACGAGGCAACTAACTCCACCTCGTCGACGTGCGGTAAACGCCCTTTCCACCAAATGCCTTCCAGCGGCGCCCACTACTACCCTCTATAACCCAACCTGATCTTTCATGTAACAATATACATATACATACTATTATTATACTTTCGCATATTTATCTATTCTCGAATATACCCACAAGCCTCATACTCTTAAAGTTTCAACAAACATTGTTCACCCTACATTATCAACATTTATATTATAAAACCTTAATGAATGTGTCAACATCATTCGTCCGCATACAGAAAATTAATTTATATGTTTGACAGTGAAGAAAAAGTCACGTGTGTTACAACGTTGATGTTATTTTTTTGAATTTCCCTGCAATTAAATCTATTCAATAATAAATACATCGGCGCACATTTCTATAACAATCGAAGAATTGAAAAACCGTTAATGAAAAAATTCATTGGTACGTTTACGAAAATATAAAAATAAATAAAACAGTTGGAAGTAAAATTCGCGTTGGATACATCCTTACGCGGTGCGAAGCGGCGCCTCGTTGTGGCGCGGGGTGAACGCACGACTTGCCGACGATCCACCCTCCACCGTCTACTGTCACTACTACACAACTCTACTACCACTATCAACATCAGTGTGGGGGCGGTTATATGACGATGGTAGCGACGCCGCCGTTGCTGCTAGCGCGCACTCGACACCGGCAGTGGTTCTCGCGCACGCTTACACTCCCTTCTGGCCCCCGTTGAGGATGCGAGACGTTGCAATATATACATCGACATAAAATAAGAGTAAGGGGCGGGTGGGATCGTGGAGGACTCTGTACAACTCGGGGCATCGCACATGAAACAGTGTAGAGGTGTCTACTCTGTCAATGAATCTGTATGCGTGTAGCTCACATGCGATGCGACGTTGAATCATCGAGGGCACAAGAGAGAGACAGTTCATACCAAGGAAACAAGGAGCTTTTTCTGTGTTTACGGGGCGACGCGATACCAGCGCCACGAGGCTTGTCTACGGCCGCCTCGCCAACACACTCACCGATCGAATCTGCCAATTGGGTGGGAGAAACTCACAGCTATCAGGGTGGGAAAGAGACAGCGAAGGCGCAATGTTATTTTGTGTCACTGTTAAAGAATAAATAAATATATTCATGTTTATAAAAAAACAAGAATATAAATAGAAACAAAAAAATGAGGTATATGAAATATGAGTTTGGAAGAGGAGTGAGAAAGGTTGGCTCTTTGCATTAGTTTTGTGTTATGCGAAGCGTACGAAAAGTCGAAACAATTTTTGACATTATGTATAGCCGTAGAGAGAAACGTGTTGGTATATAAATACACAGATGACAGAGAAAATAAACAACAATTTTGTCGTCATATTTGAGTGTGTATAAAAGAAGTTTGTAGAAGTTCAAATAGTCGAGTATGAGGCGGTCCTCGTGTATGGTCTGACTTGTAACATTCCTTTTCTACTGACGCATACCAGCACGCTTTCCGACTGGTGAATACCAAGTGCATTGATGTAGTAGAAATGTACAGTTGTCGTCAGACATGTATATAAATACACATATATATGTAAGGATCAATTTTGAAGACTTGAATTGAATGGTATAAGATACCTCTTACAAATTGGGATGAGTTCGCTGACGATGGAGTGTAGAAGTAAGCTCGATGGAGTGCGAGAGTGAATATCTATAGAACAAGCTTGTTCAATTCATGGAGAATGCAGAGTGATGTGAATTTTAGGGCTCTTGTACAGAGTACTTTGAGGAATATTGCTGCAATTAATTGGCTGTCATTCTAAGATTTATGATGGTGATCACAAAATCTTAATTTATTCTAGGCTTGAATTAAATGGAGCATGTACGCGGCATTTTTACTTATATAAATACATATCAACAAAGTGTTTCTGTAGAAATATTGAGAATATAATTATGCCAATATTGTTGGTACAATTTTGTGAAGTATTGAAATTTATGAGAAGAAATCAATTTCTTGGAAGAAATGTTCGTGATTCTAGCCGACGATTTCCTGCAATGTGGCCAAGAGACATCGATCATTAATGTGAATTCAATGGAAATAATGGTGAAGGATAAAATCCGGTGAATAATGCAGGGATTTAATACACTGTGGGAAAAATTTTAAGTATCCAAAAGCGATAAGTCAAGTTTTATAAACCTGATAAATTTTTTCCAACACAAATTTTTTCTTGAAGCACTTCGTATTCAACACTTTGTATTCTGTGATATTGGTGTAAGTATACATATATACAATATACATTTAACGCGCCCAGACTTGTTCCATGTAAGTATCGACTTGCCCTAGACCTTTCGCAATTTGCACCCTCTCTTAGTCTCCCTTTGCACCCTCGTTTTTTTCTTTTTTTTTTCACTGATTCTATACACTTCACTTAGTCCTCATAGAGTAAAGAACTTGTGTCCTGGGGTACCTACCCCTTTTCCTCACTCTCACACAAACGCCCTCGTGAAATGCAGTAAATTTGCGCGCCCTCAAGCTTTTCAAGATGCCAATGAACTCATCCTTCTCTCTTTAGAATTGCCTTTTCTCATACAGGCACATTCTTCAATCGGCTCCTGCGTACCAAAACCTCCAAACGCCCTTGACACGCGCCCTCTTCATTGTACATTTGTATAGGTTGAAAGAAGAATCAAATAAAGAATTTGAAGTGATTGTCAATTTATTTTTCATTCATTTCTCTTGCGTACTGTGATCGTTCTTTTTCATCTTTCGATACATAAAATGAATCAGCAAATATAATAAATTATTGATACAATTACTGGGAGAAAAATTTTAGTTTCGTGTATACACATCATAAGACAATGGATTAATGTTTTCTCAAGTGGCAAGCTGAGTTTATTGTATCAACCCGATCGATATCAACTCTACTTCAGCAATTTATTTTACCCACGTGCAAAAATGTGAACGAACAAAAATGAAAAATTCACCCAGACTAAACTCAACAATGAAAAAAGTCTTGTGCAGACATGAACTCTGGTCACGAACAACGATGAGATATCACAAATGAGAGTTAAAACCATGCCACACAAGTATAAATGCACTCACATGTATAACAAATATACAGTTTCGTAAATTTAAAAAAATATAGACACAAAAAAACGAACATGGTCATGGAGAGTTCTATAAGTTACTGCTAGTACAATCTAAGAGTACTACTGAAATAGAGAGTGGACGAAACATGTCGGAAGGAAAAAATTACGGAAGTAACGAATAAAAAACAACAGGGGATGAAAAAAATATATTGAACGATGAGGAAGAGAAGCTCGTCATCAGATCTCATGCGGTGGAAAGTTTCCTATGGCCCCTGCACTGCGGCTACAGCACAGCGAGCCCATCCTCTGATAAACTTTTGGACTAATAAAAAAAAAACGCAAAAAAAAGCAACGAAAATAAGCTATATATAAATATAGTGAGATAGAGAAAATAAAGACGAACGGATGTGATGAGAAACGGGTGCTATAGTTGCTCGTGTACATGGTATGAAGTAGTGAACGTTTTCATTTTTTTTCATTTCCTCTTTTCTATATACTATAGACTTCTTCTTCTTCTTCTTCTTCTCTCTGTTACACATACATTCTACTGCGATTCATTTTTTTATTTCCCCTACATTCTTTGCCGGGGAAAACTCGCGCGCATACTCCTTATTGCCCTGAGGCTTTTGCACCACCTCAGCACGCAAAACACGACATATTACTGAACCGCATCCATTATATCCCATCTCGTTTCTTTTCGTATTTTCTATCTATTGCGATGTACGTCTAACGCAATCTCGTTTTTATTTGTCTCTCTATCCGTCACCCAGACGCAAAAGTGCAAGGACACAAAGATCCGGAGTATATTTACGCCCTTGTTCTCGTACAAATACTCATGAACACATACATTTGTAACTCTTTCGTCTAAGTGACGCCGTTCGTTGTCGTCCTCGCTCGTAAACACGCTCCACCTTCCCCAAGTTTCTTACATCCTGCATATGTATATATATATATATCCTTGGATCCCACACTATGCTGCGCTTAACTTTCACGTCTCGTTCTTCATCGAGACGTGAAGCGGTCTAACGCCTCAAGCGCGCACTATACACGAACACTCGTAAACTTTTTCACCCTCCGTTTCAATATGCCCTTCATCTTTTTTTCACCATTCCCTTTGCATGTGTATGTAATTATGTATGTATGTATGCATTTATATATGTTGATACCAACCCTCTGTATGAGAAGTTGCAAGAGCTATTAATCAATTGGTATCCAATCATAGTTTATACAAATGTAAATTCAAATGTTTAATATGTTTGAATTATTCTGCAATTTTTCTTATTTTATGTATTTATAATTTTTTTTCTTCCTTTTCCTTGTTCAATGGATGAAATTTCCATCGATAATGTTGGTGGTGATTGAAGATTATTGTGAGGGTTGAATTGTAGAGGAGAGCCTGACGTGTATTGAATTGTAATTCGATTGGAAAATATTAGTTGTATAACTGAAGAATTCTTTTATCGATTGACTTCTTTATAATATGAGAATCATTTTGGAAGAAAGAAAGTGGATGAAGGAGTCAGGACCTCAGTGAATGGAGTTGGGAACAATGGTGTGATTGCCCTTGTGAAAACCCGGATATTTTTATTAGTGGTATAAAATAAATGATGAAAACTAGAGAGAATATGTGTAAAGATGAAGATATGTAATCCCTGTGCATTCAAATTCTATTTTACGATTTTTTTCTCAATAGAGATAGTCAACTATGGTGATAAGACATGACAAGTAGGTCTTATGAAAATTTTATAGGACGATTATGAAAGAAATATTCTTCGTGACAATTTTCCTTTGGAGTAACTATCAATAAAAAATATTACATTCATAAAAAAAAATTCAAGGTCCTTGTAGTTGAACGATAATTTTCGTACCAATTCACAATTGTTTGAGTTATTATTCTTCCTGTGAATATAAAACATCAAAGAACACAAGATGATTGAATTCAAGTTGGCAAGAAAATGAAACTTTTCTCAATAGTCTCAACTGTCTCAACTGACAGCAAATTATTCTCAAACACAAGTTGTTGGATATATATTTTTTTTCTTTTTGTTAAAGAGTGAAATAATTTTTATATGTATATATAGATGTGTAGTTAGCGAACCAAAGAAAAAAAATTCTTGTCCCCATTGAATGCAACGGCAAGTTGTTTGTTGTCCAAGAATGGTCTGAAGTGAGCTTTTCCAAACAAAAGAATAAAAATATTTTTTTCATCCATGACTAGAATGTTCGTGAATGGTACAAAAGAATTGTGAGATAACATATGGGGAATATATATATTTGAGAATAAGATGGAGAATATAGAGCAAGTAAAGATATGGAAAGAAAGGAGAATGCGAAGAAAATAAGATGATTTTTCTTGAATTGGAAAGGAAACGACGTGAAATTACCTCTCATTTCTTTCTTCCTTCCTTATAACTATTCCTCAGTGCGCATCGCCCATTAAACTACAACCAGCGCTCCCGTTTCAGCTCTACGACTCGCAGTTGCAATTTTCTCAGTAATCACCACACCAGAAAATCATCATCACATTACACTTAATACATTTTATACCCCATTATATAAATACGTAGACTTTTTTGAAATCAATCCATTTTAATTCGTAATTTTATGCTTCTTTTTACAACTCATCGGTTGAACTAATCCCATTTTATGTGCGTGAATATTTTCAACCACAAATTGAATACATAAATGTGTAAATATGTAAGAGGAACTTTCATCAGATTTTAGAATTGTTTAATTACTCCTGGTGAAGTGTCGAGGGAGCAGTGGTTTAAACACAATTGAAATTTTAAATTTTATCTGCACTTCAAGAATATCTAACGGCGGTTCATGCGGTTGAACTTGTAACTACCATTGTGTACAAATTTTTTCATTTTCTCTCGATGGAAACTACCAACCAAGGGTGTAGTAAATGACATAATTATTCCACGAAGAAAAAAGAAGAATCGCCTAAAAAAAATAAAAAGAGTAAAATTTTATAAATACAAAAAAGAAATAGTGTCTCATGCAAAAAATGTATTGTGTTATAAAATATGAATAAACCCCATTAATAATCGAAACTCGGAACATCTATCTCGAGCATCCAATCATGATAAAAACTCAAAGTTAAAAAAATTATACAAACATTTACTGCATCCGCTCTCTCGATGAATGTGTTATTCCACATTGATGAGAGAGTATTCATTGCTGTATTCAATCCCTACAGTTAAAATAGTATTCCACTGGATTTTCACAATTCTCATGGCAAACCCAGTGATGCGAACTTTATATTTCTCACTACATGCATATTTGTCCGCCTCTAAAATAGAACACAGTCCACATGCTCACAATGTTGAAGCTTCTCTTCAAAAGGAAAATATAAAAGCTTTAGTGCACACACCTACATATATCCGATCTTTTTTCAAGCTCGCATATATACTGAACCCGTGAGCTTTAGCTTTATATATAATTCTCATCTTTTCAGTTGTGAAACGTCGCAGAATTTGCTCCAAACTTTAATCCGATTTGTCGAACGACATATTCTTGTGGTTGGATAAATCGTACGTTCATGTATGTACAAATTCATACAAACGTATATGAACGTATACTGTTCTCTACCCTGTCATTTACACTTTAACAAAGAATTTTATAGTAGCATATTATCTAAAACGACCGAATTAAAAGCTTTATTCTAAATAAAAAAAAGATTGAAATTCTGTATCAACCATTTATAATCACCCTCTGCTATTTTATGAATTAAGTAAATAAAATATTACGAATACAATTGTGCTCGTGAAATTGTTTTAACGAAAGCAGAGATAAAAAGGAAATTGAAAAATTGATGAGATTTTATGTTCACTCTATTTAATGGCCACACACACATACATACAGATGTGTGCATGATAAAAGATGGTATAGATAAAAAAAGAACTGATGAAAATGAAGAGTTCATTCATATACAGGGGAAAAAATTATTGGGTACTATTCCGATACTTCAGAACTATGAAAAATAAAAAAGGAAAGAAGAGGAATGTGAGCGAACAAAAAAAAACAGAGGGGCGATAATCATTATTCCGGACGACGAGTATCGCTTTCCGCGCGCAACAATCTGCAATATATGCACTCTGCAGTAAAACTTTATGATGGTGTGCACCTATGGATATTTATACATATGTATCATGTGAACATGTTTGTTTTATCTAGATGTACAGTGTGTTACTATATGCTTAACTGCTTGCTCAGACAATGCCGGACAACCCTTATATGAATTCCATATTAGTGCTCGGTATATGTAGCACAGGAATTTTTAATTAGAACGCCGCAATAAACACACTGAAGTATCGTTGAACAATGAGATATTATAAAATAATATTTGAAAATTCTGTTTACATTGTAAAGTCCATTCAAATTTCACCCGGATAATATTTATTATATATTGTTTGGGTTGTGTGCACGACAGAAATTGAGGGCTTGAATTTGGAAAATTAATTCTGAATATTTGAACCGAAAATACCAAATATCTAAATTAAAGTGTTGAATGAGTGTACTGAATAATTAGTAATTGCGTACATGATTCCACAAAATATAGAAATTTAACTTGTATTTGAAAATTATGTAAATAATATAACATTTACATTCATTTAATAAAATTTTATGGCGTCAAATTTGCATTAGTTCGTTTAAAAAATTCAGTTTAGCATAATTTCCACATAAAAAGCAGGAAATGTGTAAAGATTTTTTAATAGCCTTCGTTTTTTTGCATGCGGTCTGTAATTATCCATTATCGTTTAATCCTAGTTCGACTTTACGATCTATTCGATTATTCCGATTGAGGTTATCGAGTAATATTCATCGAATGAAGGTATTTTTTAATTTTTTTTCGTTAATGTTATATTCGTCATTTTTTCCGAATATTTTTACTGCATGAACTATGAACTTGCAATCTTACTCCCACATGAGGGAAATTCTTATTCTTCAAGTATCTAAGTATATACATGAAGTGGTAAGCAAAGAAGAAAGGAAGAGTATTAGTCAAGAACGTGACGAATGAAAAGAGTCCCATGGACGTTCCTGACCTTTCTGGCCTTTGTTGTACACACCGCTAATGCATCCCAACTTGGCTGGCAGTACGTGAAGAGAATAATTCACGTGGGTATTGGTGCATGTAGAATATAACGTTTATATATGAATAAGAAATATTGTGAAGAGGAAATAAGAATGAGAGAATTTCGGGCTGAATAGAAAAGAATGAAAAATTCATTTTTTTTCTTGGGGTTATTGTGTCAGGTGAAATAGTTTTTTCTTTCTATATTTTCAATTTTTCATTCACTGTCCACATCTATGAAAATAATATTGGTGTGACAATTTGTATAAGAACATATACAAAGGGCGAGCAAGAGGAATTTTGATTAATTGTTTGCTTAGTTGTGCGCAGCAGAACAACTTGTGAACTGTACTCATACCATGAAATCTTGGAAGCTCATCGGTATTTTGAAGCTCAACAACGTTCATCCAGTTTGGGAGGTTTCAATCCAATATCAATGACAAACAATTCGACAAAGAGATCTGAATATTGTCACGTAGAATGATCAGAACTGGAATAAGTTGAATAGGAACTTTCTGATAACGAGCAGTCTGAATCCGGTGAATTAATATTTTTTTACATTGTGACAAATTTCGGATTATTGAATAAATCAAATATATTCATTCACTATCACACCCTTTTCCATATAATTATATTCAACTCACTGGACTGTATATTATTTTAATATCGGATTTTGAATAATTCATTGATTAAAGTGCTTCTGATTAATGATATGTAGAATCGTCCATCACGCATTCAATTATATTAATTAATATATCAATATTTATCATCCTTGTCACAATCAGTTCATTGGATATGACATGATTTTCATATTGAAACTATATTCACGTTTCAAATAAATATATTATGTAAACTGTGATGACTTTAATTACACTCTCATCATCTACATTGTACTCCAGTCTCGTTACTTGTAATGAAAATAGAAATAGACAAACTAATGAAACATTTCTTTCAATTGTCAGATGAATGTTTACAAGCCAATGTCTGCAACTGACTCTCAATTCTTCTCATTACGTTATATAAAAGCGATGTTATAAAGAAAAATATACAAGAGAAAGAAAACGAGGTCGTTGGTTGAAATTGAATTTTCATCATGAAGACAGGAAAGGAAATTTGATGTTGCAGATGAAAAGGCAGACCAGCTAGTGCGTATAAACTCGCCCATGCTTTATTATAATAATGGTAAAGAAGAAAATGGAATTGGAATGTAGAAAAAAATTAAAGAAAGATACTGACCTTGCCAGAGCCTCGTGTATTACACAATATCACACCTGCTGCATGAATTCTGTATTCTTTATCCAATTGTTCATGCTGGCCTTGAATTTTCCTGAAAAAAAATACTTTATGGTTAGACTATCAATAATATTACACATTTACATACAGATTACTGATATTGATTAATTAATTTTGATACGCATGAGATGAGATTCTTGATTGATATTAGCTCCTCTATAATTATTCAAAGCGTGATTAGGAATTATCGAACGTATAGATGAAATATGATTTGATCCCCATGAAATTACCTCTTGATTTCTCGTATTAAACCTCATGAATTACTAAATAACATTGGAACCCATTTTGCTAATAATTTGATTCGCTTTCGACCGTGAACATTAATTGACAACTGATGAAAATACGTTGCAATTTTTTCTAATCAAATATTCTCTTTCTACTCAGCGTGTAATTTTCATTTAATACATTTACTCAGCATTCGAGTTCTCTTCATTATTTTTCAAGCATCATTGAAGATGTTTCATTTATTCACCTGTCGATTGACCTATAAAATACGCTCAACTGTTTGAAAGAAGATGGCGAAATAATATAGGTCGATTGACAGCGTTTGCTTTCCTATACACTGATATCAACGCTTTGTGAATTCATTGAATATTTATTATCGATCTACAATAAACTAGGAATAGTATAAAAGAATCTAGAACCGTTTATAAACTCAGATTCACACTCACGTCACGCATGTACAAAAGAACTGTTTCAAATTCTACTATCGAAATAATGTCGGTTGCCAGAAAAATCATCTTCTTTTTTATATTTATCGTTTTATATAAAATATAAAAGGTTTTTTTCTCGCTTTGCTTCAACGTGTTCTCAATGGAATATTAAAAAAGAAAGAGCTCACTCCATATTTTGCAAACAGACAAAAGTTCCACAACCATAAAATGATTTATATATGAAAAAAGTAAGACAAAAAAAAGTTTTCCAGAGCGAGAACGTCTTTATGGAGACTTGGACAATTACCACAAGAAGCAAACAACCTTGTAAATTCATGAACGCACATTGGACTGCTGTTCCTCAACCAACTTCGTAAATGCTTTTATATATATATATATATGTATATATGTGCGTGTTTGTGTGTGCACATATATTTAAAGGGAGGCGGATAAAGTTCATACGACGATAATATTCTTTCCACGAATGTTTCCAAGCAACAGAGTAACGAACTCAGTGCAATATTATCGTTGGTTGTAATAAGCGAGTCTCACAGCACCGCACGAATTAAATTTATTCTCATTTCCCTTTTCGCCCATCCTACTGTACAACCCACTTTTGCCACCCTTATGGCTGACTATAGTTTCGTTTAGCTCGGTTTTCTATCTCTGTGATGCCACCAGTCCGAAGCCCATTCTCGAAATGCTTGGCTTGGTGCTTCCGCACAGTAAATTCAACCTTCACTATATATCTGTTGAGAGGTGGAAAGGAAGCGTGAAAATAACTGAGCCGAGCTTTTTGCCAAGTCGCAAGTTGTAATATATTTTATGAAATTGTAAAGAATTTTTCCGCAAGCTTTCTCATGGATATTTCCGCTTTTTTTTTTCTTTTGTTTCTTAGTTAAAACTTTATCATTAATTATTTTTAGTTTACTTGTACCTCACGTATGAATGTTGGGACTACTTACGAAATTGCATGGATGAGCTCTTGTCTCGCTTTCTCCTTGACTTTGACACTGCCACCCTCAGCAAGTGCTACCTGCAATTCTCGCTGCAGCACTGCGAGCTTTCGTCTTTCACCTTCCAACAGCAGAGAAGTTACCTGCAACATCGATAACAATTCAACTGTGATTGAATCTTCATTTGAAATAGATTAAATAAATAAACTGATGTGACTTTGACAAATTTAATTGGTGTTAACATTGATTATAGGCAACTCTGAGGCCTTTTTTTTATTTCCTGAGTGAACTAATGAAGTGTTCGCTGCCGCTTTTACCGACACTATGTTGGCATGTTGCCTGCTCTCGGGCGTTTAGCTGCAATACATATTTCTCCGTTCAAAAAAGTCAAGAGTGTTTCCCATTACCACCACATTGTATAAATTTATTTTATCGTTAGTGGATGAACTCTGATGAATCAGTATATGAATTTATTATTAAATCATCTTGCTCACATCAAATATTAATCGTGACTTTTTATGCGTTTATAATTGATTAGATCTACATGAGAATCTACCTTTTCCGTTATTTCTTTGGACGAGTATAATAAAATTGAATATAAGTGATGCATATTAATGTTGTGCATAGCGGCTGTATAATTTATAATGCAATATTCATAACCGAATTAATCTTATAGAAACGATTTTTATAACTAACTTATTCATCATCACCGCCAATGATAAAATATTCAAATAAAACATCCGAAAATGAATTATCCTGCCTTTCTTCATTTCCTTTAACTTGAGTTTCGTGGATCGATATAATTATTTCTATAATAACGGAAAATTAATTATGAAAATAGTTCCAAACATTATCTCAATATGAAAATTAAATTTCTATAAATAATATCCTTCATAATTGTGTATAGAATGTTAGGGACATTTTATATCAGCAAGGTGAATTAGGAAAATGATGGCAAAAACCAGGAAAAAACACAGAGCTATGGAATTTAAATTATACATTGAATATATTTTGTTTTCTGAGTAATGCAAAAAATTTCAATGCAACATACAACAAAAATTAGTTGATCACACTATCAACCATCAAGTATAGAAATTAATCACTAAGAATGATGAATAATGCGAATATCAAGTCTAAATTTTGGTAGACTAATAAGCCTGACGAATTTCAAGTAGAAATAAATTAAATTCCACAAGCAAAAAAATCAAATCGTGTTACCTCATCGTTATTCATTCGAAAACTCATTTTATTCATCTATTTTTCTCTATCCATCAATTAATTTTCAATAAATCCAAATTAATTTCATCGTCGATTACGTTCACTACCATTCTTAACCTCACCTACCTCATATCAACTTCACAATCACGTAAAAATCCACCATTTTACAATTGTTAATACATAAATTCGTCTAATCATTCCTAATAATACCCCGGAAATAAAACAACAATATAAATAAAAATAAAAATCACATCACGACAAAATGCATTCACAATGTTTCTTTTCTTTACTTTTCATTCATTACAATTTCCATTCCTTCATCCATATATAAAACAATTGTTCGATTATGGTTTTATCGCTATTGCAATTGCTACACAAGGGTATTAATACATCGTGTGAATATTATATCTGATTATCGCACCGTCAATTTGATATGCAAGCAAATATACATATAAGAATTTATATTCACATGGGATCCCATACGTGTAATATGACTTTAACGAACAACAGTCGCAGTGTAAAATTCACTTTTCTGTTCTATAATGATAATCATCTATATATGTATATATATATTATATTTACAAATGCGTTTGTGTACCGTAATGGATAACGTATACACGTATAAATAATCTTCATGGGCCATGGATGAATTTTAAATTGCACCAACATACCACATTTACCCATCCATATATTAAACATGTGCTTACACATATCATTATTCATTTTTATACATACCCAAGTATACTAAACAAAATAATAATAAACATTTGCGTTATACATTTCTCCTCACTGCTCTGACGGCTTCATACTTATTCTCTCTTGTCTTGGAATCATCGCAGACATTATTACACATATATAGCAATTGCTCGTGTGGCTCATCATGCTGCCGCGCGTGATAATTACTCGAAAGCCAGACACGGTTTCATATATAAAACAATTATTATTTTATTATTTTATTTATTATAAATATGTACATGTGTATATGTGTACATGGCGTTTAAAATTACATCACTTTACTTACAGTTTAAATGCATTCATAAATTATTTCTTTCATTCGCAGTATCGAAATGAATAAAGTAAAATTAAGAATGACAATAATTGAACTGCGAATAATACTGCGAAATTATTTGATACTTTTAAAACTAATGAATTTTAATTGGAACAGTAGCGTAATACATTTAGCACTAAATTTTCGTTTGATAGATGAATATATTTATATGACCTTTTTTTTTATGATGAAATTAATTTTAATTCTACTGGTGCAACTTGCATTTCAAATTTAAGCTGTAAAACCACAGTGCCAATATGTCGCAATTATATATGTGGGCAAAACCTCATAACATATACGATATGGCTGCTTCAATCATTGTAATGTGTTCGTATATAGATGGAAACTGAAATTATCTTTTCGTGTCATCCTTCATTACTGCACAGAATGATCATATCGTATAAAATTTAATTTATTCACGTCACTAATATCACCAACCTACGTTTTGCATAATTTGTTTATCTTTTTCATGTTTATACATGTGTGTTTGGTATAGATCTTTGTGGTTCCCCCTTCAACACGATTTTATCTTGTTTTGTATTATGAATATATAAATTTTATTTTTTTTTTATATTATAATGGGCATTCTCATAATAATGTATACCAAATGCAATTATAATTATGAAATAAAAGACAGGGAGCAATTTGTCTCCTTGACGTAGGTGTGTGTATGTGATTTCTGAATAAATTAACGTTGACAATAAATTAATGAGGTGATTTTACAATTGTGTGTGTATTTTGTTTGCTCCCACTGCATCCCACAATTATTCCCAATATCCAAGAGATTTATTATGGTGAAATTGATTTCATAAAACAAAAAAAAATACCTCATTCTACATTTAACTACAAACAGAATTTTCGTTACACAATGTTACATAATAATAAATAGTTTAATTCTCCACATTCAGATATTGTAAAGTCTAATTATCAACAAATCCATTTCCTGGTTTAAATCGACCTATACAAATTTGACTTCAGAACTAAAACAGCCATCACATAATTTCTTTCATTCTTACAATTACGTCGTTTGTGTTGCGTCACAAGAGCTCATATCGTACATTGCATGAAGCGACGTGACCTTCTCAAGCCCATGCACTCAAGCATGTATGCATAATTCTCGTAGTGCATGTACAAACATTTATATACTTGTATATATGTGCGATAAAATAATGAAGATACAGGCAAACACTCTCACTTGGTAAATCCGTGGGAATAAACGTGTAAATGCACATCAAGTAAAAATGTTAAAATAAAAATACATATTGTCGTACGACAACCAAGTTGTCCTGTCACACTGTCAATGATTATTCACGACCGCTTGAAAGTCGAACGGATGAACAATCAAGAAGAAACATCCGTGGTTAATGTCAACCGGGACATGTAGGTATTATAAATGTGATGATATCTGTCTCTCCCTTGTGCTCATGCAATTTTATTCTCAACAATTCTCTTTCTGCGCACCCTGTCTCTCTGTCTCGATGTATATACGAGAGCGTCATTATCTATAACGTTGCGTGGTTGCGGTCTGATGCTGACTGTTACCTTGCCCTTTAAACGTTACGTCCGCACACACAAAACCTCGAGTTGCCCAAGCGGACGTTGACTTATCCCATCAAAGTTTCTTTTTCATATATATATAAACTTTCGTGTGTTGTGCACGCTCTTTCTTCTTTGCCGCGTCATTGCATATTTATTCTCTCACCACGAGATTTTGCCACGAGACGCCTCGATACAGCTGACTATATACACTCACATTTCTATGTATGACTTCCTTTCCCGCAAAATTGTGCGGTGAATATTGACGAAGTTTTCCTCTCTCCGAAAAATAATAATAATAATGATAATAATAATACACGTGATAAATGGATGAATTGTTATATGGAAAAAAAAACGGTCATTCGTCCCATGAGAAATATGTGTAGAACTGTTGGTGATTATTGAAGAAAAAAAAAAAAAAGCAAAGAAAAATGTCAATGCACCATGGATTTATCAATTCAATTTCATTCATCTCACAAATAATAATCAATGTGCTTATACAATGTTCATCAACAATAATTGAATGGTAATACACACAGAAGATTAATTCACATCATTCATGTCTTAATCCATCATTGCAATATAATCATTTATTTTTATTTCGATAGATTTGTTATATTTGTATTTAATCTTTTTTTCTTAAACAACTCAAAATGATTGATTGAACGATGCAATTTATTGACGAGTGATAGATTGCTCCAATTGAGGAAGTGAAGGAAGTAAAAGTGCATTACGTACAAAAGACGTAAAGAAAAATAAAAGTAATGACCCGAGAGTAGACTGGTCAATGAATTGTACTTATAGTGTAGTTGAATGTATCTGTTAATGATAATAAACCATCTATGTAACTAAATACATAAGTATATAAATATATAGATACACATGTATGAACATATGTACAAAGACCACCTTTCACTGAATTGCAAAAGATTTTATTGCGTCATTCACTACCAAAGTCTATTGCTTGCTACTCACAAGAAGTAAATCGTTTATATGAGATTTATTCATCGATTGGTATAATTATTATTACGATATTTATTATGCATAATGGACACGTTAGTTGTATCACGCACATGCAGACATATTTGCATTTGGAACAATGCGAAGAGGGGAAATACGAGAGAGGGTCGAGACACAAGTCATAAATACAACGGGATTCCCCTTACAGGAAGTTAAGTGTAACAATTGTAGTGAGACATATTGTATATGAGGAGTGTTTATATGTATGAATCAATTTCTCTCATTCATTCTTGAGTTGTCTATAGTAAACAAAAGTAGGACAAAATATGTCTATAACCAATGCATCATATTCACAGTACAGTTTATATCCATTACCATTATATTATTAATTTATATATTTATGTATTCTATTCTACATCTATTATATATTTACAAGTATTTTCAAATTTGAACTCGTAGAACTTCCGATTATTTAATGAAGAATTATTTTTGCAAACTTTTATTATAAATAATCTTTGATTACGAAGATATATTAATGTTATCGATTATTGAAACGTGAGTAATTACAAATAAGAATATATATAATTTCCGTTGAAGATTATGAACGGATGCAAATCATCATTCGTAGATTAATCATTCTGAAAACTTTCGCCAATCATCCACTCTCTATGTTCCAACTCTATTTATTTTACTCTCTACTTTTTTTTCTTGTTTTCTCGTCAATTCCCCCTTTTCATCTTATGTTATCTGGTTTTTATTTTTTATCTTGTTCATAGAGATATAACGATGTAATCATTAGTTTATGTATGAGTACTTTACGTATGAGAGTAGTATTGATTTCATGCTCAAGTAGAAACAGACGGAGCATGGTCGGACACGCGATAACAAAACACATCCATGCGCATTTCTTCACTATTCATCTTTGAGAGATATCAACACAATTTTAATTTCAATGTAATGAAAAATGAATTCAAAGATATTCATTGTATACAACATCGTATAATTATCCAAATAATTATTCTTTAATATGGATATATATATATATATATATAAATATGGAATAATCATTGTATTGATCTTAGTGGTTTAGTTACTGCTGCTGCAACATCTTTAGTCTCAAGCGTTTGTTCATCCATTACAGCAATTTATAATTATTAACATGAAAGTGAAAAGCCTAGACATACATGCAAGTGAGCGCATGAGTCCGTAACAGATTTCACGATTGTCGATGATATGAGAACTCGAATTGAACATCCATGAGTCATAGATATTACGAAATTATAATTACAAATTGTTCTTTGTTTTATTTTTTGCTTATGTTTCATCTAGTTCTTTTCTTCATTATCACACTTAATCTGTCATATTTTTACTTTAAATCTTCTTCAGCACACTTTCTGAAGCTGTTGAAAAAAAAAAGATACCAATGTGTACACAAAAACATGTTTCAGTCATTATTTTTACACAAATGGTGCGCCAACAACCAGTTTTAATACTTGAACGCGCGATGATGGACAAATTCGTTCGTTTAACAACATTTGACTCACTCGGAGAACAAAATAAAAAAATGGGGAAATATATAAATGAATAAAGAGAGATTTTTTTTTTCTTAAACATTTTAACCCAACAAGTATCTCACCAACTGTTCTATTACAGTGAAAAACTTGAACAGACCTGTTTGACACATATGACGAAACGATGATTTGCCAATCGAAAATAATTCAAGTGATCTTGAGAAATTTTTTTTCTTCATTTTATTTTATTTATAACCTTCCATGAGTAATACTCGATCCTATTGAATGTATAATGCAAATAATTTCGAGGATCTTGTTACTCATATTTTTTAATAAATTATAATTATTCGATGTTGAGTGTAAAGTAATTTTAGTGATGGAAAATATAACATAATTATGTATTCAATGTCACGCAATAATAATGAAGACAATTTCTTGGTCGTGCGAAAGGGAGACTGAGACCCACACAAACACGAATAGACACTCATGAACAATGCTGACTACACAGCTAAATAACAATCTCTCGTTAACAAAATGAGGAAGAGCCAAAGCACTTGAACACTCAACGAGGTATACTTTCATCCTCTTTCTCTATATCTCAGTTCTTTTCGATTTCAGAGAGATGATCGCATTGAATTCTCATTCTAGGTCGCGAATCCCTCTCACTGGCCCACTAACAAATGCATACACACGACTCTTTATATTCTTTGTATAGACAGTAAGTATATTGTATACACGATTATTATTCAAGGTAAAAGTGACCATTGTGATATGCATAAAATTTAGTTATAAAAAGAAAAAGGGAAATCTTCAACAGGTTGTAAATAATTATATAGAATGAGAATAGTAAATTCGAGATAAAATGAAAATAAAACGAGAATATAACAAAAGCCACTGAGTTTACAATAGAATCTGTCCAAAAATTTTACAACTACTTTCAACTTGATGAAACAATGACAAATTTTAATAACAAATAATATAATAACAGAAAAGAAAACTCCAAGATTGCACTTCCTCAATAAACTTGGCAACATTCTCCTCCGTTTTTCAATCTATAATTTTTGGAACTGTTTCAATATATTTCCAAAACATAAATAAGAAAATCTCGAATTACTTTCATTTTCTATGTGCCAATTTCTTTTCGAATTGTCAATTCAATTAAACCTATGAAAATCACGAAACAAATCAAATATCAAAATTAAAACTCATTAATGTATGCAAAATTAAATTATTAATTGCACATAATTTGTATCCTTTCAACAGATAATCAAATGATGCTGACATGATAAATTAATGACAATGTCTCTGTCAAAGTATAAATAATTGAGTAAATAATTCTCTTCTGTGTCACTATCTATTCACAAATTTTCTTCGTATTCACAGATTTCACTATTTGACGTTCTCATAAAATTAATTTTACAACGACAATGTTTTGTTTGGCTATCTCCAAGTACTCACACAGATATCTGTAGGATATGCAGTGAAAACTCATCGCTTTCTCTGAATATAGATATATATTAGCGAGTATGTACATGCAGAGTAGACGAGAGATCGTCTGATATATACTGAGTATTTAACCCACGATTATCCGCAGCTCATTCTGCCCGAGTTCCTAGCGCTCTAGAGAGCTCGAGAATCGCCCGCCCGGAAGTACTGGATTTATATGTATGTCTGTATGTATAGGTGCAGTGGATGCGATACACACGATCTAATCCCTTTAGACGTAGGTCACCTCGGGTCAGTGGCGTTCTATACCTCGTTTTTTTTTTCACCTTCACGAAAATTGTTGCGCGAAAAAAATGAAGATAACAAGAAGGAAACAGTGGACGTTTATTTATCTTAACGCAAATTTTTTCCGATTGTTCACGATCATCTGTCTGAATTACACTGTCAAACTTATATTTATCGTCATTTAAAAATAAACAAATTATTCTGAATCAGAAATTATTGTAACAATTGAAATAACAATGAATTTAATTCCAATAAAAGTTCAAGTGAAAAATTGAAAACACTCAGTGGCAATGGCATGCAGTAATGAATAAGATAAAACATTTTATTCTCATTGTAAAGATGTTTTATTTATCAATAACAAACATGTCGACATCGGAAAACGAAATTGAAATTAAAAATCAAAAAATATGACTGTAAATTAATCTCTATACAAAAATACTTTTGTTTTTCACAATTATAAAGAGAAATATATTTATATTGATATATTGATGGATGTGTTTGACTTTGTCTGAGAGAGTAAAATAGAAATTGGGATTGAGAGATAAGGTACACACGCACACATGTGGGTGGATAAAATGCCCGAGGGAAAATGTTGTCATGGGTTATATGAAACTATATAAATGGAAACAGGATAGATATGTATATAACATGTATATAAATATTTATATACAATATATGTTTGTGTGTATGTGTATCGATAACGAGCGAAATCGCGGATGAAAGGAAGAACTACATTGAGAAAGACAGAGAGATAAAGAGGAAGAGAAAGAGAGAAAGATAACTACGGTCGCTCACCTCAAGTTGTACGCCGAAGAGATCCCTCGACCTTCCCGGCCTCGCCGATTCCAGATCCTGCATCGCAGCTTCTCGTTCCACTAGACCCATCTTCCGGGTTTACTTACTGAAAACAATCGATATTATTAACACGTTAGAAAACATTTTTTTCTTCTTTTTTATTTACTCTAACACATGTTTTTCATTTTTTTCCTTAAACTTTCGACCACTATCTTCAATGTATTGGATGTGTAACATATTTATCCATTGGCGCTTAATGAGCCTGTGTGAAACTCGTAATAGGGAAGAACATTATCGATTTATTAATACAATGAGGTAAGTGATTCACCGTTAAGTTAAACGTCTTTTATATCAATTTTATATATATATATATTTAAGCATTTTCGTCAGTTTTTACTTTTACGCACAATGTTTAGTGTTCATGTGCAAGATCTATTAATTAATTAATTAATTGTATCCAGTTAATTGGATTCCATTAATATATATATAATGGGGTAGGTATTATGTGTGCGTATAGATGTTCATCTATGGTATTGGTGTATGGACATTTACATAGAACTATAAATAATTTAGGGATATCAAAATTAAATTCTAATTCTCATGACGAATTTTGTGTTGAATTCAAGTCTGACAAGAACAAGGATTTTTTATTGCTATTTATTTCTATCTCAAACTGGAGAATATTTTCCGTTGTGTTCTGAATTAAAAGTAAATGCGATGGATATGAGTAAATTAATATTCCATCCAATATTCCATCAACTCATGTTTAAATTCTTCTTTCAATTGCAAATTTGAAAAATATCCAGTTGTAAAATTATTAGAATATATTTTCAGTTGAGAGGGAAAACTTGAGGGATAGCTACAACCAGAGCAATGCACATGTCCTACGACAAACAATGAATATACCAACGAGAGAGCACACGAGATTTTTATATTACGAACAATGCAGGTATGCATATAACGCTCGACGCTAGACGTGCTCGTTGCTGCTGCTGTGCATGCAGTTATCCTGTGCACTCCTCACCGTTATACACGTTCACAGTAGACAAGGGAAAAGAAGAGAAGAGTGAGAGAATAAGAGAGAAATTACAATGAGAATGAGACGAGCAAATGAGCGAAGTGGAAATTACCTACTAATTATATCTATAATGAATTGTTAGCTCGCGATGAGCACAGCGAAGAAACCTCAGTTACATTTTATTTTTTAATATTATTTCCACTTTGACAGAACATTCATGAATTCGAGATGAATGAAAAAAAAAAAAAAAAAATAGAGAGGAAATATTCAACAAAAATATAATTTCAAGTTATGAATTGCACAAATCATTCTCTGACTTTATTCTCTCTTGAATTCATTCTGAAAAAACAAATATATTTATCGAAATGTCATAAACGGCAAATGATCATCATTATAATTAATAAAAATTGACTTATGAGGTAAGAAAATAATCGAATCAAAAATACTTGAGATATTATTTCGAAACAAAAGAATAAAATTCGAAAAATTGACGCAATTGAATCTTTATTACCATCATTTCTCTCATTATTATCATCGCTACTCATTTTTTTTCGGTCTTCCATCACGAATAACAATGAAACATTAGAGTAGTCTCCGAAATATCCAACCTTGCGTAAATTGCTCACTTCCGTTCTCACGTTAGTCATTCGATCGACAGCAGTGTAAATGTGTGTGTATCACGTATGCGATTCACATCCACAAGATTTGAAATCTTTCATAATTGCGGCGAACGAAATCATCCAGTTGATTTATGTGTATATTTATTATATCATATATTATTATAGAAGAAATTGAACAGAGAGAAAACAAGGAAGGAAAAAAAAAAGAGTGAAATAGCTCGAGAGAAATTAAACGAAATAGACAACAGCAGTGTGCACGAGTTAAAGCGAAGACGTATCTTTGAGGGGGCGAACTTGCTACGAACACTAACGGGACTGCGATACGGATCATTAATACATACTCACTATACATACATAATATATACATATACATAGTTACTTCCCACAGATCATACGTTAAAAATAAAATGATCATCAATTTTATATTATTAATCTGATTCATGTGCAATTTAAATTGACATAAAAAACAAAAAAAAACATCGAGGATGAAAATTAACGAAATAGCAAGAATTGATTTTTTTAAATTCCCTGAGTATGCATATGTATGTGTGTATTCAACCTACGCGCCATGATGTTATTCGCTCGCGTGCGCGCACTTTAAAACGATCTAGCAAATGTATATACTTATATATATATATATATATAGATGTATATAAATACGAGGGCTTTGATTCGAGACAAGAGAATGTGCAAGAGCATCAGGCAATGAATGTCTGGATGGATCTAAGCGAAGACAATATATGGTATGGAGCTTCCATATAACCTCATCAGCAATTTCTAATCTACACTTTGATGTTCAACGCTCTACCTTCAATATCTCAGAGCTCATGTAGAGACATTGTGAAATTATCTTTTTACTTTTTATGACTTTTTCTTTCATTTTAATGGCATATATATATATGAAAAAAGTTTTATTTAATTATATTTCACTTTCACATTATTATTTTATTCAATATTATTCCATTTCTATTTTCATTTATTTTAGTTATTTTATTTATTCTAGTCAATTGTTTTATTTTTTATTCATTCCTTGACAATGCATTTTCTTAATTGATTTTATTCGGTATAGAAATGAATGTATATACTTATATATATCTATATGTGTATGTATTGGTTATCGATAAATATAATCAGGATATTAACTTAGACAATAAAATCAATGGTGAAAAAGGCCATAGTCAAGGACCAAAGATTATAATTATGAAAGTACAACACGAATGTGAATTGCGAAATTTGTAATTCCAATGTTAAGTGAATGTATAGATAAAAGAATGAACTAAAAATATTCGAGTGCAAAATAAAATAATGACAAGGTAAAACTTGGTCATTGAACAATTCGTGTGTTTGAATATATATATATATAAGATTTTTTCCTTTCATTCATTGATGTATACTGCAGCAAAGTTTCAATACATCATCCGATTGAATATTGCACAAATAAAAGAAAATACTTGGAAAAGTTTGGGAATAAAATCCTGACAAATGGGATTTGCAAAATCGGGAGAAGGAAATAGGTCTAAATTTGTATACCGTATGCATAACATATATCATCAAATGAACACATTTAAATTCACAATCTGGAATACATATAGAAATATATAAATGTATATATTTACATCTTTGAACCAGTTTACTGCATGAGCAGATAGGATTGAATTTCAGAGTAAATAGTCGCTTTTGAAAGAAAATATGTAAAAACACGAGGATATATTCGCATGTATTTTTGTGCGTCACGAATTTTTTTTCATCTAATAAAAATGCAGGATTGAAATAATCTGAAAATCAAATTGATGGATAAAATCATTCTTGAACACATAAATATTTTTTTCTATTGAAACTTAATCAAAATTTTTATTTCAATTCCATCCAGATTTTCCAAATCCATATCCTCATTCAAAATAATCTTATTTTTCGTAATGATATACTCGAAAAAGGAAAACAAAATATTCTCAAATTAAAAGTACATGAAAAGTACGAAGCATCGCAAGTGAATTAAATACAACGAAAAAAAAAAGAAAAAGTGAATATACACATTCATGGTGTAAACGAGTATCACTTAATGAGAAAACACATGAATATACATATGTATATATGGCGTAACTGGCGCCGAAACTCCTGACGGGTTAGCTCGTGCAAACGAGTGTTGATCGCGCAACTGGCGTGTCAGCACGGCGCCTTTTCTCACCACCCATTCGCTCGCCTCAACTTCACGTTGTTCCAAGTTGATATAACAAGCAACAACGAAACAAAGAATAATATATGGCTGTAGTATGTGGGTGTATGTAATATTATATCATTTGCCACTGTATCATGGCTGTTGCACTGTTGAAAAATAAAAAGATAAAGAAAATAATAAACACACGCACTCACAACAACAACAGCAGTTCCAACAACCCCCTTGGGATTATCATCAACACATAAGAGCACACAGCTGTATAATATATGAATGTGTTGGTTTATATACGGCTAATGTCACGTATGCTTGCTTTATTATTCTGCGAGACCACAAGCACACAATTAGCAGCACGACACGCAGGGAAAATTAAGCTGAGCGATCGCGCGCACGGACCACACCACCGAAGTTGTATTCAACCATTAATTAAAATTAATTTCCGTATAGCCAAGTACTAACTGCGATACACACATACGTTTGTATAAATATGTATATATGTTTATGAGAACTTGACGAATATCTACTGATGCAAAACACAATTGCTCTTTAGTTAACTGATTTTATGTGAAGACAGTCTCCAGCTTTGCGCTAAATTTGAAATCATTTCATTCATTTGTTTTCATAATCTATTGGACGATTTTGTTTGACCGAACATATTAAACTTAGTTGTTGAATTATTTATTGAACAAGGTTCGCAGTATATTTGAATTATAATTCGTTTATTTAAAATACAAAGTTTTAATTATTGTGATACACTTTTTATTATATATATTAATGTGGAATTCAAATTGTACACGTACATTAGTCATATTAATAGTGATCGATTGTCTGTCATGATATATGAGACATAATGATAGTGAGCGTGGTAATTATATATTGTACGATAATTCTCCATTTCGCTTTTGCTCTTTTTCTTTTGTTCTTCATGTTGACATTTCATGAGTCAGTCACGTCGCATCGATTCAAATAAAATTACCATTACCGGTATTGATAAGTAGGTTGTGCACGAGATCATGGTTATATGGATTTATATTGTGGTAATATGGACCGCAACATGGTGATTCCTTGACCCAGACACTGTTGCCAAAGTGGAGCGGATCATATATCATATTACGAAAAAAATTTATTCCTCATACAAAAAGAAAACGTATCGAATATCAGTGAACACCAATTAGTTATTGATTATCCTTTGATAGATTCATTCAACCTTGACATCAATAATGATTCATGTTGAGTACTCATACATAAGTTGACATGAATACACATTACAATTAATGTCAGCGACTATGTTCAAAAAATAATGCGCCAATGTAAATCCCCAACTGTATTTGACACGTTTCTGCATTTTTCTTGTCTATTTTTAAGCTCGTCATTTAAATGTCAGATGGATGGTACGTTGGAATGAAAATTCCACGCGGAACTAGACAATCCAACACAATTCCAACACTCCACTAAATAAGGGAAAGAATTGACGTAGGATACAAAACTTGAAGCCATTTATACCACAGTGATGAAATAGGAACATGAAAACATATAAAAAAAAATATATCAACGTGATATTTTACTTGTTTTATTCTGAAAAAAATATCAAGTCTCGAATTCAGTCACATGGAAAAAAAGGAGAGTTTGTGGCAGTAAATAATATACAAATATGTAAGTTAAAAACGCCAGAGAGTGAACAAAATTCACTGAACGTATAACAAAAGTTTTTTTTTTACTTTCATTCTGAAAATTATACAGGGGTAGAATTTTTTTTTATTACTGTTCCATTTCCCCTGCTGAATTCATGCAATATTTTTTCAAACAAAATTACAGCTCAAGAATCATGAAAAATTGGATTTCCGTGCTGATTTTTATCTCGAACTCAACTACCACGAACTTCATACATTTTAACTATCATCACGTGAATTTAATTTGCATCAGTAAAGTTGCAATAGTTAAAATCGCTCATTACTCCTACACAAAAAATAATTCAATATTGAATATGAGTAAATGAATTGACAGAAATTGTCAAACTGCATCGAATTCTCAATGATTTTTTCAGTGAAATTAATTCAAACTAGAATAAAAAACAAATCCAACCACCTCTCGAATGCTTTCAGCATACATTCCCAACAATAACAAAAAAAAATGAATAATGCGCCCATACAAAAATTTGATAAAACAAATCCCGACATCTTTCCATTCTGCCAAATATCCCCATACGCGCAAAACGAATTCACATCCACATGCAAACATCTACATATATAAGCATATAAATACAAAAAGGATCGATTGGCAACGGCGTCTAGTGGTGCGATCGCTCGAAATCTCGCGTGTTTTGGTGCTTTCGCGCGGGCGTCCGATGTGCATATATGTACATTGTACATATACATAGAAATTGAACGTTCAACGTTGGATTTCGAATGTGTCTCGGTACCGAATAGGCCTGCACCATCAAAATCTACCTATGTATGTACATAAATGTGTATATATATTAGGGCGACGAGCATAGGTATACATGGAGAGACAGTTTGGTTACGTGCAACTTCCAAGTACAGGAAGGGTGTATATATCTATGTATAAATTGATGTATTTATACATGCGTGTGTGGGTACGGAGATGTATATAGGGTTAAAGTGAACGTATATATAGAGAATTTGTACGAGAGTTGGTGTGTTGGGTGTAGGAAGGAAGTTTTCTATCGATCGCGCGACTGTTTTGAGGTCAGGGCGCTGCGCCAGCACTGCGGGGACCGGTGGTAGCTAATCCTACGGACCGGAAACCGGCGAACGGCCGCGCGTCTACTGCACGAGGCGTGAAAACTTTGTATATAGCGTATATAAATGTGTATATAGATTTATATACCATCCACCTACCCCTCATCATTGGTCTTTGTTTATTTGTATATAAATTTATTCTTATTCTCTATTTTTTTTTAAAGTGACTTACATGGTGTCATTGTTTGGAAAGTTTTGAGACTCTTCCGCAATGCAGAAGAAAAATAATAATCGTTTTTCTTATAGTTGTTTTGAATTGTTGCTGTTAGATAAAGAAACATCGCGGTGGGGATTGTGGAATAAAATAGTATTGAGTATTTATGAACGTTGCTGTTTTGATATGGCAATATGGTTGCAGTAAAGTTGATTCTTCTTGTGAATATAATATATTTATATTATTCATGAGGATGTGTGGTGTAAAAAAATTTTCCAATGTTGAGACTGACGCAGGTGATGGGCGTCACGGCTATTGCACGCGGTGGCTGATGCCGCAAAAACCTCAAGTCAAATGCGCGGGATCAAGCGAGAAAGAAATGAAAGAGAGAGTTACGTAATTGTGTGGTGGTGGTGGTGATGGTTTGTATATGTATATCGTCGTCGATATCACGGAGATCGTGTCAGAACTTGTTTCCATTATACCGTGAAGGGTCGTGGAGAAAGAATATTATCAAAAGCTGGAGAGTTGTGAGAGTTTCCAACTTTTTATATATTTCTATTCAGGATGAGGCATCAAAATTTTATTTTTTGATTGAGAAAGCAATTCTTCATTCATACGTAGTCATTGACGTTCTGAATAAAATATCACATCTCTTATTTGACAATTCTTTCGTTTTTACATTGTTGTATGCAGTGTAATAAAAGAGAAACCTTTTTTGCTAATTGAAAATAAATGAAATTGTCTTTCCAGTAATTCCAAGACAACATAGATAGATTTTCTCAACGACTCTTGAGAAGTTTGCAATGTGGAGATTTTATTTGGTATCAATTTCCTAAGAAAAAGAACCTATTTCTAGATTTATCAATAAATAAATTTGATAGGAATCGAAAGTTCACTTTGTGGTGAAATTTCGTACAACAATTTATCTCATAAAAATAAAAATGACGGTATTTTTGGAATTTGTAAACTTGGTGGGTGTTTAGAAGTTGAACGGCGGTATGCGTTGACTTGCAAACTGAACTCTCAACTACCTCAGAACGCCCCCCGCCTTGCTCGACTTCTCCAATATATATACGCAAGACCAGTCTTATAAACACCTCTTCGTGCCGGTCCGTGACTTGCCACCGTAAAGCAACAACGAACCATCCGAAAAATTACGTGGACGCTTGGCAGGAAATTACGGAGTGACTCGAGCGGCGCAATGTGGTCGTTAGGATCGTTAGAAAATGTGCTTTGTGCCAGCTGCTGAGCTGCACACCCTCACATTTAATATTGTCCACTCTGCTCGTCAAAAATTGTCCATATTTCGCTATTTTTTTCTTTCTTCTCGTTTTCTTTCCATTTTATTACTGTTACCTTTATGACTGTAATAAAAACCCACGATTATTTATGGGTTATAAAATTATGTTTATCATTGGATTCTTCATATGCAATGTCAAGAATATAAAAGGATTATTTGTTTCCACTATTATTTTTTTGTTCTCTACGGACTTGTAATCCACATCAAAGGGCTATCGAGTGAGCTCTGCCTTCACCTATAATAGGCATCTCTATACACTCTTGCTCCCAGCAATTTACATTGAGAGTTGTATATGTGCATGTAAGCAAAAGCGCAAGGAAACATCATGGTACTATGCAATTTGTTCATGCGTATATGCAAAGAAATGTACATTTTATCTGCACTTACACATGTTTCAAGAAAATATATATATTCTTTCAAGTATGTACTGTACACCCGTATTGATGATGGTAAGCTTCTTTGAACGGTATTTTCACCTAGGAAAATAACAATGTCTCATATATCTATGATGTTTACAAGCATCGGAGAAATTTCAATACAATTGAATACAGATATATGAATAAAAAACAGATATCTTTGCATATTTGTTTGAAATGCACAAGAATTCATTCATTCAAAGGTGTAATATCATGTTTTGGGGTTAATAAAATTTAATTTTTTTTTTTTCTACGTTCGTCCATTATTGTGATTTGAGAATTCAAAGTGAGCATCTCATGAAATCAATTGAGAAAATGGTAGTAGTGATGAATACCTTCAGTTAAATATTGGACAACGAAGAAATGTAAATCGATAAATGGAAATATATTTTCTCCCAACTGGTGACAGTGTTATTGTAAGAAATGGTACACCAGTTCTATTTCAATATGGTATTTCAAAGCATTGGCTCCAAAATTATATACCTATACTACTTGAACACTGAAAAAACCCCATCAAGAAGAAGCAGAAAAATAAAATCAAAAAGATAAAACCAAGAAAATATTTCTCTTCAATTATACGTTCATACGAATGACAAACGGACTGCTTACTCGCGCGCCCTTATATTACATTGTTAAGAGGGTGGATTTTACCATAGCGCACCACAAACCAGTTCTCAAAAAAGAAAAGAAGAAAAAAAAGCTGCACACACAGGTAATAATATTCACTCGTGACTTGAGTCTGACGGCGAGAGTCCAAAGGGGAGGCCTGGACTTATCGATTTGACTGGTCGAGTCACGCTAAGCGCGGGCAGCAAGCAACTTTCAACCCTCTTTTGGTTACTCTTCCACCCTCGCTCATTGCTATAAAGCAATGTGTACATACGATGTCGTCTGCCTGTCATGAGCCAGAAGCATTTGGCTGTGCAGTCTTCGAATCTTGACTTTTATCGTACATAATATGAACAAACATATAATGTATAATCTTATTCTATATATTCCAAATTCGCGTGAGACCATCTACTGAATTATTAAATAGATAAAAAAAAAAAAAACCCCTAAGAAAAGAATTAATATAAATGAATTGATGATAATTTTGATGATATCCATTGATCATTCTAACAATTTTGAATTGATCCGAACTTATCCTGTAATCATTATAGATCTGGTAAGTAATGCCTAGATTAAATCAAATCAACTTCTTCACTGTTTTATCTGGGCTATATAGCAACGTTTCTTTTTTTTCCTATCGTAAAAGAACCGAAAAAAAAAATGAGAAGGAATATATTCTTGTACGCATGGTCTTGAAGGGTGTAGCGTTATAAGGGTTGGTGATTGGATCGCACACGCGAACAATGGGCGGAGATTCCAAAAATAGGACCATTACTGATAAGGCCGCGAGGCGCGGTAAATAGTATATGTGTTTGGTATGTATGTATGTATTTTTTTATGTATTGGTTGTGAGTTTATATAGGTGGTGATGGCAGGTGATAAAGCCAAGGGAAATGGGGTGAGCTAAGAGCGACCCTACGTTACTCTATCACATATATGTATTAGCAATAGACCATTTCATGTAGATGTGCATTTATATTTATGTGTGTATATATGCTATGTTGTGTATATAGGGGATGAAATAAAGGCGCGACAATATTGCCTTGGTGTATGTCCACAAGCCGACACATTCGCACTTCCTGTTTGAACGCGATTGAGTATCGAATACAAACACACAAACACACACATATATATTGATGTTATATTGCATATGAAAAGAAAGAAGACATCCTGTTCTACTAATTGTATACATAGACGTATGTGTCAATCGTAAACTCGCATCAGAAATTCATAGGAAAAATATTGAAAGTAAATTTAATTTGAAATTATTAATAAAGAAATGTTAAAGAATATTCTCGAATTTTTTTTCACTATTCTACTCATTGTCTTTTCCATCTAATGAATGGAATCCCAAGTATGATCAAATCAACAAGAGATAATGGAAGCATAAATGACACTACATAAATGTCCTTCTCATTAATCTGAGACAAATTCATCTTTTCAAAGTGCTCACAATAATATTCACCCTCAGAAATTTTTTCATTCATTTTCATTTTTTTTTTGCCTTCTATGAGTGAAGGGTGACTTTAATGGACTACTGGACAAAGCCAAATTTTGAATGGACAAGGGCAGAAGGGTAAAAATATCTACACGTATATACATATGTATATAAAAAAAATAATAACATGAAAAAAAAAAGCATAGGCTTGGAGTGATGTTCTACGAGCGAATCGCGTGACTAATCACCGATCAATAGTTTGTCAGAATACATTCAATATATATATATTTATTGTCGCATTACCATCACGCATCATTATGTCTATATATATTTGGTCATGTGCAACATAAGTTCATTGTGTATTCACGCATGTTTATCCATTGTAGCAAATGACATATTATAAATTGCCACCTATAATTGTTGGGAGAAAATATGAAATAAAATAAATTACGAGAGTTCTATAAACATACATGGATATATGCTCAGTCCCACACGTCATTGCAACCCTTTGGCTCTCACAATATGAACACACGTTGATGTACAAACAAATGTATATGTCTTATCGTGACAAACACGCTGCAATTCTGAATTATCGTATAAATAATTGACTGACATTCAACGAGTCTACGTTCACCGAGTTGTGCACCAATGATTGATATACATATTTTCTTTCGACTTCGATTATTAATGTCAGTAACGCATTAAGAACTGCAATATAAACATGACATTTGACATATGAAAAGTGCTGCGGAAGAATAATAAAACCTACCGTGTTTACAATTTTATCAATCAGATAACGGAATAAAATTAATGGAAATAGGATTTAAAAAAATGATGAAATTACAGCGAATATTCGTTCATGAATTATTGTGAGAAATATAAATATATAAATGTATTACCATGTCATTTACAGAGACTCATACATAAAAATAAACTGATGTATATGATGAAAAAATTCACAGACAATTTGGAACGTGTACAGACATGCTTTATAGAATTTGTTATAAATTATTTCGTCCAATGAATAAATTGGTGCAACGTCGCTCGATATGTTTTCTGATGCAATGTATGTATGATTATCGCTTTTATTCGTATTGATTTTATTTAAGCTCGTGTGTATTGGTTTGATATAACATTAATGCAGGGGAAAGGAGAGGATGATTGATAGATTAGTGTTTTTTTTTCCTTCGTCCTCTGCAAACGCGCGCTTTCTTGCACGATCGCGAGTAGGAAGGGCGAATATCGATTATGGTTAGTGATGTCCATTTTGGTGTGTGGCGTGTGCGCAACAAGAAACGAGGGATGAAGTCACAGACTGTTATTTATATACAGACATATATCTATGTAGTGGCTATGATTATATACTTGAGTTATTGCGCATACATAGTTTCAATATATAGAGATATTTTATTATGCATACGCAAATGTTATAACATTAAAGTTAAAGAGTGTTATCAAACGTTTATTTCAAATTTTCATGATCCTTTCTTATTTATTAAATAAAGAATTGCACTTTTGAATATTTTGTACTAATTGATGTATGGAATGATAATAAATATTTATGAGAGGTCATGGGAATTTTTGATCTATTTATTTCTATGATGTTTTATTGTGATTATGAATTATTCGTATTGAATGTTAATAATTTCTTCAGATTACCTGTCATCTTATTATATTTAATATTATATAATGAAAAAATTATTTTTGTAGGGAATTAGAACGAGAATTTTAGTTGAAGAAGTAGAACTTTGTTTATGTAGGGAAGTGTTCCGTATCTAAAAGTATTTTACGAAAAATTCCAATTCAAACAATCAAATTGTTTGTGAATAATAAACTCGCACAATTTTTCAACAGATTATCCGACACAGTCTAATTCCGTTTGTGAAAATCCAGTCAAATCATAAAATTTATCGAAGAAACTTCAAAGTGAGAAACAACCTCACGAATAATGTGTGAATTAAATTATAGATATAAAAGATAGATGTATTTTATTTTGTATTTGAGTTTAACGACTTTCAGGTATATGTTTTATTACATTATGTATTTATTTAGATACTTCAATTGAGTTTTTCTTATCTTTATTCATCAGTTCTTTATTTTTTTTTCTTCTCGACAAATTATTTTATTTGTTCTTCTTCATTATTCACTCTTCGATTATTTTCACTTCTTTATCGCTTGGCTCTTTGTCTCACAGACTGTCTAGAGAAAGCGGGGAAAGTTCTCACACGACGTATCACTTGATCATTTCACGTATGGGGTGACGAAGGGTTTGACTTTTCGGGTCAGTCGGTCGCATGTATACGTTTATAAGTATGTGAATTTTATGAATTTGATCATACCAGTGAAATTGAATACAACATTAGATTGAATCTTTCCAATCACATTGACAAGACAATCAATAAAATTAAATTATATGAAAATACTTTTGTTACATCGAATTTTTATTCATTCAAAACTATAATCATTTGTTCATGTCTTTCATTCAATTAATTAATCCTAATCTTGTCAATAGAATTAATAAAATGTCGGGAATATTTCAAGTGCTAAATTAATTTTTCTACGCAAAAAAGGTACAGCGAAAATAAGTCTTGAAGACTTAAACAAAGCGAACCAATCATCGCGCTACTCGCAAGTTGCACCCACTCAACATTGAACAATTTAATTGCATACGTTTGAAACTGACAGCTGATTACTTCCAGAAATTTCCTAGAGGGATTCCCTTATACATAAACATTCATCAACAAAGTAACTGTCGTGGTGATAAAAAATCAGAGAATGAAGTGAGCTGATTACGTAGCCAATTCCGATATCATTATGATGATGTAACTGTGCCTGTTTCTCTTTACCTTTTTTTTTTATTATTCGCCATAATCTATTTTTCTTCAAGTTGATACAGCAATTTATGCAAAATGGAAGAGTTAATTAATGCAGATGAATATTCAGTCATCCGGTAATAATAATAAAAATCAATAAAACAACGAATCGCTCAATCATTCTTGAGAAGTGTCGTAAATTAAAATAGATTTTTGTCAATTTTTCAAACTGTTAGATGAGAATAAATAATCACCCGATCAATAAAGATAAATATTCATTATTTTCCTCTTCCGATCATCTAATGACCACGCCAGATTGACTTATTCATATTGTAACTACGACAATGGTTAATGTTATAACCAAAAGGTAAAAAATAAATAAAATAAAACAAAAGAGAATGAACGAAAAAAAAAATATTTATTCCTTCAATTTCATTTCTTTCGTCTCTCTTTTTTTTCCACTCGAATGACCAGTCACGCAAGCACACCCGTGAGTTTACGGTTCGTGTGCCGCGAGACGGAAACGAGTCGCGCGGGCATCGTGTGTATAGGGTGCACAAGTAAACCTACCTGCCACCTGTCCCTGCTCCAGTTCCATCCGACAACACGCCCACATCGTTCCTGCCTTCTATAAAATTAATATATACACATTTACAAATATATATATATATATATTGTAGACACTTTACGAGACTCGGGATCGCAGTTTTTAATGATTGTCTTGGTCATAAAACAGTTGTCGATTTTGCTTGAATAAATAGCAACACAGCAATGAAAATCCAACGGTAACGCGTCGTTGATTCATCTCCCATATTTTGCTTGATCTACTAATAAAATTTCTCTTTATATCATCAATTCATAGATAAAATCCAACACGATCACATAAAATAAAACAATTTTTCATACATTATACAATATAACAGATTTTTTAACTCAACCAACATTAGAAAACAGGAAAATCCTGTTTCCTTCAAAACAATAAATAATAAAAATTGAAACTGTCATGGCATATCAGTAAAAATAAAAATAAAGTACGATCGTGTTCACAGATAGAAAATATGAATAGTAACAGAATAAATATTCATCGATAAATTTTTATTACATATTTCTTTCACATATAAAATGTACGTGCACAAAAAACACAAAGCGCTTGATGAATATAGAAAATAATATGTAAATGTCACAGTTAAAAATATCAAATAGATAATAAAGCCATGAAACTACGATAAATACAGAAATCGACTTGACATGCGATAAAAATTTTTTCTTCTACTTTTTTTTTTCATACAACAACATTATTCCTCAATCTATGCAAACAATATTACATTTATCCAGAGAATCTTGACGTTAATAATGTGACGTCAGAAACCAATTACAAAGAGCAGAAAAAAAGAACCAAAAATATGAAAACAAGAAACAATTGCAAGTGCTCAACATTAACAAACCAAACACTATTTCAATTCCATATTTGTTTGTCTTTTTTTTAATCGCTATACATCCGCATATATAGATCTCAGTCGTGCAGGCGAAGCACAGGTGCACACGCGAATTTACGTGTCGGTGATCAATGGCGTCGATGTCGGGCCGGTGTGTACACGTGGGCTGGCATGGCAACGCGCTCGATAACTAGCTCGCACAGTGTATTCTACCTATTTTACCTCTACATATACATTCATACTATCATCAAACAACCGCGGCGAGCGGGCCCGCGCGCGCGGTAAGCTTCCGGTTTCATTATCGCGTTTGAATATCGAACTGAACCACTGTACACTCTTCTATGTATGCGTGCCCATATAAACATATATATATATATAAATATATACCTATAGGGACCGCATGCCCGCGGCATATACGCGAGAAACGCGAGGGTGTTATTCGGCGTTAACGCTCGACATTAACGTCGTTTCCACGACGTCGATCCGTCCGTGCGATAAGCACAACTCGATCGACCGCCACTTCTACTATACTCTATATGCATCTAGACAATCATATACACACATACGTATCTATGAAGTTATAAATTGAGAGGCCTGATTGCAAGGGAACACAACATAGTTATTCAGTACAAGTCAAAAGATTTCTTTTATTTTTTTTTATGCTTGGAAATAACCTGGAATAAGAGAAAATTGTACAGGGGAGAAAATTACGAGATGGAGTTTGGTTTATTATAGTTGAATGTTTGGATTTGAATGAACGAGGGAGTAGTTGAGGGATAGTTGAAGGGGAAATTAAGTGAGGTGGTTGAGGAAAGGCTTTGTGGATTAATAAGAATTCATGGGAATAATAAGGATCAGGTAGGGTTGTTTAAAGATTAATTCTACGTTTGATATCCTGGTGGAACAATTGTATTTGAGTCGAGTCGTAGGATTTTGTCTATGATTTAATCTGATTTCAGGTGGAAGTTTTTTATTAGGAGACGGAGAGAAATCAAAGACCGGATTTGGAGACTATAAAATTTATGAGTTGTGTTTGGATTCGTGTCACGTTCGACGATAATTATGAGATATGTAATATCTGATCCGATTATTAATTTGTTATGATAAATATTATGGTGTTTATAGTATTTATATCGTAAGAATATTTTTTTGTGTATTGTTATAAAACAATTTTTGACAATTTGTAAATTCATTTATTATACAGAGCAGTGAAAGTTCTACATTTTTATATAAAAACCATATAAACAAATATAATTCACAACTAAACAATTATTATTTTCATAACTTTTGTCTCTCATCCTTTTATGAAATGAATAAATAAAATTCTTTCTTTTCTTTATCAAATAATTTTCCAACACAAAAATTTATAAAATCTCTTTATACCCACAGTAATCTTTCGCATACGATCACCTGAATTCCTCTTTACTCATTTATTTAATATTCTTGACCTAGATATTTAAGCATTATCTACTAAACTCGAACCCCGACATTTTTCTCTCAGTAATTAATGAGGAAAAAACTTAAAAATGATATTAATAGAGATAGGTTGGTTTTTATTGAATAACTATTCTCTGATAAACTCTCTACACAAAAGAGAGGTGAAAATAAAATGAATAAAAAAACTCCACGCCGCGTATTTCCGCTATGTCCACTGGAGGGTGGTGAATATATAGACAAAATCATACAGACAGAGAAAGGGAAATCGTTCATGTATGAACGTGTTCTTCATAGGTTATATCTACCATACGAAGTATTACGTCGATAGCAAATATCTCTGGTATGAAATATAGATATGATATAAATATATTTATAGATATACGAAAAGAAGTGAGAATCTAGGGATATGTAGGTGAATGTAATGACATATAGACAGACACACACACACACACATTCTAAGCGAGTAAAGTTCGCGACCTCAAGAGAGAAATAATGCTCATCGTTATATAAATATAACCTGGTATATAAAAGAATACCAGGTCGCTTCCATATACTTCCGCCAATGTTCAATTCATCCCTTGTCGCTCACTGTTTTTTTTTTTTCTTCCCTTCTACTTCTTTCACGCGTTACTTCACGTTCCATTGTTCACCCTCCAATTGAAAACATTCAAATAATTTCCATATAAAAAAAAACGTGCCTAGCATTTTATTTTTTTCTTTAATTTTGCGTTGTTATTCAAGTGCGATTGTTTGATAACATCCCAGTGGTGTTGAAGGACACCTTGATGATTAATTACAACCAGCGTTTGTAACATGGCGGCACATATGCCACGATCGAGTAGAATCGTATATTGTTATTATTTGATATGTACATTTGTGTATCGTTATCAGTCAGGTGAATGACTTTCTAACTAATCTATCAGCTACCCGCACGCTGTATGTGCAGATGGTCTTTTTCCTAGTTTTATTTTTATTCTATTATTTCTTTTTTTTGTTTAGTTTGTTTGGCATGATCACTCAGCTGAAATATTCAATTTATAAAACGAAAATAATATCGGATATGTGAATACATTCGATTTATTTTGTGATCTATCGCAATGTCGTTATGGAAATGAAGAAATGAGTTAGTGAGGATTAAACGAAATTGTTGGAAAAAACTTTAATTCCACGTATTTTTTTTTTTTCTGATGAATTATTTATTTATTACTGTGGTTTTTTCTTTCTCATCCATTTTATATATACTACAAGCAGAACAAGTTTGTACAAATTTATGTGAACGAATTGATTATTCGTTTGAATTCAGTTATATGATATTTTTGCTGACAAAGTGATGGAAGTAGTTCGTATTCAGACTGTATAATTCAATGAGTGTCAAAGACATTTTAACGTTTTAAACAATGCAACGATGAGTGTATTTTTTTTCTTTTCTGTTTCGTTTGCACATGAATGTATATATATATATATGTGAACACTTAGAATAATTTCAGATGAATCGGCATTCAGCGAGTGATGGCATTGCAAGATCCACGATTATATATTGCACATCTGTGAATTCTTCCAGTGCCAAGACCCGCCAACTACCATTAACAATCACATGTAATTATACTTCACATCCTCTCTTAAAATTGTATTTCACATGAATAGTAGAAAAAGAAAGAAAAAAACATTTTTTTCTTTGCGTTTGTTTCATCCTTGTGGCTTCTTCACATCTCTTTTGCTCTCACTGTTTCTTCTTCTTCATTTCGTTTTTCTCTTGTCTCGCAAACGATCGTCGATGAACTTTCTAAGATGCTCCTGTTTATGACGATGATTTGCCGCCGGAACAAAGCGTCAAATCAATTGTCTCCGTCGCTCCAACATAAAGATAACAGAGAGTAAGAGAACAAAAATGAATGAGGAGAAAAAAAAATTGTGATAAAAAATGGGGATCTCTCGTGGGAAGAGTGCGCTGCTGTTCTTTGAAGAATCTGAAGAACTCCAGAGGGATATTTCAAGGTTAAACGATGTTCCACGACTGCGCTCGAGAATCCGAGAGTGAAACGATATAACAAAGTGGAAAGAGCAGAATAAAAAATTGAAGAAATACCCGAAAAAAAAACGTTCAAATAGTCGACGTACTTTCACGGAATACAGTGCGAGACATTTACCAACACGAACTGAGGAAAATTGAAAATATAAATTTCTCCCTTCTCTTAAACAAATATAAATACATATGTATTCATATTTGCATCAATATTATGTAAATAAATAATCTTCAACAAATATTTAAACAACTGCACACAATATATTGACGGTTGGAAAAGAAAAAAATCAATGACGTTTTCTCAGTAAAAACAAATAAATAAACGAACTTCACTCAGTCTCAACTTAAATATATATAAAAAAATGAGTGAAATTGTTAAATAATCCTCAAAATTTGTATGAATTCTTGAACTTTTCATTGCCTGTTTTTTTTCCCTATTCTTTATTTCCCCAAGATTGACGAAATAACCGGAAAAGCACGCGTGGCCGGCCGCATGAGGCGCACCAACGAAACTGGCTCGCGCAACTCAGCACACCGCGTCCAGTAGAGAGTATAATAGTACCAGAGTGTTGTTGTCCCTCGTGATTCGTCGACCGTTGTTCCCGTATTGTACCATTCTATTTAATTCCCCATAAAACATTTTTTGTTTTACTCTTCCCTCTACTATTCTCCCATTTTTTGTTCATTTCCCTTTATGTTAAAGTTCCACTCTCTTTCTCTCTTCCTCATTTATTCTCTCTAGCTCTCTGTTAAAATGTCTTTGTCTGCTTTGGTTCCTCACGAGTGAGCAGAAAATAAGGCCGGACACGTATACGCCACTGTATATAAAGGGCTGATGTTGTCGCGAGGGTGCGCCAACTCAAAGGGCGATGAATTAACGACGACGACGACGACGACGACGACGACCAACAACCAACAACCACCGGAGTCCGAGCGAGACTGGCATGAGTATGCCAGGCGGAAAGTTCTCCTCGTCGCTGTCATATACACACATATATAGTCACTGAGTAAGGGGAAATTTATTTCCGGTTAAACTCGACGCGACTGCGCGTAAACAGGGTTGAAACTACCCTCTCTCATTTCTCCCTATGCACAACGTCTGCCCACGCCATTCTGTCGACGAGGATAAAACACATCAACCCCCTTCAGGAAACTCGGCGAGCCACGACACGATACCAACTGCTGCATATATGTATATTTATTCGTAAAGAGTGTTAGGGTGGAAGAGAGATAGTACGGGAGACGAAGAGTGAGAAAGTAAAGTCGCATCATGACATTAAACAAAAATGTATATATGTATACATATTTTCTATGTGTATATGTATTTGTAGTAGTGCGAGTCACTCCGGGGAACACGAGAATCTCTTCCAGGAACCTCCGTTTTACGTCGAGGAAATTATTGACCCGCCGCAGTTTGGGGCGTCGTGCCCCAACTGCATACAAGTTGCGACTTGCATCAAGATTGTATACTCTATACTTTACAGTTAATCGTTGCCCCATCAATCTATATATATGTATATATATATATATATATATATATATGTCAACGTTGTTTCCAATTTTATTTTAATGTTGAAATTCTCTTCTTTGGTAAGATAGAGCACCTTATTCACTTGATTTCACGATTTATCGTTAAATTTTCCACATTTCACATGGAAGTTGTTCAATGAAAAATATTTCAAGGCGAAATTTTAAGATAATTTCTATTATTTGGTTTGTCGTAGGTCAACAATGGATTTCATTGGAGATATATTGAAGTATTTATTTAGATTTGCTATAAGAGTATCATGAAATAAGTATGAGCTCATATTTTATTCATCTTTGACAGAAATTTTCAAGTGTTATACAACTTGTTCAACAAATTAGTTTAATATTAAAGTTTACAGCAATTAAAATGGGTTTATAATGATCCGTCGATTGATAATAGAATTTATATAAAGTAATTTTTGACAGGGAATTTTATTCTGTGAATGAATGGAATGAAATATTTTGTACATTGAATTTAATATAATAAAGAGACGAATTTTTTCTCCGTTCATTAAAATACGTAATTGAATTCATCATACAAACATTCCGTTCTATATTACTATATATGGTATGTATGGAAGAGACGTGAATTCTTGGTCTGGTTTTGTATTTTATTTTTAATTCGAGAGATCATGGGCACGATTGCCAGGCACGTAAAACTGAGATTAATCTCTCTGCGCGACCTGGATATACAAACAACATAACATGACGCTTTTCACAGACGTTATAATATCTAAAAGTTTATTTCCATTTTTTTTTTTCGTGACTTTGCAGACAAAAATGAATTTTGTAATATATTCATGTAAGGTTTATACATATTTATAGAATTGTTGTAGTATCTATTTGAATTTATATTGATGAAAATAAACATATTTATTCCTTCGCAACAATTGAAATTTATAGATTTTGGCAAAGGCATGTTCTACATTATTTATGTGCTTGTATTTTTTAGCAGTAATATTTTTTTTCTCTTTTCAATATATTCCAGATGACGAGTGCTGACAAGCCAAACATGTATTTGCACCATGTGGAAATTTACTAGGATAGTAGTAATGAGTTCTTGGAAACGATATTGATCGTCCATCGTTGACACGTATGTTGGCTGCGTCATTTTGCCGATTATATACTTCGTAATTTTTTTTCCTACCCATGTACTATTTTTTTTAGCTATTTTTCTGATAAGCGATAAGAATAAAAAACGAAAATAAAATAAAATGCCATAAAACGAATATAAACATCTATATATGCAGTTATTTTCGCTGCACGACAAATAACCGCATGCAAATTTCTTTCTATCTTCATTTTGATGTCCTTGCAGAAAAAAAAATTATTTGATAAGTAGAATTATTGTCTTATTCTGCAAAAGATAAAAAATGAAACGAAAGAGAAATAATAGAAGGAAAATTGCAACCAAGTGGAATTCTAAGTACAGTCTCTAACGGATTTTGCTTAATGATTATTCGCGCTTTACATGCGCGGATGAGACTGATCTTCGGTCTGATTCGCTATGCTAATTTCTTCGAACGCAAGGCCCGTTGTACATAAGAATATATTACGAAAACAACATATGATGTGTACATGTAAAGGTAAAACATATACAGAGTTGTACACAATCGCGTGAAAATGTTTCGTGTTGTTTCCGTTTCCGTAATCATTAGGACAACGTGTACGAACAGCCCTTACAAAAGAAAAATCAATAATATAAAAACTGGCGGTAAAAATAAAATGAAAAAATAGATAAATATACAATAAAAAAATATCTATGAACAGGAATAATAATTTATAAAATAAACATCAACACTTGGCTATGTCGTTGTCCCACATTAGGAAAAATTGTGAAATAACTTTTCTTGGAATATTCGCGTGTTAGAAAAATAAACATTACAGGTACTTTTTATCTATTTTTTATCCCCATTTCTTTTTCTTTTCTTTTTTTCCTCATTTCTACTATCATCATATCCATAAATACACATAGAAACTCTATTCATCTTACTCATGGTGTGTATTGCCATCAACTGAAGATAGACAGGTGCCACACATCACAGTCGAGTGGTCACAGTGTTGAGAAAAGAAAAAAAAATCAAACGTTTATACCTGTATCGTAGTTAATGTATTTTCTCTATAATAACAGACGTGCACAGCACACTGCAATTATCACTATTTAAATACACATACGGATGCTTAAAAATATATTTTTTCGGTGTTTAAACAAACAAAAGAAAAAATAACGAAGAAATAAACTGGTAAATATTATGAAGAATTATATTGCATGCGTGCAAAAGTAAATGAATAAATGAATTGCACATACGTTATACCAATACGTTTATCACTCCCGGGCTTTCTCTTCACCTCAATCAGACAAGTAATGTATACGCACGTGTATGTATATGTGTGTCGTACTCTGTGCCACGACCTCGGCCAAACACGGACATAAAGCCGATCGTCTATCGGCATATAGAAATATAAATACAGCTTGACGTTTGTATTTCAAAATATTGCAATGAAAAATAGTTACACTGCACATAAATGATAAGACGTAAATGCGAATAATTTTTTTATGTTTCAACTCCTCATTGTGTCGTGATAACAAAAGTGTTTGATTGATTCGAAATTTCAAAATGCATATCAAAGACTTTTGTTTATACTTTTTGATTGTCAAGAATTTCTGTAGAGGTGATAACAAAAATTATTCGCATTCAATGAAATGTTGTAATTGATATTATGAAAGTATTTTTTGAATTATAAATCTTGGATATGTTAATTTGAGTGATTTGAAACTGACATTAGTCTGCGTCGAATATTAACTACGTGATTTCGAAAGTGTTTAAGCGATTAATTGCTATTGTCTGATTCAAATCTAACTTCCTGTTTAACTGCAAATTACATTAGTACATTTTTGTATGTTTTGTTATTCTAGCGATTCGTTAGTTTGATGTAAATTGCGAGAATAAATGAATTTCCCCTAGGAAAAGTCTATGAGAATTCGCGAAAATATTTCTGGATAAATATTTTATCAAGAAAATTGGAATTATTCCTCATTCAATTGGCAAACATTTCAAATTCTATAAATGAATTCAATAAATTATTCAAATTGGTGACAAACTTCATGGATTTGTCACAAATTCGATTGGAATTCTGGTAAAGACATGGCGGAATAATCAGTCGTATAACGCTTGCCAAGGTTGCAATAATTCACCTTCAGAGTGACTGAGAGAGATTTTAAAATGTTTAATAATAAACGACGTTACAAAATTCAATAGTTTCAGCAGTGAATGTGGTTTTTAAATAAACAACATATTTTCTATATCACATCGAATTCATTTCATCGCGAATCGCCCAATTAATGAACCAATAAAAATAAATTAATATTCACCTGATTAATACTGATGAATATATATACATATATTAAACAGTAGATTCACACTTCCATTGCTGCTATTTTGTCTGCACATTCAACACAGCGAAGCCACTTCACTTCTCACTACCAATGAAAAGCCCCAACACACACGAAAAAAAATTTAAACAAAATATATAGAAATATATGTATATATATATATAAATGTATGTATGTAATTTCCGTTCCCCAGTAGTATTTCCCGGCTCATTAGCGAGTTCAAAGCACGCGGTAGTAATAATAGTCACTGTTATAAATGACTGTGAAGAACAATAGACATCTAAGGTAACATCGATCTCAAATAAGAGTCTATCGATCGCATGTGATTGGCATCTAGTGAATGCTCACACGAACACCCTCGTCCTCGAGCCACCCTATTATACAGTTCACATGTACGTACAAAAAAACTCCATACACCTCACACACACACAAAAGCCTGGACATCAAAGAAAAATATTTATGAACACGAAAAACATATGCACGTGCAGCCGGAAATAATGAACGCAACGGATCGCAAAATACTCCTGCATATGCCGGTGCAGCAGGTAAATAAACACGCGACGCGTCCAAATGTCCTCGACATGCACCAAGAATTAACGTCAAAAAAAATTTAGCAATATTATAAATAATGCCAAAAAAAAAACATGAAACAAAATAATAATTCACATGCAATTTTTCCACGTGATGCGGGCTCGTAAAGCAATTCTGTTTATTATTCTGTATCCAATGTAATATCAGTCACGTAGAATCAACCACACATTAAGCATATTAAATAGATGAAGCGAAAGACAACAAATTAACAACACTATCGTGCACTTCAATGTTGGGATTCAACAGAACGATATTTTTATTTATTTGTGTATGCACGCAGATAAAAATTCTATCCACGTGGTGTTGCGATGAAGTATTAAATCGATGGGCTGGATCCTGCACTACAACGAACCCCAGCAGCCGCTGACCTTGACGAGTCGAAGGTCAGGGTCGGGCGCGATGAGTTCTCCACATGACACACGCGCAGTAATATGAGCATTGGACATTTATATAAATATTAATAACTTATTTATGTTCATTCAAATTGGATGTGACTGGTGATAAAATGAAACATCAATAAGGAGTATTTATGGAAAAAAATAAGCAAACAAAAACGAGTGATAGAAATATAAAGGTAAATTGGTAGCGCGAGTTCGTGGAACTCGTGCAGAGTTAACGCGCGCAAAAACGAATAAAGCCGTAACGTTTTACAGGTAAGAGAGGTTTTCGAACGACTACGGATAGGAGTTTAGTGGTGAACGTAGCAGCGCGGGTCTTTCTCCCCTGCACGATGCATCGTGTGCTATGGCCTGGTGTGGATGGAGAGGGAAACAGCGAAACGAAACCCGACAGAAGGCGAAGAAGGAGGGAAACCGCCAAGTAGCCAAGTAAAGGTAGTGAGTGAAGAGAGTGAGAGAGGAGGAGGTATAAAAGAGAGGTAAAGATAAGCGACATATACAGGAAGACGGTGGTGAAGGTAGGGGGATACAAAACGAATGGCCTCAGGGAGAGCACAGTGTAAAAAATGAGAGAGAGAAGGTAATGTTACAGCCGCGAGAATTACGCGCAAGTGTCGTGGACCTGAAGAGAGAACGAGTACCAGTACAGTGTTGGGATCAAGATCAAGATCACCGAGAGAATTGTTGGGAAGCTATTTATCTTATTTTCTTCTAGATCCTTTTATTTATTTTTCCTTCTAAAGTAGGAAAAAATGTGCTCAGTAGAGTTTGGAATGATTCAAGAAGTTGAAAAAAAAAGAGGTTTAGTAGCGAGAAATGTGCGCAGTTTAAAAGTTCACGTTGAAGTGGCCGGTAGGGAATATTGTGTTGAACGGTGGTGCAACAGGTGGTACTTGACTGCTGCTGCTGCTGTTGGCGGTGGTGCCATGTGTTTACTTTATATTTGTGCTTTGCATGGTCTAACGAGTAGGGAATGTCCTGAGGGCGCGCGCAATTTGCCATGGAACCATTGGAAAGTTGATGCACATTAAATGGGGAACTATAAAATAATTGGATTTTATTATTTTCGTGATGCTGATTGTGAAGATCACTTCTTTGCTTACCTTTTCATAGTGGATCAATGATTTGAGTGATGCTGTTGATGCTGTGTGATGGAAATGTTCAACTGTTGTGATTTTTTTATATATTGGTAATAAAGTGAATGCCAATTATGTTTTTTTCTGTATTGATTCCACTGATTGAATATATTGAATTGGCGGATAATTTTACGCATTACATTTATTCGATAAATTGAGTGGACAATGTTTCACTCTAAACTTTTGGGTACACTGAAGTAATCATTTGCGATGCTTAGAAGAGTTAATTTCTTTCTTTTTTTCCCAGTATGATATTTTACGTTACACTGAATAATTTCTATGTAATTTCTAAATCCTTAAATGCTTACCAGACAGACATAAAAAAAGATCTCTTTTCGTATAAAATATATTTGCGGATATACTTTTATTTTTCGTTTCTCATATTTTGGCTCTCACGAATGTATTCTCTCGATTGCATGTTCATTTGTTATTGTTACTGCATACGAACAAAATCATTTTTTCAACACCATCATCACAATTACGCGTTCGCTAAACATCACAAAAAGAAGAGAAATAAAAAGTAATAAATTTGTGTAATATTATCTGTGACATAAATGATAAAATAAATAAATTGCATGAATTTTATGACATTTATATATGGGTGAACGTAAACTGAAAGACCAACAATGTTGTACTATGATTCGAATTTTATTAAACAAATTAAATACAAAAGATTTTTGTCTTTGTTTGTTTGCCATTTCCTTTTCATTCATTCTTTTTCGTTCCTTTTATCATGATGTTAATAACTGGTTGTCATTGTGGTCGTATATTTTGAGTTATAAATAATTAAAAATAACGGCTTTGTTTATAAATTAAGAAGAAAACTTTGTGTGTGTGAGTGTAACTTAATGTGTATCGAGGAGCAATAAATTATTTCTCGACAATATCCGATAAAAATAAATTCACTCCTACTACGATTTTCATCGACGAACATTTCTACAAGAATATTATGTTGCTTTCAAACAAAAATTTTTCCTAATAATTTTGCATACCATTCGTTATTTCCGTATCACTAAATTGAAACTACTTAGATGAATTTAAAAACAAAAAAAAATCATAATAATACGCAATTACATTATCTCTGCTGTTATTTGCAAAGATAATTCCGGTGGCCTTCACAATTTTTCAAGCACCTCTCGGCGATACATATATTATGGAAAACGTTCCTTTGTTGGTTTGAATTTTATTGGTAAATTATTCACTACTGCATAGGACTTGATGGCAGAGACTGATTAGAATTATAATGTTGTGTGCACATTAGCGTACAATACTATTCAACCGTGATGAAAAAAAATAATAAAAATGAAATAAATAATGGATCGTGGAAATCAATCGAAGCGTAACAAATATAAGTGAAAGCGACAGGGAAAACCATTCGATATACGCAATTCTGTCACATAAAACCGGCTTTATAAATTCTGTGTAATCCAATTGAAAATTAGAAATAATGATAATTATAAAAAAAAATGCGCGATTGGTGCTTGAACGATTGAAATGCTCCGAACAAATTCTATAAATGCGCTCATGGAATGAAATAAATAGCGGCTACATTATCACCGTATTTGATTTTAAAAAACAAAAGAATAATAAAATCATAATTAATATTGGACGTTAAAAAGTTGTACAATATTCTCAACAGTTATTTTACCTTTCTTCCTTTGAATGACAAATGGGATTTTTTTGTTTCATTAATGACAAGAGATTCGTTTTTAAGAAACTTTCTTGAGAACGTCGAATAATATTTGAAAGTTATTAAGGATATGTACAAAGAGATATATGTATATATAAATAAATCTACATATATATACTACATATATATAAGATTTATGTTCATAGTATGCGATGCTATTATCAGAACATCAACTTTAATGCATTCAAGTTGATTTCTCTGGATGAACAGTGTGTATATATGTATATGTATATAGGCGTATCGACTAGTCGAACAGTGTCCTTTAACGTCACAATTTTCTATGCTGAAATTTGGGACATTCAAAGTGGGTCATATGCAATTTTTGTAATTTGAATGAGCGTAAATTTAGATAAGCAATTTCCTTTTAATTGATATTTAATCCTTTTTTTATGATATATTTAAATATAGATAGCAGAGAGAGGGAAAGGAAGACTACGAGAGAATAGAGGACACCGTTAACGACTTGTGGATTCACTTTCCTTGTTTTTTTTTCTTTTTTTTTTTCACTTTTTCATTATCATTCATATATTTACGTTTGGCGAATGCGGAAGATAAACTCGTCGACGTGATTAGGTCCGTTTTAAAAAATCGTATACATGCTGAATAAAATGAACGTAAAAAACGAAGAGTTGAAATAAAAATTTTTGTTTGCATGACAAATTATAATGTGAATGTTTTTTCTATATTTCAATATTCATTTATTCATTTCAAGTAGTCTTTAAGTCATGGAATTTCTTTATCCGTATGTCGCCACGCGTATCTCGTGTTAATCTCTCTGTTTCAAATTAACATTATTCAATAAGATATAATTTTCTCACCATCAATGAAAGAAAAATTTTGGCCGTAAAAAAAAAGTAAGAGAGGTAAAGAGAGAGGGTGAGTGGACAGCGGAGTCTTTTTTTTTTTCTTCATACGCTCCATAATCCCCTAACTCTTCGTCTTGTAATTATCTTTCTGTAACTTACAATCTAATTGCTAAACTATTTACATCAACTCGTTTTTTATTTTATTATTATTATTTTTTACTGTGGAGCTGTAAAGTCTAGACTAAAATTAATATAATACAGGCGCCGTTACGTTTGCTCGGCGATTCACGATATATAACATCTTTGGGATCAATTTATTACACATTTATATAGATTATCATTTTACCGTTTCATACTATTTATATATATGAGTCTCGTTTCTTTTGTATTGTTTCCATTATTTTTTTCCAACCTATACTTCTATAATTGAATAAAAGAAATGTTTTTGTTCGTTCATATCTTTTTTTTTCTGTTCTCAATAGGAGATATTCAACATTTTTTGCTTAAATTCAATCTCCAAGCATCAATCGATCATTGTTTATTCCATGGTCAGTCATGGAAACAATGCACATCATTGGAATATATCAATTCACCGTGTGCATCTGATAAAGATTTGCAGAAAAATCTCTTTCGAATCGATGCATATTACATGATCCAGACTTATAGAAGGGAAGCACTATATTCGTATATGCGCGTATAATTTTCTTCAAGACGATTGATCTTCTTTTTGTTCTTCGTCTTTTTCTTGCTTTTCTCAAATAATGTGATCATTATACATCAAAGATATGTGCCCATCAATACTTCTCTCCGGAATTTCATGCGATGAATTGAAAAATGGGAATAATAAAGCAATAAAATTCGAAGAAGGGACGGCCAGGATTTGTGGTTGTATTATTTTTCTGATCGGCATTCCGCCAAAGTTATTTACACTGCTGACACCTGGGCATCATCATCATCTGTAACAAATTATAATAAAACAATTAATAAATACAAATGTAACGTCTTTCAACGAACATGACTTCAGAATATATAGTTGAAAAATTTCATAATTAAAATTTCAGGAAAAAAAAGAATAGAGACGACAAAAATATTGTCGAGAAAATCTCGATAGTCACAACACGGATAAATATTTCAAAAAATGTCTTCAATGCAATCAAAAACAAATTAAATATATATAAATGCATATATATCTATGAATATATAGACAATAAAAATAAAATCAATGCATAATTGATGCAGGCAAGCAAAAAAAATATTCAAGCATCGATTAATAACGAATGTGGCCGGATAAACAAGAAAGAAATAAATGCATTTGTCAGTTACATATGTAAACACTCATATACTTTGTGTTATCACAAAGGCAAATACCTTCGACCGCAAGCGAGCAAACGAAGGAAAAAAAAAGTGCATAAAAGTGCCGATTGTGAGATTTGATTAGAAAATTCTTAGGCAGGCGTTTCGAGTGATGGGTCGGTGGTGGTGCGCAAATTTGATATTATTTACCATATATTCGCATTAATGAATACGACAATAACATTGATTAGACAATACGCAATCACGTATACTTGGATTCTATTGTACAACAGGATGAATTATTGTCTCCTTTCTATTACATTATAAAAGAGGAAAAAAATGAAGAAACAAATAGAACAAAATGAACTTATTGTGGAATAATCAACAGCAAATTACTAACCCTGGGGATTCATTATTAAGACTAGTAATATGATAGTGATTAACTCAACAAAGAGATAGCGGGAATGAAGATTGTTTTACACTTCGATGACCATCACCTAACGGGGTTTCTTTTTTTTCTTTTCTAGAATATTGTAGGATTAACCATCATAATGATCCGTCGTCAGATAGCGTTTTAGCACGCGGCAAACATTGGTAAATTTTTTATAGTTGCTAACTGAGATATGAGTATGGTAAGTGTGGAATAAAAAAGTATAAGTGTGTATGTAGCGTTATTTATGCAGTACCATCTTCGTGATTGGTGCGGTAGGTAACTCCATCATGACTGTTGGCACGGCCTAGCCTGTAAGACCTTGCCAGTTGTGCAGCAACTTTGTATGCTGGTGGTTGACGACACTGTGTCTGACCTAATCCAGGTCGCATCATATTTGTCATCATAGCCATCGAGTTATTCATCATAAATGTCGTTCCACCACTATGATGCATTGGTCCAGGTAGTCCCATGCCCAGTCCAATGCCTGCGCCACCACCTCCAGAACCTGAAAACCCTCGACTATCTGGTTCTCGATCTTCCAAACAAATATTGTGTATTTCTAATTTTTTTTTTGTTATTTCTTTTCTTTTCTTTGCGCATGTATTGTTTGTCCTTTTTGCGTGAAGCTATCAAATGAAACGACAACGTCGACGATCGAACACACCCTGATGCGCCGCCTTTGATCCAAAAGCTAGTATTCAATCAAACGATATTATATCGATCATCGACGATACCCAAAGAAACACAAAAATAAACCCAACAGTTATTTTTTGCTGAATTGCTGCAGTTAAAAACGAGGCTATGAGAAAAACGCAACACACTTAAACTCGGCCAATTACTATATTTTTTTTTTTCATATTTCTCTGATTTATGTCACTCTTCTCTGATGAATAGAAAGTAAGAAGTAGATAATATTTCTGATTATTAGTAAAGCCCTGTAGTATGAGCACCTGGAAATTCGTATCCGTAAGAGAGAAGTAGAAAATCAAAGTAAAAACAGATAAAACCACTGTGAGAATAACATACAAATGACAAGATACCAATACATATCAATCGATACACAAATTATAAGCACGCGACATAGCCTATAGAATAAAAGCAGTAGGGCATTTATTTAATGGACTCACACGGTTGTAGCGTGCACGATGTAGCTCTTCAACGAAGCGGTTAGTCATGATGATCATGTGTAATATAAATTAATTGGATGCAGTGAATTTGGCACGAATTTAACAAAAACATGGTCTTGGTGAGACATGATGCGAAAGTGGGACAAATGCTATGAGTGAATGCGAATCAAATGGTGTGTGAAAACATGCAGAGGATATGGTGACGATGCGCATGGACACTCACCTTGTGGGGGTTGGGATTGTTGGTTGTGGTGGTGTTGATGATGGTGATGAAGATGGTGATGAAGATGATTGTGGTTGACAGGAAGCGGAGGTAACACTGCTACCGCGTGGGGAAATGGTGGTAATCCACCACGTACCGGTCCTGCACCACATATACAACGACCGGATATTTTATATTTGCGTTTATGTTTTTTCTATTTTTCCCTTCACAATGAAAGGCACAGAGTATGATATTTCAGCCGAGCTCAAGCGACAATTCTCGACTTTAATAGAAGTAATTGTATGTACACCAAAGAAATCCCGTAAGAGTGTAGAAGCATATAGAGAATGTGGCATAGTGCAATATGATAAATAGAGCAAAGCTTCATCTTTTTCTATATCTTCTTTAATATTTTTCTTTCTGTTTTTCACATGATATGTTAATTATTATGAAGAGATTGAATCCAACACGTCTATTGCCATGGGACATACGGCATCATCATCAACATTAAGAAAGCATTTTTGTGTGCTTTTTTTTCTATATAAAATTCCTCTTGTACCACAATAAATCATTCATTTACTTGTATATCAATAGATTTCTGTCATTTTCTACTCTTATGCGATGATTCGAAAGTAATGATTAATAATATTCGAACATAGAGATGAATTTAGTCAATTACTTTCACTAATATATTATGTTTGCTTGTGAAGAATTGAATTGTGGTATTTATATGTGGACGAGGAATCCAGTTTTTGATTTTGTTTTTTCAATGATATGAATGGGAAACTGTACACGCAATAACGTACCTTGCATGGATGAGTGGCGTCGTTGTGGTGGCGGTGGACTCCCACCAGCTTCCACGCTGCTCCCGCTATGGCTGTCCAACTGTGTACTGTGACCACTGTCACTGCTCGTCACCGAACCTACGCACATTTCCCCAACATACTCTATCACAACACTTTTCCCAAACTAATATCTGCCCTCACCTCAAGTCTCTTTACTCCAACACATGAGTTCAAATTTAGTACAATTTATGAAGAAATTTTTGATCACAATTGTCTGTGATAATATTTTGATTTAGTGCACAGCAACGCAATCATCGTTGGTATACAACATTGTGAAGAATACAAGAAAGAAATAATAATATATATGTATGTCCCATGGTGAAACTTTAATTGTTTAATGAATTATGGCACGATTTCATTCAAACACAATTGAAATGTAACGATTAAATTATTGAATAAAAGCGCACGATATATTGGCATACAAAAATGCGTGGGCATAATTAATGTAATGGAAAAAATGACATGGAACATTTATGAATGATAATTATAACATTCGACAATATATATGAAATATTGCGAAACGATGGTGCAGCGTGCAAAAAGAAACTGATTCATGTAACGATTCTTTTCCGAACGATATTGAAAAAAAAAGTACGAGCAACGGAAGTGCACCATGGTCCAAGACAAAGTGCAAGCCGGTTTCTAAATTAGTTGATCCTCTCATCAAACTAAGTTACTTTGAATTGCCCGCGCAATTAATTTGAATCGTATAATTGTATAAATAATTGGAAAAGAAATAGGTAAAAAGATAAAGTCAATATGAAATTTCAACTCACCACTAGTCAATGTTTTTCGTAGTGGTTGGAGATTACTGAGACTAGTAACACTACTGCTTTCAGCACTTAGATCGACTGGCGGTGGTAAGCCAGATGGTGTATCGCTGTGTGATCTTTCATGCATTGGAACGCGACTACCAGAACCAACTCTTCGCGGGGCACCTGGACTCTGCTCCAAACCGCTTGAATGTAATGCCAAACCTGGCACTGGTAATACTGGTGGACAGTGTTTTGGTTGATATGGCCTAGTTTTCTGTGGATCCGAGAGCGCCAATATTTTTCGTACTGCTTGTGGCGATGCTGCGCCAAATTTTGTACCTATTGAATAAATTAGTTATTAGAATAATTCCATTGAGGCATCAGATATTATTTTTCATACACTGAAAATAAGTATTCTTCAATGAAGAATAAAATATCTCTCAGATATAATAGTCTTTTCATTAAAGAATATTTACTATCAGATTATGTTCGGATGGTATTTCTTCATCACTCTACCTTGAATGCTCTTTCTTCCTTCACTTGTGCTACTCGCGCTGCTAGTAGTCGATAATGTAGGGGAAGGATGTCTCCTGCCACGACTACCCCCTAGTGGCACAGCAGCAGCAACCGCCACAGCACCAGCATGTGGCTCACACTCAACTGATAATGCATGCAAACGTTCCTCATCTGTAGTTACTTTCATATTGAGAAGATACGCTTTAACTCGTCGAACCATTTGTGCTTCTTCAAACATTTTTTTCGGATTTGGTGCTGCCGTCGATTTCTTCCTTCTTTTAACTGTTGCAGTTTGACCACCTTGATTCCCAGTTGTCATTTGATTCAATGCTACCATTGCTGAACTTGGTGGTTGCCCACCGCGCTCCAACATCGTTAATAAATCATACGGTGATGAGCACATGTTGGTCAATGTTCGCACTTCCTTGGCGATCATACGAAGTTTTTCAAAATTCACCAGATTTTCCACTCGCGAATCATTCCCCAAATGTATGAATGTAAGATCTTTCTTGACAACTGGATAGAACGGAATTATTGGTGGTTGTGTTTGTTCCGATGCAACTAGTTGACGATATTTGCTCATATTTCGACTTGGATCCATTAATTCTTGAAGATCACTGAATAATCGTTGATATTTACTCGGAAGTTTTTCCCAAGATGCTCTCAATCGTGATACAGCACCGTGACCAAGCCCCGATACAATAGCGAACATTGAATTAAAATTTTTACATTCCTTACATTGACGCGCTATTTTAATAAACTGTTTAATTATTTTGCTTCGTCTAACAAGATTGTGTTCCGAACAAACTTCAGTTACAACCCAAAACATTTCTCTGTTGACTAGTTCAGCAAATTGGCTAAGCATAGGTACACCATACCTACTCTTAAGCTCAAATAAATCATCAACATATTCTGTAGATTCGATTTGTCTAAATATACTAAAATCTTGTAATGTCAATTGAATGGCCACCTCAACAGCGTTTAATTGAAGAAAATGTACTTGTGATTCACGCACCAATTCTGGCGCTTGTTCATCGGCAACCAATGTTTCCGATACACCATTTGTCTTCAAATAATAACGCGAACTTAATCCTATTCTTTCAGCGAGATTTTGCAATTGATCAGGCAAACGACGTTGTTTAATCATTCCACCTTCTGCTACACTCACTTCAGCCAATGAAAAATTAGAACTACTCTCTGTGATACCAAATTCTTGCAATGATAACATCACAACTTCATGCGCTGTTGTTTCTTTGTGAACAAGAAGATATTTGCATGTTTGATCAGCTTTATACACTTTTAATACGTGTTCAGGATAATCAGGCGCACGTAAATCATCGTAACAATAGATAGACGTCAAATCTGGATTGCTTCGAGAATGATACAAATTTGTTGAGTTTTGTAAACCAGTTCCTGGTGGTGTATGTGGCGGCGCCATCGAATCATCCACGTGGCAACCATCATTGATAATATTCTTTGGCAATATATTCATTTTCATCAGTGCTTTTTGGAATCTCCGTTTTGGACCTAATGTCATGAATCCTTTGTGCTCTTTTTTTGCGTCTTTGCAAGGCGAAACATTATTGTCTGGGATCAACAGTGGCACACCACCAACTAATGGATTGAGTTGACCCACTGGTGTCAAGGGATCAACATGCGTTGATAATCGAGCACGTGGATCACTTTGTATTCTTGGAACTTCTGGTTTACACACTCGGCCACGCGGGCGCGGTGAATTATCTGGCATCTGTAGCATCTCTTTGAATGCTAATAAATTAGATTTAACTGTAATACTTAAATGTGTTGATCCACGTAGAATTTCTAATGCTCTTGCATGACTGACGTGTTCGAAGCGTTGCCCATTCACTTCCAAAATCTGATCACCTCGCTTCAAACCAACATCTTCAGCCTTTGAATGCTTATCAACTTTGGAAATAAATATACCAAACCCACGTTCATAACCACCCAATATACTGAAATTTAACACTTCATCACGACTTGGGCGCGCCAATGTCACATTTCGCGTTCTTGCTTTTGCTGCACAGGCAACATTCAGTAACCTGCAAATGAAATCAACTCAGTAAATAAATGCCAATATATACTTCCATTGAATTTCAATTTCATATGTGAATAAACTTCAACAAACCTCTGTTGACCCTGCATTTTTTCTTGCTCAAGGCCAGCCTCGAATGCTTCCAAAAATTCCATCATCGCTGGATCTGTTTCGAAATCAGTGAAATGGTTGTTCACCCATAGTAAAACCACACGAGCAACTCGCTCACGCACTTGTGACTGACCAAACCATTCCAATAATTGATCGGCAACCAACAATGGGCTGTCGATGAATGTTCGATGGGTTAGCAAAAAATCCTCGACATACGTAGGATCCGTGATACTATTCTCTTCAATTAATTGAAGCATTAGACGTTCAGGTGTGCCACGTATAACCACATGACCACGACGATTTCCACCGTCCAATGCACCGCGCAGTTCAGTTACTAAAATTACCCTGCCATTCTCCTCATGTCGCCTTGTATTTTCCTCACCCTGATGTTGAATTCTAAAGTAATCGGCTTGTGTCACACATACGAATTGGCAATCATTGCATCTGTAAACACGAAACAGATATAAAAACATTTTTATTTGTTTCTTTTTTCCTCCCATTTTCCTTCCCATCTATATTTTGATGTTAACTGATTGTGATACGCAGTCAAAACGTGACATTATTGTACATACATGTGTGAATATATTTTATATACTCACTTGGTTCGCATAACTCCACGATGTAGCAATCGTTCCATCGTTGGCAATATACCAAAACTGTCACCAAGATGCAATTGCTCAATTTCACCATTACTATGTTCAATTTCGACGGCGCCATTTATTAATACACTCCAACTATCGAGTTCCTCACCGTCAGTAAGGACAACCATCCCAGCACTCTCAACTACCGCAAATACCATTACAGCGCACAGCGCTCTTCTCACGGCCAAGGTCATGTTTGTAAATGCTTTTAGATGTTGAGTAAATTCAAGTAGTATTTCAATATCATGGTCGGTACGTTCAGCAGGATCTTTCTCAAGACATTCACGTACAGTGTCACGTACAGTTAAACTCTGAAAAGAAGTTGAATATCTGAATGATTGCTACGGAAGTTAAACTATTAGACTCCTCTTTTATAGTTTGATTAATTTCATATTGAATTATTTTTTATTTTTCTACTCACGTCCATACTCTCCGCGAGATCTTCCTCCTCATCGCTATCAACGATAGATTCAACGAGGCCAGAAAAATCAACCTCGTCATTGTCTGCGTCCAATGAGCCCTGCACTGAAGTCATAGTGTCTGAGCCACTGTATGCTGAGCTTGTATCACTCGAATGACTACTTCGATTGGACTTCTGGTAGAGTTCAGGCCTTCCAGTAAGGCCTTGCGTGAACTACAATGATAAAATAGAGAAACAAATGAAATATGGCTTTTAAATAATCACTCAAGAAAGTTTGTTTTATCACTGCTTGAGGTATTCACTTTTAATTCTGATTGCGAATTTCAATTGATAGATCTTTCAATTGAGGAATATATCAAACTATCAACGCTCTGTGTGTGTAATCTTTCACTTTAATATCATATACAATACACACATACACATGTATGTACGTATGGAGACAATGCACTGCTAAATTGCTTTGTGAGTCAATTAATCATGAGACACACAATATAACGAATGATATAGTTAATGTAAGAGTCACACATACACACATACATGAGTTGATAATCAACGTCCAATCTTCCTTGTGCCGTGGAAAAGTACATCGCGACCAAAGATCTTTTTTTTTCCTTCTTTTTTTCGTAGCAATATTGCAAACAATAATCGAGCCATTTCTTGACGTTGGTTCAACATATGTCAACATGGTCTCAATCATATCAACATAAATAAGACCCAATAACATTCTATCAATAAACTGCAACTCAATTTATGTATCAATAACATGTAAACAGCTTCGAAGAATTGTAACCAGCAGAAAATGACTGAATAAAAAAAAGGGAAACGAGGTGAGAAAATTCTCTGATATATCCTTGCACCGGGTGATGGCGCTCAAGAAATACCAAGAATGGGCGTGATTGGATCCAGACGACCAACTTGTATGTGCATTTAATATGTTAGGTTAGAAATACTGGACATGACATCACGCACAAGATGTAAAGAGACTTGGAGACGATTCGCCCACCAAGTCCACCACCCACATACAAACAAATTCAATAATATAATATATGTATATCTCCCATGTATACAAAACAAAACCAGAGTTTCTCATTGAATAACTCATCAGAATACGGAATTGTTGTGTAGCAAAGTTCGTGAAATCCTATTCCACTGCAGAAATAAAAGACAATATATTTCAATCAGAAACAAACTCTTTTCACCTACATCTATAAACATAAATAAATAATAAATATATCCAAAGAGCTAAAGCAGACATCAATACATCATTTCATCGTTTTGACAGCATTCTCTAGTAAACAGAGATTGAAGAAAAAAAAAACCCCACTCAATTTCACAGAATTTTTCCAGCAAAATCCATTGAATTGTCTGACAAAAAGTCAATTGACCAAAAACAAATAATGAACAAATGGTATTTCCATACAAACAAAATACATCTGATGATTAAACGAGTGAATGAGTAGAAGATAGAGAGAGAGAGCAAGAGAACTCGTGATACGAGTGTATATATACATTTGTTCTCTAAAATTCTTTCTCTGTCGCTCACTCAACAGTCGTGAGTTGGCCTGGCACCGAGAAAGGAGCGTGGCTGGCCAAGGCCATTTTCAGCACGAGATTTCCGCGCCTGCTGCCTTCTACTGCTTCTGCTTCTTTACTATTCTAACTGCTTATATAAAACGTTGAGAACAAACTCACTTGATACATTCCAAAGGCGTCCATCGTCGTTGACAATACTCAGGATTAATTAGGCTTTGTACAATATATAACACACACACAACAAACGTATGTGAAATAATATAAAAATGCCTCACGTCTCAGTTAAATTTCACTTCTCATTTTGTTCTGTATTTTCGAACAGCCCGAATGAAAATCATTGTTGTTATTGTAATTATTGCTGGCAAATAACGATGAATAAATAACGAAGCATGTTGCATCGCTATTAATTATTGAACAATAATACACACGAAAAATAGAAAAACACCATTGGCACGTCAAACATTCGCGCTCTACTTCGCTTGCATACTCTGTCTCCAGTTGTGAGTTTTTTTTTGTGTATGACTACAACTGCGACTACTCAATGTAGGAGAATACTACTACGTATCCGCGTGAGGGTCTTCGTTCATACGCTGGCCAACGGTGGCCACTGCAATAGTGGCATTTTGCTGTTGGTGTCGTTCGAGATGGTTGAGAGGGAGTGAGAAAGAGAGTGAGATAGAGAGAGGTGAGTGGAGTAGCGGTTTTCATGGGGATATCCGAGAGCTGAAGAGGCGAATCATCGTTCGCCTGTATCTTCGGGTATAACGGCGAGTTTTCAATGCACGACAGTGCGCCGACGCTGTTGGTTGGTGTAATAACCAATCATTTGACACATGGTGAGGTCATGTGACGCAGGCAATCGCTCCAGGGACGTATTTGTTAGGGAATGGAGATTTTTCGGGGGGCTCCACCTGTAGCTTTCATGGATGAGAAACTTTTTTTCTGTTTATCAATTTTTCGGAATTGATTGGTATTATTGAGAATGATTTGGAGGATTTATGTTGTGGGATGTTGAGGGGATTTTGGAAGATATTGAGGATAATTCAATGTGAGATTGAGCTGAATTTCTGTAGAAGTTTTGTAACAGTTGGATATTTGTTTGATAAATTGGAGGAATTTAATTCTAGTTGAGGGCGAATGGAATAGGAACGATTGATGTAATAAGAAAAAATTGTCGAATAAATTTTTACTGATAGTCCAGGAATGTAGCCAAGTTTACTTTGTTTATATTGGTAATTTTTGGTACGAAATATTGAGCTGATCAGACAGATTTAAGATAGGCCTATCAGTAGGCGAATGATTAGGAAAATATTTTAATACTCGTTTTTGTGTTCTTTGATTTTATATCTGATTTTGGAGGAAAATATAAATGCTCTCATAGTTGAAAGATGAATTAGCTCTATTTACCAAATTGAATTGTATGATATGAAATACAAGTTGATGAGTTGGCTGATAGAGAATGATATTTGCCAAAACAAAGGAACAAGTTCGTGACTTTTCACTGATATCATTGGTCTATCGTCCTATCAGTGATTGTTCATAATTTGTGATCAACACAACATTGCAATTCATCTATCTTGTTTGAAATGGATTCGAAATTAGTACTCGAACAGTAAACCAACAAACCAGTCCTACAAAGTTATATTATTCTATCTATTTTTCTTTTGTTTTTGTTCTCAATACTACTTACGACATCAGAATTAATTTTCCTGACTGAAAAATGTCATTGGACCAAGAGGATTTTAGGAACCAATCATTCAACAAGTCCACATGAGAAAGGATGAAGAAAAAAAGCCAGCAATCATCATGGTCCATTAGGTGTTTTATAGAAAATTGAAACGAAAGCACTGTTGGAATAAAAAAGAAGAAGAATGAGGTAGAAGTTGATAGAGAAAGAAAGAAAACAGTGAAGAGGCCACTGGCCGTCGCGACTCATGATTTATACCAGCACAACCCGTTACAATGTTGCCTTCCATATTGCCCCTCTTGACTTCCCACTGTGAACAGCTCTCTCACTTTTCCTTTTTGTATTCAATGTATGCTTTTCAAATAGCCCTCCGTGTATCCATTCAACCATTTCATGGAGCATCAAGAGAGCAGGGTGGCAATTGATTGACTAAACCTCAATAGAAACTATATTTCAACGTAGCTCACAATAATTTTCCATATTCCAAATGAAAATAAATGGAATATCAAATATTATCGAATGAGAATCCATTCATTGTGTCTGGTTCAACATACCTGCATAAATTGCATCAACTCAAATAATACCACATGCATTTACAAGTGCCATCAAAGCAGAAAACTCAATCATTTAATAAAATAGTCCCTCTCACTTGTGTCGACTGAATTGCATCACGCAATATAAAATAAAATGAAAAATGAAAGCAATTATTCATCCACATTGTATCGATCAGACTACGAAAAATTCAAAAGTTTCTTCTTTTTTTTTTCATATATTTTTTGTTGATTTTTTTTCTCTTTTACAATGGGGGAATAGAATAGTCAATTATTCACCGCACAAATGCAATTTCTCGTGGTTTATTGAAAGAGTAAAAAAGCAGAATGGATAATGGTTTAGTTGAGAGGAGGCAAACATGAACGTAAAATTCTCATTCTCTATCTCAATTTTCTGTTGTTGTTGATCGATATTTACCGTATCATCAAACACCAGGTTAACCTGACGGTGGTCGGTGATTGGATGAGGGTGCGGGGCTCGGTGCATCCTTCCACCTCCGTGAACTTCTGGATAGTCAATCTGCAACGAAGCGTAACGTACAATGATTAAAATACGAATGTTACAAACTATACATATGTATAACGAACTGGTGGGCAACCGCTAAGGTAAATAAGCCGATTAAATGTTCATTTAAACTATGAAATGACGATGCATCTCTGGGATTATTGTTCATTAATTCTCGGCTTTATTCTATCGTGTGAAAATAGGTGATCAATTTTTTTTTCCTATCTCCCATTGAGTTAATCATTTTTCCAGATTTTTTTTCCATTCTTCTGTTTACGTTTCCTATAGCATTAACGTTTTTCTATGCGCGATATAAATTCGATATCTCTCACACGATGTATTTTTCCACAAGAGGCAACAGAATGATGCACACATTGTCAAATGGACGAGAAAAAATTGAAATAAAACAAACAAATAAAATGGAATGAAAAAATAAGCGCGAGGAAGAGGCGAATGTGTGTCGGACCGGAACTCGTAGGCCGGACTTCCGGTAGATACACCGGTTACTCGCCATTCACAATGCACACCACTCATTTATATATATGTATATATATATAATAATAATGTTGTCTACATACACAATATTGTATATATGGATGCACTTTTGTTTCCCTTTCGCGTGAGCTTTAATTCACTCATCCGAATGCATTACATTTGTTTATTTTTTTACTTTTCATTTGCCTTTTCATCAAGTGAAAAGTTTAATTTATATACAGAATAAAGGGTGATGTGGTAAAATAACCATGAACCGGTTTATAATTCTTGTATTATGATGGATGAGGTCGCAAGTTGATTTGAGGTCAAACGCCAAAACCACATACACACCCCCATTTATAATAAATTTTCCGTTGCGCCTGGCAGCAACGTAATAAGCGGGGAGTTGAATATCAATTTTTCCCACTGTCATTTAAACTCAAAGCACTTTTATATATGTGTTCACACTAAACTGTATTCTCGAAGGGGATTTTATAGTGACATTAATTTTACCCTCCAATTTATTCACAGGAATCACCATATATCACTCAATAAAATATTTCGCACTCTCAAATTATTATTGGATTCTCTTTTTCTTTCCTTCTTTCCATTTTTGTCATTATTCAGAAGGAAAGTTGATTCTGAAATAATTTCTTTCATCTGTAGAATCAACATTACAATTAAGATGACACAAATTATAGACATCTCTAGCCATGTAAATATGAGACAAAATTGCATAGCATAACATCGAAACGTCACATGCAAAATATTATGCGATTTGCAAATAATGTCAGACAAATATGCAACACAGGTCATGTTGCAACATTCGTCATTGGAGATTTATAAACAATAATATAATTGTTATAATTCCAATGTGATGATGAGAGATGTCTCATTATGTAGATGGGAAAAGTAATTTTAAAAAGAAATTGTTTATACAATTTTATATCTAAATGAACTGAACAATTGAATCTACGAATGAAAAACATTACGAGAATTTAGGAGATGATAAAAATCGATAAATGCCGATCATTTGTTGACTTCGTATAATTTATTGATTCCGTATTTTCGTAAGTCAGTATATCTCACTTTGTCTCAATTCGAGCATCTACAAAAGTTCACGACCGGTTTATGTCTCATTCAAAGAATGCCATCAACTTTGTTTCATTCTCATTCATATTTTCAATGAAGAAAGAAAAAGAAAAGTAACATAGTGAAGTAAAATAAAATGACATGAAAAAGAAGAATAAAAAGAATAATAAACTGCGAGATATATACGATGTAAATTGTCGTTTTGAATGACATGCACAAACGTATCGTATTGCCTTGTGTACATGCTCTATCCAATTCCTAAGATAAAAAATAATTTATGTATACACATGAGAAGCCCCTCAAGCAACTAGCAGCCATTGTCATCAGTGAAAACGTCACAATCGACAAAGGGAATATACAATTTCCTGAATTTTATATATAAAGAAAAATATTTTATTTTCTGTACTCTTCGAAAGTAAATTGTAACAACGACAATTCTTTCTGTCTCCAGCAATGCTCACAGACAAACCTTTTTTATTTGTCTGCTTCCTCGCAATACATTTATAAAATTTATGATTATGCATTATATTTGCCACGAGTAAAATCTTCATGGTCACATAATACGCCCACGATTAGTCTGCAATTGTTTCATGTATTATCACGACTTGCACGACATTTAAAAATAAAAATTTTTCTGCTACGAGTTTATTGAATGACATGAAACCATTAATTCTCCATAACTAAATATTAATACTCATTCATATTATAAAGTCATTTTCAATGTACTAAATAAAATGAATTAATGAAAAAAAATAAATAAAAGATGGAAAAATTCTCCAAACTTTCCAGTGAGTTTTAACGAATCACCAATTATATACGCATGAATAAATAATAAATGGTATATTAAAATTGACGTCGTAGAAAAAGTTTTCTCCAATATGAATATAATTTTACCTCAGACGAGGCTACAGAGAGGGTGCAAGGGGTGCCAGGCCAACTCCTCGAACCTGAACGCCCGCGTTTCTTCCTCATAATAATGGGAAAACGAGGTCGAGCTGTAGATCGTCCCACGTGCTTTAACATTTTTTCACCAATTGATGTACGTTTTATTTGTCATCCACTTCACTCGCACTCACTCAATCTATATTTCCCTTTCTCCTCTATATATATTTATCTATCCCACCCGCGGAGTCTCCTAATCAACTGATGTCAATTCGCTTTGACACATCCTCGTGTGTGTCCTCCATTGAAGCGAAAGTTTTTTCACCGAACAATATCAACAGTAGATAAATTCAAGATAATAAAAATAAAAAGTCCACGTCTATTCATTCATAAAAATGAAATAACAATCACAACGCAATATTTTATCATATATATTCTCTACATATTTATATTCACGCTGTGTAACACTATATCACTGCAAACTGTTTTACACTCTTCTCACACATTAGCTATCTATAAACGAAAAAAAAGAGATCGAAAAAATGAGAATCATAAATATATTCATATTTTTTTCTCCAATACCAACAATAATAAAATATATAAAAGACACATTTAATTTGTGTGAAATCGCCGTAAGGCAATAGCGCGCTTTGCCAACGGCGATTCACTGTGCACTACTGTCGTTGACTTGGCTTTCGACAATTTTTACGACGCTCTCTCTCGGCGCGCACAACGGGAGGGCGAACAAACTTGAACGAGTGTGTGAGTAATCCAAGTCACGTGATATTCAAGACACGACAAGAAGCACACGTGTTATGCGAAAGCGAGAGAGGAAATATATAATACGTTAGTTGCGGACGAGACACTCGAGTATACATGATATATATATGGATATACTATGTGGATACATATAGACTGAGACACCCGAGAAAGACCGAATGAATCCTCTTTGAGAAACACGAAATGGACTTTAGGAGTTTCTAAGAGTGGCTGATGCTGCCAGTGTGTTATATTGCACACACCACCATCATCATTATCATCAACAGCACCAGCAGACAACTCGTTCATTTAAACTGCACGAAGGAATGCGTTGAGAGAAGGCTATCGGGTTGTCGACGTTGATGCTAAAAATTTCACAAAGATATTATTCGCATTATATGCACATCAGAACTAAATATGAAGCTGTGAAAATGTCTCGAGACTTTTGCTTCGTCGGAATATGTATTAATATATTTGTGAATACTGAGCAGTGTAGATGAGTGTTGTCTACTTTATTTTGGTACCACCCGCGTGGCTTCAAGAGCACGAGTTATATCGTCTGACGAAAGAATGAAAATAATATCTGACTTTTTTTATCTGTATTTTTGTCTGGAGTTGTAATGATCAAGGAATAACTGAGCATTTAAGATGTCCCATAAATTAATTGGACACTGAACCTGCTCTTACTGGACCCAATGTTTTCAATTCAACATTGGTTTTAACTTTGAAATTATCTACAAAATTCCTTCTTCTTTATAAGTTCTGTAATTCCTCAATAACGACTTGTCGAACGTTGCAAAAGAATCTCTGATTTTTAACGATACAAAATGTTTGTAAGTTAATTCATTCAGAATTTTTTTTCATGCACGTAAGAAACGCAGGTCTGCATGCGGAAACTACCATGAATAATACAGAACTCAGTCCTGAACAACACTGACCAATGTTAAGAAATATACCCCGATTTATTCAAGGCAAGAAAAAAAAATGTAACCCATGAATAAACTTGAAAATTCATGTCAATACAGTTCCAATATATCGTGTGGAATAATAAAACGCGAGCATTAACAAAATTCGTATTTTATTATTCAACAGTGGGATTCCAACACGAATATAGAGAGCTTTTCACAAAAACGAAAAGTCTAAACGCGTCAACGAGTTCGTTTGAGGGCAAAATACGCGCCGCACAATATACAGAAAGTATTGTATAAACCATGTACAATGTCAGGTAGTGAGAAGAACACACGCGCAGTGAAAACCCCTCAGGGGGGGTCTTTACACCACTCTCTTTTCCTCTCTGTGTTTCATCATCATACAAGTATCTCTATTCCTCGCCACTTTACTTTGTTAAAGCACAGAAAATTCGTAGTCTCAGGATTATCTTTCTCCCCTTTTCGCTTCTATGACTCTAACACTGAAAAACTCAACTTAACGGTGATGTTACTTTTCACATAACGACGAGACAACTATCTTACGGTGTCTTATACGAAGACTGCATTGCAACTATTATCCACACGTATGCGTACAAATACTGTAACCAACACTACACAACACTGATGAACTCAACTAAACTGCCAACAAGCACAACGAACGAAAAACGACTGAGCCCTGTTTTTTTTTCAACTCTCTGTCATATGACGTACCACAAGCGAAAGAGAAAGAGGAAGATAAAGATAATGCCGAGTTACTATCTTCTTCACGGATGTGCTCTCAAATATATATATATGTATACATATAGATATATTTCTTTCACTTCTTCCTGTCAGCGAACGAGAATTTTTTATTTATTCATTTATTTTTATTCTTCATGTGATATGTGTAAATGTGTTTATGATACATATTTCATTACTGTGAGCTATTACTAATACGCAAGTAGAAAGAAATAAATAGAAAGAGAGTGTTGAGTGATGCGATATGAGTGTATTAGTGTGTAAGAGTGTAACTAGCACAACGATCGGTTGCCGCGTGTGGCCGTGAAGCATGAATGGAAAGTTGAACTGACGACGCGTTCAAAATGTGTATGTATATATTTACAAGTATGTATGCTGTATGTATTTATACGTAGAATGGACAGTGTATTGTGCGCATATTATGTGTACGAGTGTATAGACGCCTCGCGGGCACGAGAGTCCGAGAGAGCTGTACAACACGGCGCGTTCTGTTGGAGTGTATCGAGTGCGCTCTCACCCACGAGTAGAGAACTCGCGGCCCACGCGTGTTGCAACCGGTAGACGCGTGCGCTTCGCTTTCATATGTTTGTATATAATAGTTAGTTTGATATACAATAATTTCACATTGATATGGAGTGCGCAGAATTATTGACTGCTTGATAAAGAGAGGAAAATTATTTGAATTTGGATAATATGAATTTGATTGAGGTTCAAATGCAATATTGATTATTTATTGTGGGAAATGTATTCTTCATTGAAAATTAAGTTTATAACTGTTTGTAAATTTCTGAAGTTTTTGTTTTGCGTAGTAAATGCAGGCATTTCATTGAATCTATAGTTAAATCAATAAAGTTCATTTGAAATTGCAAGTGGCGGTTGGAAAATGAGAAGAAAAAATTTAGGTAGAGAATATTTTTATATATAAATCGAACGAATGATTTATTGTTTGGTCAAAATACTGTGACATTTGTTATTTGATTTTTTTTTTTCATGACGCGTGGATGGTTCTAACCCAAATTTGTTGAGTTTGACATATATCGTTTTTTTTTGTCTGGGGTGTCGTAATGTATATGTTCAATTTTTTGCAATATGTTGGGTTGAAATAAGGGTAACACTATTAGGGATTTTCCACTATCAACCAAGGCTTCAATTTTTTTACGTTTCAATTCAACTGAGAAAATATAAATTTATCTTTTTTCTCTTGTGCTGGCGCTGCCTTTATAAATTTGTCCCATAATAAACGAATTGGAATCCAATTTTTCATTTATCAAAGAAGAAATTTGAAGGCAGTTGTATACATATTGTTATCTGAATAGATTTTTCCATGAATAAATATTTTATCTACGGATGTCTTGGGTGTTGGATTAGGTATGTAGATAATGAAAACAAATATTTTATGTAGGGAAAATAATTTTTCATGTTACGCGCGAGGAAGCCAACAATGAGCTGAGTGAGTACGGTCGGGACAGAATCTGTCCGCTCTATAAAACTCTGTCGCGTAATATTTTTCATATGGCCTCCTGTTTCCCTACTTCGTCTTTATTATCGGTCTCTAGCACTAACACTTTTCCATGTCATACTATCATGTAGCAAAGCAGGTGCAACAAATGACACAATATGATTCTTGAGCAGGTTGCACATAGCGTGACAATGGCGACGCCTGTTTAGTCTCATTCTATAGAGGAAAGTGAGAGGAGAAAAGAATAATAATACACTTAACTTTAATAAGGATTTTTTTCATCATTATTTTCTGTTTGTTTTTCACTTTTTACTGCAATGAAATTTCATGTCAACATAAAAATAAAACGAAATAGCCCGGAAATTTACCGGAAATTGTGTATCACTATCATATTCTGTTAATATTCTATATTTAAATTGTTATCGCGCAATCATGAAAAAGTATTTTGGAATTGAGGAAAAAAGTTCGTGGCAAATTGTGATTTTAATCATTTTAATTTATCATTAAACGAATTTCAAATTATTAAGAAATAACAATTGAAATTTATATCAAACAAAATTCTTAATTAAATATTTTCTGAACAATTTGAAAAGCAAAAACCCCTTCGAATATGATGGAAGCTATAAACCAACTCTACTACTTCCAAAATTCAATATATCTATTCCGCAGTTTATAAAACGTGAAGTGGAATGTAAAAGACGATAATATTGACATTAAGTTGGTTTTTGAAAGATTTTTCTCGTAGTAAAAAAAACCGGACAGAATAAATATGACATGAAATATATGTTGGACGTTGACAAAGCGACGGAAGTATGGGGAGTCTTGGAACGTGTTCCTGCAAGTCGGAAGTTACGTTACGGCCATGAGTACGATGAATGAATTCGAGAGAGTACAAGTAGAGGGATAGAGTGGAACAGATAAGAGTAGAAGTGAATTTGATAGTAATACGAGAACGGAAAGGAGAGAAGTAAAGTATATTTACAATGAAATGTTATTTTATAAAGTAAAAATGATATGGACTTTCAGGAAAGTAGTGGTATGAGATGGGGCTTAATGTACTCACATACGAAATGAAAGAGAAATGAATAATAAATTTCGCAATCATACTAAATGGAAATAATACCGTTCGCATTATATCATTAATTCATTCATTCTGTTTTATTTCTTGTTAAACTGGTGAAATTGTTTATTTTCTTTTTTTCTGTTCCACGCTCTTTCCTATTTTCCATCTATTTTTTTTTCACGCCCATCATTGACATTGTTATTTTGCCCTCTTTTTTTTCACTCTTCCCTATTTCCTCTACATCGCCGCTATGGCTACGCCAGTATATATCCTCTTACTACGATTAAATACATGGACACAACCCATACATATACGCATGTGTACACTCGAGAAACATAGACTGAATTTAAAATTCATTACACAGTTCAAAAGCACATTGTTTTAAAATCCCACTATTTTTTTCCCTACTCTCAAAATCGTGCACATTCATCTTTAAAAATTCATCATCGATAAATAACGATAAAAATAATTCCAAAAGAAAATCTTCCAAAAAGTGAATATTCGCTTTTACTAAAAATCAAAGGCCATGAAATAATTTTAAACATCTAGAAAATTAATATAAAAAATTCTCTCACTTCCAACAACATTATAAACATAATACAATAATAATAACCCTAGACAGTATTTTCCACTTCCAACAGTAACAAACGCTTAAATTACTAATGAAACTTTGCTTTGATTTTTTCTCCCCCTCCCAATGTGTATCTACCACCAATGTGACTATTAATTATTCATCCAGATCAGCGAGTGAACGTCAAATAATCCCCATGCAACATCACAGTGTGTCTACTCTTCATTTGAATACATATAATAAATTATGTTTAACTCTGGACTTTGTGAGCAAACTGAATGGTAAACAATGATCAGAGAGACTCAAAAAGTTTTACGAATATCAATGAAAGAGTAGGGGGCGTGTCGATATTTGAGGAAAGCCCCATGTAATATGCACTTCATCCCTCATCGACCGAGAAAAACTCAATCGTCTCTTACTCTCCCCTTTTTACGTTTATGTCTTTCAACTTTAAATTTGCTCTGACCATGCACAAGCTCTTGACTGTGTGGACATACGTACTCGTAGTGCACACGCTTTACGCCCTACTGCATTCAAAGAGTGGCGTCGCGACGATGGAACCCAAAACCACGAGGGAATACATATTCTATATATATATATATATATATTTGAAGTGAATGATGAAAAGAGAGGGGCTACAGAAGGGAATGGAAAGTCTATCGCAAAACCCAAAGCACTGCTATGCGACGACCGTATAGTCGTGTCGGGTAATGGAGTTTCAACGTCGTGGCACAAATCGAATTCTCCGTAATGGACGCGCGCACACGGGCCCGTCTATCGTTCTATATTCGATGACAAGTCACACCGCTATACAATTCTTCGATTTTATTTCTTTTTTCATTTGATGTGCACTTGCACAATTTTATATTTGACGCGTTCGATTTCAATCGCTTTACAGAGAAACGTTCAGAATAATCCTATTTTATATTATTTAATTATAAAAATTATTAGTCTATTTGAATTACAATGAGAATTTAATTTCCTTTATTGGAAACAGAATTATTTGTCATTATTGTAGTTCGGAATTTTATCACACCAATCTGATCGTTCAGTTGTAATTTAATTGTGTTATCACAATTGCGTAAATGAATTATTAGTAAATGTATTCAATTTGATAATGAAGACGTAAAATGCATGATTTTATTTTTTTTTATAGGTCGGGAATTGTATGGGAATATTTGATAGAACAATGTTAAAAAAAATTCATCCACTTTTTCGTGTTCACTTGATAATAAAGAATGACTGAAGTTGATAAAAGTTTAGTTCTTGTAGAAATGATAATTATTTCCTAATTACTATTCCACGAATATCATTCTCAAACTCTATTTCAGTTTACACTTTCATGTGTACATAATTACAATGTTCATTGCAACTTAAGTAATTACACAAAAACATCACGCATTGCACAATCACAATTAACAGTTCTGCATTCTCAGAATAATTTGTAATAATTTGTAATAATTTGTAAACATAAAAATATCTCGACAACAAATAACTAAAAATATTATTTCATATTATGATGTTTCACTATCAGCTCATTAACAAACATTAGGATAGTTATTATTTTTGTCGGTAATTTTCAAAATGTCTAACACTGTAATACGTTATATACACCTCGTGAAACTTCTCATTCAGTGTTTTCACCTGTGTTCACCTACCACCCGCATTGAAATATATATTTTTTGTCCATTCATTGTTCATTACGACGTGTGATCGTATAATCAGGTATTTTTTTTCTTTATTCCATTAACATGTTTTACAAACGGCTCCACTCTTTATTTTATTTTTAATTCTGTTATAAGTATTAGTATAACAACAGACTTTCAGGAAAGAATACAATTTACATAATTGAACATTTGTTATTTTAAATTTGTACATTAATTACCTCTATATATATTTTGTTAAATTTGTCATTTTCCCTTTTAACCCGCGTGCTAACTGTTAAAACATAAGAACTTGTAAATTACCTCATATAACAAATGTGTTTGTGAGTTCTCAAGGGAATAAACATGGAAGCCGGAAACTCCATCAAAGGTCACGTCCAACATGCGCACACTCATCCAAATACACATTTTCCACCTTCATTTTCTCTTTTATTCTTTTTTTATTTATTTTTTTCTCCCTCTTCTCCATTACTCATCGGACTTGGGATGTAATATCATACACCCGAGATAAAAATCTCACAAAATTGTCAAGCAACACTCGATTGCGATGCCGCATTAACAAACCACAACAAGTGCGGATGGACACAAGAGAGAAAATATCTCGTTGAACATCAGAATTTTTCTGTCTCGAAAAAATTCTTGACATAACAAAATAAAATATGAAAATAAAATACACACTTGAGAACACATCCATTTCTCAATCTTCACTAGGGGGCTGTTTTTTTTTACTCTTCTATACATTTCTGTCGTGTTTGTTTATTATTTTTATAATTTTATTTCTCCTCGTTATTGTTCGCTAGCTTAAGGAAATACCTGACGAGCATTCATGCCAAGAAAAAATAACGTCCAGACAGAAATCAACGTAGCGACGTAGCGACGTAAATTTGACTACAGATATATAATATTATCGAAGCCACCGAAGCGTAATGGGATGCCAGAGCCAACTCTCTCTCTCTCTTTTTCGTCAGATGAGTGAACAGGAGAGAGAGAGGATGAGAAGAGCGTTTGATGCAAATATACATCCAGAGAACGCGCATATTCCAGTTTGTACATGTCAGTAATGGGATTATCTAAATTACAAGTTATAAATGGGGGAGATGAGAGAAGGAGTGAACATTCAACGGGGTTGGTAAATACACACGGTGTATACAAATACGGGGGCGTTGTCAAATCTGACGAAGCAGAGAAAGATGTAGAATATATGCAACAGAGAGGTCAAAGTTCATCCATGTGAGCAATAACGAGACACTGGAGAGAATTTATGGATTAATAATTCATCTTTTATACACGTGCAAGATATATAATGAAAGATAATGAATAAAGTAATGTATTCAATTCAATTCTTTGATCATTATCTAATTTGTGTTGTTGAGTTATTTTATTTTATTTAATAGTCTGCACATGCTGGATATGAATTTCTTGTCTACTCTTCAAGGTTTCTTCGGTCATACTCATCATTTTATGCATTTTATGATATGCAGAATTGAAGTATGAAGATTTGTCTTGCAATGGAAAATTGGATATTAATATTTTTATTAATTGTTCATTCAAAAGAAAAAGCAGACAAATGTTCGTACTGTGAATTGAAAATTACTGTTCATTGCTATACCAATATTTCCATTTCTCCATGACGATAAAAAAAAAAACAAAAAAACCCGGTATTTAATTTTCTGGTGAAATATCAAAAGTTCAAAAGTTCAACAGTACAAATCTAGTCTAGTAACTCACGTGAAAGAATTACTCTCCATTCAACTGGAATTAATATTATTATATCACACAGTTTGTTAACTTTATTCATTTTTATTTACATTTTTTTTTGTGTAGATTGTAATAATCACATGACGATCCCGTGAATGGTACGGTACCAATGGGCGATTATCGATTTATTAATATATAGTAAACAAATTGCAGGCGTCACTTTGACTGAATGATAAATTCTCATAATTGAAACGTGAGAGAATTCTTTTTTCTTTTTTTTTTTTATCATCATAATGTTATATACATAAATTTTATTGATATATATGAATCTATTCAGTCTCTCGAGATTGTTACTCGAAACCGCGCATGCATGTGAATCGATAACTTGATGAGAACAATGCGAGTTGCATCAGTGTACGTATTTGATGGTTGGCCACCATCGACCGTGGCGGCATTTATGGCTTATACAAGAATGATAAGCGGCCATTAAATATTTTGTCACTATCTATATATATATATATCTATATATATATATATATATATATATATATATATATGAATACGAAATGTCGTGGCGTCAGGAAGTTGTATCGACTTGATATTCTCCAGACAATATACATCATGTGTCATATTACATGACCCAGTTTTGCCCTTGCACTTAAATCCAGAGCTCTCATTCTCTACAATTGTATCTCTCTGTTCTTTATTATATCTTTATGTGCGTTCCCTTTTTTTTCTTTTTTTCTCATTTTCCTGTCTTCGGAAATCTTTTGATACCCAGTTGGGTTGGGTGAAAATACTTTTCTATCTGTTGTCGACAAGCTGTAACATACACACACACGTTTAGTCAACCGGAAAGTCTCGCCAATGTGTTTTGACCTTATCGTGTCTTGGCCAATGATGAGACACACATAACTATACAGTGAAAAGATTTTGTCGTACTGTTCACGTATCTTCTTGATACTCAGTATCTTATTTTTCGTCAACTTGTTTACTTGTCGCTACGTTCGAATAGACACACGGACAATCATGTGAACACGTGAATCAATCCAAGAATGAACTACTATTTCATTTTTAGTCTTTCATTCTATACCAATCTCTTTTTATTTTTCATGTTTCATGTATTGCAGTGAATTTTTTGCTAAAGATCCACAATATAAAAAAAATGTGAATGTAAAGAAAAAAATAATTGGATGGGTTTTAAAAAAATTGGTAAATTGTATGGCGATCCAAGACAATAAATTATTCCATCTCATTTGAATCCGAATTTTCATCAAACCGGAAATTGCATTCATATATATATATATATATATATACTATTATATACTATTTAAGGGATTTATTAAGGTGATAAAAAGTACTGCATGAGTACCCTCTTGCCAAAAAAATTTTCAACCATATCCCCGCATGTTCCATTCTATTTTTATATCCTTCCTCACAATTGACTTTTCTTTCATACTTTAAAAAGCCCAATCTCATAATATTCACATTGCTCGTGATTTCAATGCACTTTACAAAAGAATTCCTTCATCATATCAATTAAATTATTTCAACAATATATTTGATTTAATTGAGTTAAAACAACCCATAATAAATATACAATAAATAAATTTGATGTTACCAAAAATTCTTCAATCTATTTTGATACATTTTTATTGCATTTTCATTTATTCCTTTTCATTTCGTCCACTCAATTCCAAACCCTTAATCAAAGTGTGCTCCCGTTCTGCGGTATCGAGTTACTCTTTGCAACAAGCCTTGCCCATGTATGTATATATACACCACAAGTCAAACTCGTTCCATTTGAGCAAACTCAAACCACACACGAAAACCATCGCGCCAATCGTTGTAATGAGAAGTTTAATGATCAGTGTGCGGCTTGCCAAATCGATATTATATATAGAGCTCAATTATTTGAGTTTTATTTAAGCAAACAAATCTCAAGTGCACTCAATAACCGAAAAGAATTTTTTTACTATTGATATTAAACACACAATGGAATCTCCACATGTTAAATCGCATAAAAAAATCTATTCTACACTGTCGGTAATGTGGCGATCTTTAATTAATAGATGGCAGCACGAAATTAATTTCGTTTGAATTTTCATCAATTTCTTATCTTACGTTCGTAAAATGCTTCACATACAATAATTTAATTCTCCAATTACCATTTCAAATAAAAGAACTAATAATAATAATTAATAATTTTACATCGATCTAAGCAATGATCAGTTAATAAAATTAGTTATATTACAGAAAAAGGTATCTGTCTTAGGGTACATTAGCCATTAATTTACACTAATTAGATTGTGTTATGGTTGGTCCAATGATGAATAGAGCATATATATATGTCTGATATGGTTCATCAATGTATATTATTATTATAATATATAATATGTAGGATATTATATAGACAGCAAATAGCAATCTCCTCTTATCTGTCAGCATCCTAAGCTATACGTTTGTTTGCATATGCAAAGCTTGATACATAGGTACAGTACATAGATGGATAAACACAGAGGGGGGCAACATTGGCATAACTCTGCCAAGTATAATATTGATTAACTGTCTCATGTCTCACGGGTCATGTCTCATGTTTTTGTATCTATAATATTTCACCAACAGCGTTGTATTTCCGGTAGCATTGAATATCAAGAGTTTATTGGTATGCCATCAAATGCACAGTGGAATAAGCCGTATAGAAAGCAATGGCATATTAATTAAGGCCATGAAATTCGTTCACCTATGTCGTAGCTATGTTGCGTTTGCATATTATTATTCATATAGAAATGAATTTAATAGTTATAATTTTTCAGCATGGTAAAATACGTGTTGGAAAAATATATTTTCTCATGCGAAGAAATAATTTTATATTAACTATGCATTATTTTTCTACTTCTCATTATTGAAGAATACTTTGCAATTAGAATCTTTCTTTTTTTTTATTCAATGAGTTTAATATGAAATATTGACTTTAATGAAGAATTAAATTGAAACTCTGAGGATTATTTAATTAAAAAGTTCTTTTTTTTTGTAAATCAAAATATGTTGCCTTTTTTATATTTAACAATTGAACAATGCAACTTTAATCTTGATAGTGGGTGTTCACAAGTGTATAAAAGAATTAAATTTAAGTAGGATTAATCTTTAGAATGATGTACGTAATTTTTTCTATGTTCAACATCACGTTCGAGGTTGTATTGACATCTCGCAGATTTTGTACTGTCATTTTTTGTTCTTAATTAACTTTTCCAAGACGTTTTGGTTTTAATTGACACTTAATCAACCACGATGTTCAATTTTTTAGAATTTAATATCAATTGATAGCTTTTATATTATGTAATTATTTATGGAGATATTGCAGAATAGAATTTGATAAAGGGTAAGGGGTATCCCGCCTGCCAAAAATTTCCGTTTACGAGGTAATCGGATAATGGACTAATCATAATAAAAATAAAGTACTTACGACAATCATCTCGGAGGGTTCAAGAACAAAACACTCATTGGGTCTCCTGGCGCTACCACCCGTTCGTTTGCCAAAGCTGTAAAGAAACAAAAAGCAATATTGTTATTGGTAATTCATGTAATTAAATATCAATGCTATAAATATACCTGTTCCTGTATCTCATCAATTGTTATTGGATTATAACATGAGCAATTACCGGCGTGTGAATTTGAAAAGAGGGTCGGGTAAAGCCGAAATTAATTTTCTGGCTTCGACGTTGTGCGGTGGAAATATTTGCGTGGGTGCGGCGATGACGCGCACGTGCGTTGAGTTATATAAGAGACAGAGGGTAAAGTTTGTGAGGGATCTTCGGATAATACGTCTTGACTATACAGGGGTTGGTTGTAGGGCGGAGGTTTGGTTTAGTTGTCGCTGTATACTCTTCTTAGTGTGAAATTCATACCTAATGGTGTGCGCCTACAGAATTAACTAACGGGGATGTAGCGCCGTCTGGGCGAACGATGAAAACAGACGGCGCCATATCTCCTATCCTTGTACGGGAACAATTTTGATATTTTGACCGCACGCACACAATGCATGTCAGTATTAAATATTAAACATGCACATTGTGGGCGTCGTGACGCTGTTAATAATCAACATCTCGGCAAACTTATTAGCGAAAGTTTGGAAACTCTAAAAAAAAAAGGGTCCTTGAATTCATTTACGTTTTATTTTTTTACCGTCAATTTTATGCGACAGAAATTGTAGCTTTCATCGTTGGTATTTTATAACAATTTTCGGAATTTTATTTCTCCCCAGTGATTTCCATATATTATTATACATAAATTCATATTGCAGAAACATATTGGGCTTCTAACAGAGAAAAAAAAAGGATTTTTTTCCCTTACATAATCTTGTGGACGAGAAAAGAAACTAAAAAGGTTTTTCATTTCAATGAAATATATCGTTGATTTTTTTTTCTCATCCTTTTGGCGCCGTTCGCAACGATTTTTCATTTCTCTTTTCCTGAAACTGTTATTAATAAATATTTTTATTCACCATTTTCGAATCACATAAATGTACTGACATTCAAATTGAAAAAAGAAAAATAAATAAACCTTTTCTTTTTTAATAATACCACACAAAAGAAAAAAAAAACATGGAAATGAATAAATTTTTTTTCTCCTTCTCATTTCATTGAAATATATCTTTGGTATTTTTTCGCAACCTTCCGACGCAGTTTCCAGCATTTTCATGTTTTTTTTTCTTTGCGCGTTGCAGTAATAAGGCTGGTGCTGGGTGGGTAATTAGTCACGCGAGGTATATTTCATGTAGCGACCACCACCACCACCACCACCACCACCATTGCCACAATCTCCGCCTTATTGCCACAAACAGTTTTAATAAATTAATATTTATGAGAGATGAAAAAACTGTGACTTTATTCAATAATATACTGCAACTCGTGTTACCATAATAATCAACTGAATAAATAGCGAAGGCCATTAATTTAACCCAATCTATAATACACAATCAAACTCCTTATATAAATATATATATATATACATATATATGTGTGTATTCACAGTTCATCTTCGTCATTAATATATTACAAACAGATGTGCGTGTGCGTCTAAAGCACTCAACGATAAGTAATCTTTTCGTTCTCTCAATGAATATGTTCGAGTACCAACTGCTAACAAACCTACAATACACTGACCATTAGCAATAGAATCGATCCTATCCAGTCTCTATACACAACGAGTATTTCTATTACAATTCTATACCCTTGAAGTTCCATGTATGATACATCTGCACCGCACATTTGATCCAAACCTTCAATAGTCTCATTGCATCCAAATTACGTCAGTGAGATAAAGTAGCAATCTGGCAGAATACCATCTATCAATAGGACAAAACAGTGATACGCATTCGCCACCTATTCAATTATGTCACACCACGTTTATTACCCACAAGGTCCGAGAGAATGAAATAGGAACGTTCTGATTTGATTGCGTATATGCGAACAATTCAATGTGGAATGTGCGTCATATTGATTATCGATGAAAACATGAATGACAGATGTTTATAGGTATACCCATATACAAAGCTGACATATGCGTATTAAAACGTATGAGCTGGCTGTGACTTTGTTATAGTGAACAGTGATAAACAATTTTTGTATACAGAAGAAAAAAAGAAAAAAAATACATTCAGAACAATAATATTAATCTGTCATTAATAAATAAAATATAAATCAGCATTACAATGAAGAATTGTCATTTTTACTTTGCAATTTTTACAATAATTGTTCTGTAAATTAACAATTAATATTAAGCAATGTGTAAAACAATTATTTATTTGAATTTAAAAGTTTTGTCAGTGTTAAAACTACAAATGAAATTAATTGGAAGAGTTTCGATTTCAATGGTGTAGGATTATTGCAGTATTGTGGAAACAGCTGAGTGCAATATGGCTGCGGTAGAATTTTCCCTGTAAATCCATACGGATTTAAATCCATACATGGTTTTTGTACATATACATATAAGCAATTGGTATTGGCCTCTGTGAAAAGCATTCATTCACCCGTGATGTAGCCAGGAGACACGCGTGGCGTGTGGTTGAAACCAATGACGAGGGATATGTGATGGGAAATAGAGAGTGATGGTGGTTGTGTACATTTAATTCCATTAGGTGCATTACACGCATACATGCACACACGCATATGTATAAGATATCCAGTAAAAGCATCTGTATGTACGCATTGACGTTACATTGTTTAGCAGATTGGACAGAATTACAATAAACAATTTAAAACAAAAATTTAGAGTGAAATTAATTCTCATCCAGTAGACGTTTAATTCACGAATTTTTCTTTTCCCTCTTTCTTTACTTCATTCTTTAATCACCCTCATTTTCTCAAGTCTTGTTTTCATCTCGTTTACTCTTAATTATCCTTGTGGTAACACCTTGAAAATTAATCATTCCATCAGGCATTTTTTCAACTGGAACAATTTTTAATTTGGTTACTTCTTTGCAATGGAACTTTTTTATTTGTGTCAAGTGGTCGATTGTGAAAAGTATATTTCGAGTCAGAAGTAATTCTGGCATTTTTATAATTCAACAGTAAATTTATCGGATAACAAATTATTCAATTTCAAGTTAATACAAAGAATGGAGAATTTTTTTCTCAATAATGATGAAAATATATAGCAAAATTGGGAAATAAAAAAGTTTAAATATGAATTTTCAATTAAATTGTTGAAATAGATCTATCAACCATTAATATTTTCTATTCGACAAAATTATAAGGGTGCAGTAGTTATATGTTTAGTTAGTCCACCACTCAAAATGATGAGAAAATATTTGTGTATCTCTTTCTAAATCCCCTTCTGCTTTTCGAATACTCGGACTTCAACCGCACAAACGCCCACACGCTGCCCCATACTCACAGTCACCCTCTGCTATACTTACATCATATATATATATATGCGTACGTATAAAACCCACGTCGATTTTTTTTCCCTACCATCAAGTTTTATTATACCAACTAAAATAAATGTTTAGATAAAAAATTAATTCCAATAACGGGACACTCAAACTTTCATCTTTCAAGTAGTCGAGTGGGACTCAATTTGTTCGCTTAATTTCACTCAACTAATTCAACCATCTAAAAAAATATTAGTGAATAGAAATGAATGTTAATGAATGAATAAAATGTATTGAAGACACAACATGGGACATTTGAAAGCAAAAAAAAAATCTTTATTCTATTCGTTTCAATGTAGAGAACAGAAAATGGCGGCTGTTTTCATTATTTTTCTGTTTATACAAACTTGAAAGTTTGATTCCCGACTGGAAAATAGTTTTCCACCAAGAAAATTGTTTAAATAACCAATACAATGCAAAATGTTTTCCCTTTGCATTCCATTCTTCTGTCAAAAATCTCTTCAACTACCTTCTGTTGTTTAAACAATCATAAAAAAAGATTGAATGTTTCTGCAAACGAACAAATCGAAATCAAATAATCTTTTTTCCTCTTTCTCATCTAATAGAATTGAAACTTGCAATTCGTTCGATCAAACTGAAAGCGAATGGAAGTGATATTCCAAGTAGTGATTTCATCACAAACCACTTAATCGAATGCATAAAAATAAATTCACTTGAAATATCCATAAAATAAAACTCACCAAACGGAAAATCTTCTGCGTGGAAATGCAGGCGGTGGCGGTGGCTGTACACGATGACCCCGATCAACGCTTTCGCTTCTAAGAGCTTGTACAGCCTTTGGGACCGCCCTGAGCGGCTCTTGAATACCTCTATGACCGAGACCTACCGCACCATTGCCGATATTATCCACAAAGTTGCCAATACCACCGCCATGAAAACTATTCCAACGTCTCACGGGACCACGAATGGGCGTTGAGGCATTTGGACCCCGTAACTGGCTCGTATGCTTGTGCATTTTTTTCCACTTTTTTCTTTGTTTGTTTGTGTATATACATACATATATGAATATATACAAAAAATAATTCCACCGATATTACGATGAGTCAAAGAAGGAGAGAGAAGCAAAGCGCGTCCCTCTCCTCTGAATACGAGAATCGATAGTAATCTCTTTTCATTTGGTTCATCTCCTTCTCAACATCAACTTCATTGTCATTTTTTTTTATTTCCCTCATTCCGCATTCGGCGCATTCGTTTATTCACATCGTTCGCTGTCTCTTTTCATTTAATTAAATTGCGTATATAATCTCGACGACAATCCATACCAATTGCAGATATGAATATCAAAAATTGGTCGCGTTATAACTGCTATGAAAGATAGAAAAGATAAAGAATAATAATATAATCGTTGAAGCATGAAATATAAATATAATTTTCTTTATATATTATAATGTCTCTCGCGTTTGTGTATTATTTTTATACATATAAATAATGTAAATGTTGCGCATTGTCGTGAACCAACCGAGCAAGTGTCTCTTAACTTGTATGAGTGTTTTATCATTCTCACGCGTTCTCGCAAGTTGAAACGTGAATGGGATAGTGTTGTCGACGCGAAAATGATAAATAGGTGACAAAGAGTAAAAGAAAAAGCGGTGATTAACAGAGAAGAGAATAAAATGTCTGGACATTTTTACTTTTTCAACAATCGCGGTTTTTTCTCCCACTCTGTTCAAATTTTTTTTTTCGTTTTATATTATTTTTCCTTTTAATTGTGATAGCGCCTCTCAAATAAATTGTTTGCTCACATTTTTCCTTTTCTTTTCTTTCGTAATTAAGAAAGAAGTAGAGAAAAAATACCGAAAAAAACGAAGAGAAAAAATAGAGGAGGGAAAAAGAAAAAAAAATGAAATGTTTGTCGCTTAAATTTAAATGAGAATGCGCAATAGACAAACGATTCACTGGCAGCTTTTCTGCCTAATAAAAATTCAATGAGCACGAAGGAAAGCCCCTTCGAGCATCTACTGTCTATCTGCATCTTTGTTTCACTATGTTTTTCTGACTGTGCACTCTTCTCAAAGTATCTCGTCGTCTTCACTGTGATGTTGAGGAGGCGTATACACAAGGCAACTCTTACTTGGCTCTCATGTGCACGCTCATACTAACCCTTTATCTCCATAATTCCCTATACTCCGTTAGTACTTTGTGCAGTGTACGAAGAGTCATTTATCTATACATATACTCATCTCTTCTTTACCATACTTATAAAAGCGAAGAAGAAAAATAAGAGGAAAAAATAAAAGTAGAATAAAGAAAAGAGAATGAAGATATGAAGAAGAAGAAGCTAAAAGAGAATGTGATGAAAAAGTTGGAAAATGTTTCACAGCCAAAGTAAGAAAAGAAAAGAGGAAAATTGAGGATAAAATTCTTGTACAACTCACTACACAACTTTGCAGATGTATAAAATTCTTAGGTAGAGATTCTGAGTATTCGATAGACAAACTGTTCTCTCTCTACCTATTTTTGACCGTTTTTGTTTGCATGTATTGATGTCTGTGTGGATGTTCAGGTAATACCTGAGACTTAAATATTCTCAGGTTTGAAAATGTCAAAGAATGAAAATTCGTTTCACTCCGTTTAGTCATTCCAGTCGCACATAATTCATTTTTTCTCACAACTCTAATGGCAGACAAAACGAAGATTCTCATCAGTTCTCTGATGTTTCTAATGTTAAACTCTGATAATGCAAAGACACCACCAACGTCTTCATTTTCTTTTTTCCCTCCCTATACCACTTAACCCATATGCGAAGAGAATGGAAAATAATATATGTATATTCATTCTCGAAATTTACGCTTGGATGAAGAAAAATAAAATTGTGCTACATGCTTGACTGTAACATTAATATTTTCCGGTATCATAATACGAGGATTGCGCTCTATGTAGAAAATAAATAATACACCCATATGAATAAACAAAAAGTAGCGAATTCAATTCATCCGAGCGTAAGAAAATAAAAATAGCTGATAGAACCAGAAAAAAATATAAACAAAAAATGCAGTGAAAATATCGACCGAATTGAAAAACTCTTGGCTTTTCGTGCCATCGCATATATAAAAATATACTCAGAATATATTTTAAATATGTTATAAATGTTACCCCACCAAATAATCCATCACACAATATCGTATTAACATTATATACATATATATATATAAATTCAATTGCAAAATTTCGCAAGCAGCATAAAGATTGATGATAAAGAAAAAAAAATAAATAAACATCAGAAAACATTTCAATTTCAAGCAAAACCTCACGAACCGTTGCTTCCGGTACAATGATCTCTTTCTTTCTTTCTATTTCTCTCTTCTATATATCTTCGCATTCTTTCTTCTCACTGTTTATATACATAAATATATACACATACTAATATACACCTTTCGTAAGAATTCATTGCGCTGTTACCGATGGCCAGTACACAAGCAAACGTAATTTTATCGCTTCACAATTTGCAGAGAGTCCCTATATAAAAAATTTTCACATATACATTAAAGCTGTACGCCTGTAAGCCATGTACACACACACACACACACGATGCATACCAAAGAAGCGTCGAGAATTGCACAGGCACCGCCCTGTGAAAATTGTCGACAGAATAAAGAAAGAAAAAGAAAAAACACGAACAACTAAAGGAAAATAATATATGTTGAAGTAGTATATGAAGAATACTAAATAAAAAAAAATAATACATAAAAGTAAAAAAGAAAGAGAAAAAATCACCACGTCAATTTACCGCCTTGAGCGATGATAACGAGAGTATGTATGGGGATCGAACACGAGAATGCGTTCGAGTTTTCAAATGAAAGGGCAGTATACATATAAACATTGACGGTAAAATAACAAAGGCGCCGATATACATTGGCCGCGAGACCGCGTGATTCCATCGTTTACGTGGAAAAACCGGTCGTAAAGGAGGAGCTGAAAGGATATACTGCAATATACTACATATACTTTATATACTTCATACATTTATATATATACTTATGTATACAATACATAAATACATAAAATAAAAATTGGATGACAGAATAGTGCAATAGTGGTAGATGCCCAGTAAATATTTTCCTTCCTCTGCTGCAGCAATTTTTTTTTTCATAATTATTTATAGATATTTTTCATATCATATATACAAATATATTCATTCATCAAGTACTCAACACCACCACCACCACTGTTTCATATCTCATCTCTACTTTGCAGTCAAGAGTGCGCGACATTATTGACGCTCGCATTGCGCTCTCGAGAATAAGCAACACGCGACAGCTTACTGTTCGTGCTCGCTCATTCTATTTATTAGTTACGCAGTGGTGAAGAAACAACTTAATCCTCATAATCCTTCTTCACGTGTATTTCTGTTCAAAAGACGCGTCAGAGTATGAAGAAAAATGAAGGGAATTCTATAGATATATATTTTATTTAAAGTTCTTTTGTTGACTATTTGAAATAACCGTTCACGGTGGATTCTTTTCTTGTGTTTCAATTTCAGTTTGTATTTACTGCTGCATAACACTGATAGTATTATTATTCAATGCAACAATGACAATGATAATAGGATGCTGCCATTCAAGAGCTATTGAGTAATTAATATTGAATGGCAAAATATATGGAAAGTCAAGTGATCAACAAATATTTATTGTCTAATATGATAGAGTGATATATTTTGCCCTATATGAAATGTATAATCAATAGAAAATCGCCGACATTTATATTATGTTATTATATCAGTTGATAACTTTAATCGAATAGATTATTGATTTCTCATGGGCATCGAGTGCAATGGAAATAGTTAATTATTTCAATGTACGGAAGTTCATTATAGAGAAGGTAAATATATGTTACTGTGATTGAAGGGAATTCATACAAGGTCGATTCATTTATTAATTACGTTAATATACCGGTGTGTACCCACATCCCGAGCCATAATAACAATTTAATTATTATTATAATTTTCCTTTCAATGATTGTAATGGTGAGGACTAATTTGCAATCGATTAAATTCTGATTAAACACAGAACATTTCATGAATTTCATTTTAATTTTTCATTCCCTCAATTTTCTGGTTGAAATATTGCAAATAATATAAATTAGATATTACAATATTCTGTTCTATAGGGATGAAAAAAAATGTGTGTTCACATATGTATAGAAATTCGAGATTTTATATTGTGAATTCTCGCATTTCTCAAGGGCTTTGCTGAAGCTCATGATTGGCCGATAAAATCAGGTTAATGGACGGGCATATACATATATAGAGTCGACATATGAGTGGGTAAATATGTAGATAGAGACATAAAAAATGTTGATAGTAAAAGCGTATGTGACTCTTAATAGCAATAAAATTTTGTTGAGCTCCTATGAATGCCGTTATGCAGACGATAATTATTATTGCATAGGCGTATGACCTCGAAGGGTTCACTTTGCAAAAGGAGAATTTTTAATGAATGAAATCAGAATATTTGTGTTGAATAATACAAAAAAAAAAAAGGTTGTGACGCAAATTCATGACGGAAAAAATGTAAAAAATGATAATAAATATAAAACAAAATCGTCAGATTTTTCATAATTAATCATTTGATAATTCAGGGGAAAATTTTACCGCACAATCAATTTATTCGTCTAAAATAATTCATCATAATTTCACATTACTGTCCATTTCGTATTTTTACCTCACCCATTCCAACATTATTTATTATCATTCCACCTCTCCACATATTCATCCCTTTTCTCCACCCTATTTTCTTGTAAAGCATCATACAAAACGATATGTCTATTTAATCTGCAGTTGACGATGCATCGCAGTGCAGTCGAGTGTAATTGCCGTATCGAGCCTCGTACGCCGTGATTCCGGAAGAAAAAAAAAGGAGTGAAATGAAAAAGAAGAATAATCATAATGCATGATAATAATGAAAATAATGAATATAATGGAAATAATAATAAGCAAGAAATACACAAGAGTAAAGGCAATTGACGCCTGTACACGCGTTGCACCGACCTTCTGTATGGTCGAATGATTGGCGTTATAGAGAAAAAAAAAAAGAGAACAGTGAAAAAGAAGAAAGTAAGGGTGAAATAGGACATAGGGATTATGCATACACGACACGATAAAAAAAATGGGAGAAAAAAGGCGAAGAAAAGTTGAGTGGAAAAAAAAAATTGCCTTTTGCATGGTTGAAAAATCCAGAGCTCAAGCGCTTCTCTCTATTAATAACCACCCACACATGCATATGCAGTGCACATACGGTTGAGGTTCAGTGGCTCTCAATCGAATTTATATACACTCGACGTTGATGATAATCGAGGGCGATTATCTTGTTACGCCCTCTCGTCTTTCCATCTATGTACAGTGAATAGGTTGGACGCAAATATATGTATATATGCATATGTATATGTATATTTGTGTTTGTCAACCCCTAAATATGCATATTGGCTCGTCGTGTTTGAATTGTCTGCGTATGTGCAGAGCAATGGTATATACGTTATTTCCATCTAACGGATGTTTATGTTTTGGTATTGAGAAATACCTTGTCAAGGAGGTTTCAAGTGGGCCGTTGTGTATGTGTTAAGCCAAACAAATAGCAATTAGAAAGGTACGGAGGAGGCAATGGGAAGGAAATAGATCGTAGTAGTGAGAGAAAGAGGGCAAAAGGAAAAAAAAAGAAGAAAAAAAAAGAAAATAATGGTGGTACGTTGAGAAGTGGAAAGAAATATCGAGCGACTTCAAGTGATGGAGCGAATTGTTTGGAGTAAAAGTGAATGGATAATGTATACATTGTATAGACGGGTATTTTTTTTTTATGTATAGTTGGATACAGACGAGGGTGATGAGGGCAAATGGATTGAATGGTTTTATTATTGTTTATTGATTTTATTCGCAATGAAAGAAAATTACGTTACTGATTGGAATGAATTCGTTTCCCAAGGGGAAAAACTCTAGGGTAAAAACTTATAACATTTGTTTGTTTGTTTGTTTTGTTAAGTTTACTTTCTTCTGTTTTTTTTTTTTTTTTTCAAGTTTTTTATCTCTGAAACTTTCATTGATATAAAGATGAATGTGGAGTAGAAAGTTTTAGAATTATGGTTTTGTATTCAAAGTGTCCAATTGTCGAATTCTTCCTTCACTTTTTTTTTATTCTGAATTGAGTTGAAAATGCCAAAAGTCAATGATGAAAATCTACAAAAAATTTCATTGAATTTTGTCAATTACATACTTGGAGAAAATTTTATAAATTAAATATTCCATTTATTATTCTTCCAATCAACCATACGAATATTGAACAAATTACGAGAAAATACAACAGAATCCACGAAAAGATATTAGATTTCTCTTTCATAAAAAGTAACAATGCATGAATCCTTATTCATTCACATACATCAAAGCTGACAATTGCAAAAGAAAAAGGGTTCAATATCATCGTGAATAAAATTCTGTTCACAAAATGTAATATAGAGATATGTGTGGATATCCATTCGACGAAATAAAGAAACTGATATATGAATATAAATTTTAGTTCAATATAAATCCCAAGAAATATAAGTACAACGACATAAAACAAAGCTGCTACGAGTGTCGAAGTATTGCAGAATCCGAACAAACTGTTCCACTCGACAGAGATGATAACGATGCGCGACGTGGCTCTTTTTTTTTTCTTGTCTCTCTTTCTTTTTTTTTCTTCTTTTTCTGGATATAAGCCAAGGAAATTCGTCGAACAAAAAGAATAGCCACTTTGTGTTGATGTGAGACACTATACCACGTACTACTACGATACAATAGCAGTGATAAATCATGCTGGGTCAGCAGCGTGAATTTTCTTTCAACACCACTTTACCCTCCATCGTCTCCACCTCATCTTTGTCATTCTCTCTTTTCCCACTCACGCTCTCCTATCGTTTCTATCACTCCTCTACAATATCAAATCGATTCCGATGTGTTTCAACAGATAAAGTTCAAGTTCGTTTGCTGTTTCGAGACATCACTAGCCAATGGTCATAAATTTTATTTAACTTTTTCATAAACCTATAACTTCTCCATCCAAATAAAATCCATCTAACATTTCACTCACGTGTATATTTAGCTGATTGATTGAATTGATAGTGACACGAACAAATAAATAAACAAGATAAAGTTTATAGTATTATAAAGTTAAAACAAAAAAAATATAAGGGATCTTGATAACTAAGTTGGAGAAGTTACGTATGATTACATTATATAACCTCAGTATACAAAAAGTAAATCATTTGGAATAACAAAATGATTATTTCCATCCCAAAAATATCTGTCTAAATGAAACACATGAAAATCATCAATTTCCAATACCTCAATAAATTCCAATTTGGGTCCCTTAAAAAACTACATTTGATTCCGTTAGTTTTCCTTCTATTTCCAAAACTAAATAAATTCACGTAATTCCACCCAATTCAACTTTTCATTCCAATTCATCTTCGTAACATGAAATTTCGATCGTCAAAGTTTTAAATCTCTATTAACTGAGTCATTAGGTTTCTTCTTTTTCATGAGGGCGCATGGATGAGTAAGATACCGATGACGTATAACCAATGATATTTATATAGAGATATATATATACCAAATACTCGTGCGTACATTGAATGAACCCACATGCGGAAGTATCCTGCATAGCGACAAAACCCCATACACATGCGTGAGTTAAGACGTCATGGAGTAATTCGGAATTGGTCAATTAAGATCGCATCCAAATTGCCTGCCATGCATGCGCCGCAATGTAGCAATCACTACATAGATATAAATGTACATATATACACAAATGTATATAAAGTTGGACACACAGATGGGCTGATCGATCCGCCTGCGGCGTCCGAGACAAAGAAAATATCTCGACAACTTTCACTAAACCCACAACATCATCAAAAATAATGAAATGAATAAATAAATAGACGGAATGAATAAGTGAAACTAAAAATGACGAGTAGTGAAACATTGATTATTCCAGACATAAAAAGATGATACACTGGCCTACTAATATTAATCATCATTGTCATTTTTACACACCAAAAACCAGTCATCATTTATTTATTTCTATCTCTAAAGCGCACACAGTGAGACATTTATTTTCACTACATTCACTATCATTTCTCCATTCAAAAACATAATACATAAACATGTGAGTCACAATTGCAGTCGAGTAAGAATAAGATCATGTTTTTATCCCCAATGATAAATTATTAAATTCAAATATAACCCATTGAATAATACAATTATCATCACATAATTAATCTGAATTTATTATACATATATAAAATTGCAATCGAATATTGCATAAGCACGTCAGATAAAGTCGTTAACATAATTAATAACAAGCGTTGAATATCTTGAAAAGTTTCCATTCACAAAACTTGACAGACAGCCAAGGATGGTTTCATAATATATACATATGCAGAGATAGATGAATGCAGAGAGTTGCGAAGACGATGAGGTGGAAGTAGAGGGTGGAGGTGGAGATGGAGGTTTTAGAGAAGTAACCGAGTGAGGTATTTCTCGACAGAGGAATATAATCAACGCGGATGAAAGGGACGTGTGCACCGCGTTCACACATTTATATACGAGGCAGATGATGAATTGACAAGTAAGTCTACGTCAGAGGATTTGGCGAGTGGAAAACGACGCAGAGCCCAAGCAATATATACATATATATAATAAGTATCATAAATATATGTGTATACATGCTAAAATGCAAAAGCCTGATGGTACGTGCTTATACATTTGAGTTCTCGAAACATTTGATAGTCTCTTCTACCCTCATACAAGTTCTCAATCTTGCTGTAACCCTCAAAATTGCCCTGTGAATTTCATTGGTTTGAGGAATAGAACGTCAGAGACGAAGATTGGAGAAATAGTGAGGGGAAATGGAGAGAAAGGTAGATCGATTCCAGGCCCTTTTCATTCTACTCCCACTCACATCTACTATTCCTCCTCGTTCTTCATCAATGTCTGTTGATATAAATGGGGGAGGTCGGGATTTTAGGCGCGACCTCACGCACAATGGCACTCGGATGCAATCGATTTTTTTGTATATAAAAAAACATTAATGAATGGAAAAAATATTTGAATTGTTCAGAAAACAGTTTTATTATTATTTTTGTTTTCTCTGATTCACGACTGACGTTTCTTCAAATCCACGCATTTATATTATTTTGTAGTATCCTTTCAATTAATAATACTTTTCAGTATTTACGAATTTTTGTATCGTTTTATTTTCATATATGATTGTTGAAAATTTTCCAATTTCTATCGTTTAATTTTTTAAAAGGCTTCTATAATACTCAAGACAGGTTTGTATCATCAATCTTTTCAAGAGTGCATCTTTCCACGTCATCCAATAATATCTAAAAGCACCTTTTTAACACACTATACACTTCAAGAAAACTGTTGTAAAACCTTCTCATAAGTTATTTTCTCAAATGATTATTTATGAACTTCTATCGTGTTACCAAAAAAAAAAAGAAAGCAAAGTGTCTTGATAGAAGAAAAAAAATGATTTTACTTTCTCCAACCACTTTAATTGGAAGTTACGTATATTTTTTTTGCTTCCTACCTATCATTTTTATTTTATATATGATACTAATCGTATATGAAGTCACATGCGGGATGTTAATCAAGCATGTTGACGTACACGTTTCAAAAGATAGAGGGATTGAATGACCGCAAGTTGTTTAGAAAAATGTGCACGCAGAAGAGTTTTGTGTGGGTTCAATTTAATGGTTGTATAGAAGTCGCATCAGGGAGTAGGAAGAGGTGCACGTGAAGGTCGTTCTGTACGAGGGAAGAAAAAAAAGGAAAGAATAAAAAAAAAACATCTGCGAACTATATTAGTACTACTACGTTGTATTTTTGTTGATGCGTATTTGTACCTATATCGAGTCATTGGGGGCGTAAAGCAAGGGCGTTTGAAAACGACTTCGATAATGGGTGAGCGAGGCTTAATATTTATTTTACTGCTTCATTCGCCCCCGTACACTCAACTTTAACTTTCTGCTCTGTCATACCAATGCGCAATACATCATGGATGAAGGAAATATAAACATATATAAGGGCTTGGAAATTATTCCACACGTACGACTGTGAAAGGGAAGAGAAAACTATAGGAATAATTTATATACACATTTCATGGTACAAACAAGATCGATAGTAAAATTAATTTTGTTTATTTGAAGAGTTTTTATATTATTTTGCCACATTTTTTTTCATTTTCATGAGAATTTGAGAAAAAATAATGAAGATATTGATGAAGGAACAAATTATTATAATTGACTTTCTTGAATTGTGATAATTTTTATTCCAAAGTAAATAAATTCTCACATTAATTTAATATACACCAACGCAATAAAATGTGGATTGCACAAATACGATGTAAATAATTTTAATTCAATTGAAAAAGAGACAGTTAGGTAAATTCAATTATTGGATACGCATTGATCAATTGGAAATGTGTTTGAAAAACAGGAAAAAAAAAAAAAAAAAAACATATACGAATAATAAAATTGAAGCCTGGTCGAGTACGAATGCCACAAAAAAATGAATCCCAGTAGAAAACCAGGCAGTACCGGACACGAGTTCTGACACACTGAAATGTCGATTCAAAAGTTGTTCATATATATATATATATATATATATAAATATATAAACATCAAAACAGAGTGAGAGAAAGAGAGAATGAGCGATTGATAGGAAATCAGTAAATAAATATAGAAGAGAAAAAACAGAAATAAATAAATATAGAAATTCGTTTAACGTTTTGTGTTTTTACTTCTTTTTCTATTTTTTTCCTTTATACAAATCTAAAAGTCGAGTGAAAATGAATAGAAAACAAAAATAAAGAAAGGAAATGTGTGCATATGTGTGAAGAGAGAGTAGAGAGTTAGGAAGAAAGAGAGTATATGCGCCATCTGCCTTATGCAACGACACAAACCATGGGTGTCTCAAGAGCCGGAAGTCGATACCGCCCCCACAGTCACTGGACCATTAATTAAACAAAACCAAAATCTCAATGAGAAAGATAAAAATTCAAAAAAATAAAAAATAAAAATATCAATAGAGATTATTAATTAAAACACACATTTAAAAAATAAAAACCAAGCAAAATCAAAATTTGCTCACTGTCACGCTCTTAAATCCAACTTAAAATTCTCTTTACCCTTTTTTTCCTTCCCAATCATCCGATATTTTTTCTTTTTCCTTTTTTTCTGTTTTTTGCTTTCTTATTCCCGATAATCAGCCTTGCGCAGCTTTAACCGACCTTCCTCGTTTAATTTTTTTATTTACTCCTCGTGGGAATATCTCAGGAGAATTTGCCCGCGACCCATGAAGCGTCGAAGGATTAATCCCAAGAGAGAGGGACAGAAACGGTTGGATAAGGCGAAATGGATGAAAGGAGAATCCAACGAGTAATGGAAAGAGGAACCCGATAGAAATATATATAAAAAAAAAAAAAAAAAAAAAAAAAAAAAAAAAAAAAAAAAAAAAAAAAAAAAAAAAATAAAAAAAAACAAAGAAAAAAAAAAAATATAAAAAAAAAAAAAAAAAAATGAATTTTCCACGCTCGACATGTTGTATGTAGTTCTATATAACGCACGTCATTCTTGTACTACTTGTAAATAAACATATAGATATGTATACAACTCATTCGTCTGTATAACCGTATATAGAGGAAGTAAAAGAAGCATCAGAGTGCGTGTGCACACTCCAAGAGGAAACTACTGCGCTTCGTATGGCAAAAGACGTCTTAGTAACGATATAAATATATCTATATATAATGTATAACTGAAGTGAGTTGGATGGGATTGCGGGAATCGAGGATGGATGGATGGTAAGACAGAGTGAGAGAAGTATAGAGAGAAAAGCGTGAACGCTAAGAGGGAGCCGATGGAACGTACGACAAACGGGATCGACTCTCTGCCTTGTACGACTATCACCGAAGCACACGATCCCGTTTCCGGGTGATGCAGTAAACGAATATTGTGACATGAATGGAACAAGAAAGAAAAAAAATAACAACGACATTTATAGATCTAGAGAATTTTTTTATTTATCATAGGATTTACTTGTATTTATTTGTGATATTCATTTTCAGATTAATTTGTATTAACTATCTAAGTAATTAAATTTTTCAATTTTATTTTAATTGTGTTTTAATTGTTAATTGTTAATTATTGGATTTAGTTTAATGGCAGAATTATAATTCGTTCGATAATTGTTAGATTGGATTCTAATGAGAATTTTTATATACACTAACAAGTGACTTTTCATTCTCACTTTTGATTTTATTCAATATTTCTTTGTATTATTTATATATGAATTGGCAATTTTCCAAGTAACGATTTGTTATTTTCATTGCGGTTTTATTGTCAGATTTAACTTATTATTCAAAGGGCAGAGGGAATTACATTTGCATGTTACTGTTTGATTCACGATCATTTTTATATTTTTCTTCTAACTATTATCCTTTTAATTATTTAAAAATTCTAATGATTGTCAAATAACCGCTATATTCACATTCATATTATTTCCCGTTGCATAATTTCTTTTGCAAATGGATGAATATTCTGAAGGTTAAATTTTAATTTCAATTGACATTTTTTATTCTTCAAATTCAATTGTTACTTATAAGAGTAGGTCAATGTCATTCACCATTAATTGTTTGATTGGACTTTAATAAATTGTCGTGTACAGTACGAATAATTATCCTTCATCATCATTTCTATATTTATTCCAATTTTTATAAATTCGAATGAACAATTTCTCAAAGTAGCCAATTATTATTTCATTTACTAAACCTTAATCCCTCAATTTTTTTTTTATTTTTCATATCATTGTTCAAAGGAGAAGGTTAATGACATGCCTATATAATTGTTCGATTGGTTGGAATTGCTGACGTAATGGATTTACGGTTTCAAGTGCAGACAAGCGTGACCATGTGGCTCACATAGATTATATACGCCATCGAATCTTCATGAATCGAGTTGACTTGGTCAAGAGCCATGAAGTCATGAGGATGATCATGGACATTAATCAATAATAAAACAGCGAAAAAGAAGAAAAAAAAAGCCAGAGAATTTTTTAAATATCAGGTGAATTGATATTTAAATTTGTTCATAATATCTTTGACGAAAAATGGAGATCACATAATACAGATCACATAAAAAAAAATTGTATGATAAGCAGTTTGCAAAAAGTGTAGAGCGACTTGAGCCTACAAAGAAAAAATATTCTACGAACAACCTGAAGAGGATACGTTGACGATATCGTTGTACATGTCTATGCGAAATAAAATATAAAACCGTGAGAGTCACGAGCGCGCCAACTATTCCATCTATTTTTTTTATTCTTTTTCATTATTTCTGTTATGCCTTTGAAGCACACATCATTCTATCCACTACCAATTCGACTGAATTCCAATAGCTGAAGGTTTTTCTCTCCGATTCACAGATTTCAAATCAAAATTCAAAATTCAAATAAACTGAATTCAGAATGTCAGACCATTATAAATAAACTCACATGAATTATTCTTTAACATTTGAATCAATTACATTAAATTTAGTATTTTTAATAAACAATTTCTCTTTGCAGATTTGTATTTTGTCATTTGAAACATTATGCAAAAATTAATTTAACAACATAACATCAGTCAACTTTTATTATTCATTATTAAACTAACGGACAATCCCATACTTATATAATATTGTTTTCATACTATTGAATAAGACCTCAACTAGTATTCCTAGAAGTTCTCACTCACACTAAGACTTTTATGATAATGTACAGTGAAAGGCCACAATAAAATAAATAATGCAATAATTCCCTTGATTTCTTTGAAATTTTTACGGGTACATCATCAACAAGTTCAATGAGAAATAATTTATTCTTTGCCTGGCACCTGTCATTTTTTTTTCCCCCTACCACATTATACCAAGTGCGCGTCTGTCATCTATTGAATCAATGCAAATCAGCATCGTCAACTTCTTATTACTACTCAACAACAGTTTCATGCAACGGTATCCACGTATTTGTTTACATAATCCGATAGTTGTGTATTACCCTGCGATATCTGTGAACTATTCCAATTAATAATAAAAAGAGGAAAAAAAAATAATGAGACTCCGAAGTTTTAAGATAAGTAAAGGCGCCACAATACGGATGATGTATATGTACACATCTATATGTATACACAGTATGTGAAAGAGGGCGACGATATAATTAATAATAAATCCCCCGTAAATCGAATGCGGGTCGAGAAAAATAATTTTTCTATTCCCCTCATAATCATACAGACACTAACTTCTATTCAATATATCATCGGGTTATCATGTCGCATATCGTCTCATGTGTTTAATAATTAATTTCAATATATCAATGGACAATATCGTGTGTGTTTGTGTACGTATGTATACATGTAACTATATTGGTTTGGTTCACGTACGCATTTTCATACATATAAATAAATATTTTTGCCTGTTGATTTAACTTCAATTCCACCAAAACAAAAACAAAAAATGTATTTTATTCCACCCACGAGAGACATTGAATATATTTTTTTTTATATTTCATTTTCATGCAACATACGCAGGACAGGATATCATTCTCCTCAATGTCGATTCGCCATGTCATCAAGTATTCCAATGGTTCAATAAAAAAAAGGATGAATGAAAAAAAAAGACTAATCCCAAAAATATATAATAAATATATATATATATATATATATATTTATTTGTTCACTGCACAGTTGTTATTCACATCACAAACTGAACGGTGGTAAAACAAAATAATCCGCACACATACGTTTGAATATATATATTTATATAGAAGTATAGAATAGGAGAGAAATAATGCGCATACGAACTAGAAAAATAATGATTGGGGGAAAAATTGGTGAAGTCGTTGAAATGGGGAAAGCGCGGTAAGTCGAAACTCGCGCCGCGCTGTTCGAAACAACACTGGGCTTGATGCAAAGGACTCTCAATAACACAGCGAGGCGTCCCGACGTCACGCTCTCTCGCGGCTGATCTCTGAACGAATTTTCAACTCGACTGCGATCGCTACTGCACATGAAAAAACACATACAACTATACGAAATCCCGCCGGGGAAAGCTGTAATGTGTCGCTGGTTGGCCCATGGGCCACATAATAATATATTTATGTGTATTCATATGCGTACATTCATTCACAATTTCCCCACGAATTTCTCCTAATTCTCCCAGTATATATTCATAAATTAGACAATTAAACAGACAAATTGTCTTAATTCCTTACACAATTTGTATTTATTGTTCAGTGATATTTTTATTGTTGGGAAAATAAATAAACATAAGATAATAAATGCAAGAGGGAATTGTTTATAGTGTGATTATTTATCCTAACGTAATTATGATTGATGTCCATTATTTTTTCTAGCAGAATTTTCATTATTATATATTAGAATTCTTTTTCGTTCAATTTTTGTTAATTGCTAATGGAATAAAAAAAAATGTCAATTCAATTCAGGCAAGTACGAGAAACTTCTAATGATATTGCATGAAGTTCCTTTTCTTATTTTACAAATAATTATCGATCTATTTAAACATAATCCAAGATTGTCCAATTAATTTAAATACTTTATTTTTACTCAACGAAAATTTTGATAATCAACAAAAAATACTCATTAAAATACGATAATTTATCTAAAAATATAACAATTAGACTTATATTCTTATTGTCATAAGTCAAATTTCATTTATTGTGTTTTCATTGTCAATGTAATCATATTAAAAAGCAATTATTCCAACACGAACTATCAGCTAAAAGTGTTATCAATATTAATAAAAATCCCCATAAACCCCTAAAGACAAATTCACCATCACCATAAATTCAAAGTTTTGTTCATTTATATACAGAGAAAATAAAAACAAATTGAAATGTAAATTTGTTGCATTCAAATTTTGGTAAAAATACGAAAAAACTTGAATTGCAATTTCATGAAGTTTCAAGTCGATGCACTTTTAGAAAAAAATTCCAATCGAATTCAATATGCAATTTCATAATTTTCAAGCTATTGAAGGGGTAAAACTTCGAAAAAGAATTATTGGCTTTTCAAACAGTTTCTTGCACATACACAAGAGTATATCTATACATATATAAATGATTGGAGAAGACAGTAAATATATATACATATATAGGCATTAGTACAAACAGTGATGTCGTTGTATTGACCTCTACGAGTTCAATACAAACCAACACCGCCCATTTGCCTCTACTATCAATCGAATATTTCCAGACTATTTGCATACAAAGTATACAGACTTTTGTTCAAACAAAAATAAAACAAAAAACAAAATACCAGTAACGCTGACGGTTAAACTCCTAAAAAGTCGCCAAGTTGTTTTTATATTGGAATAAAATTCATTTTAAAACTGATTTATAGTGGTAGTTGTCGTTATTATTGTTGTTTGTTTATGAAAGAATATTTTAAACATAATGAGAACCAGTTTGTCGCGCAGTACCGACCAATTGCTCGACTTCCGGCGTAACTCATTAGTCTTTTTATCTTTTTTTTTTCTTGTATTTTTTTTCTCCCTCGTTCTAAATAGTACAAACGACAATGCAGTAATGACCTGACCTTGAAGCATTACACACACACCATATAGGATAGAACGTGAAGTACTGCCGGGGCTCCATTGTCTATTCGCTGACGATTATATTTTCTCGCCCATTCATTCTCTCGTTCTCTTTCTATCTCACTATCTTCATTCTCTCTTCAAACTTCAATGGATTTACCGATGCTATTCTAAAGTATTTAATTAACAATTGCACAAGGTCGTCGCGCTTAATTTAATCTCAAACATATAAATCGTGACAGTTAAATTAGAAAATGGATAAAAGAAAGAAGAATTAAAAGAGACAACAAAATAAAAAGTAAAAGAGAAACAATTTCTTTTCTCCCATCAACAATTCATCAGAAATTTAATATTTTCTTAATGCATTCGTGTCAGTATCATTTTGATTTATCTAATTTCACCGCAATACTTTTTTATTATGTGTAAAATTATTATTCATAACCACTTATGTATACTCGTGTTAAAAATTTATGACTAGAACGCAACGGGAATCTCATTGAGTGTGTACATAGCTCATTAAGATATCTCCGGTCATGGAATTAATTAAAATGATTCCCCTCTTTTCTGATGGATTCTTCTGAGCCCGGATAACTTTTTTTTTTCTCTTTTTTTTTTTTATTCAAACAACGTTATATATCGTTTCGCGATACAGGCGCCGTTGTTCTGAACACGGCTTCCGGTTCCGCTTCCTTGTCCGGCTTGTAGTGTTTACGCCCGGTCACTCTCTCGCCACTATTTTTATCTGATACACATTTGTATGTATAGATATATCTATACAAGTTCAATACAACTTCAGTAACATTGTTCTATCTTTCTGTTGCATTTGCAACCGATATCGGCACACTCGACTTCCAGCAGTTCACGTACATAAAACAGATTTATATTTATATATTCTGAGTAATGTGACATGATCACTTGAATTGCACAAATTCACATGTATGAAGAAAGTACGATGTTGTTATGGCACTTTATATTGACGTGGCAAATTGCTATTGCATTTTATCTTATATTATTTATTATCACTGTTGTTTTTCTTTTCCGTTGTAGCGGAGAAATCGCAAAATTAAGAGTGAAAGTGTCGACGAGATAATTAAGTTGAAATTGCAATTTTTATGACAATGCAATATTATTAGCGTGAAGTTAACAAGCGTTATTTAATTAATATAATTATGATAATTATCCCAATGCATTATGAAGTTTCGCGAAAAAAAAATTTAATGCATTTCTATGACGATAATTAATAAGAAAAATGCCAATGGAGTAATGTTTAGGACATAAGAAAAAAAAGAGGGAAGAAAGGAAATTAAAATCTAATCAGATGAATTTTATTTCGAAAGTTATTTCGGCGGCTGTTGATAATTATAAAAATTATTGTTAATTCATGTGCTAATTATCAATATCAATTACATATAATAATTAAAATTTTAATTGACATTAATTCATTTGACTGAAAGTTTTCAATGAAATTGTAAAACATCCTTAATAAATATTTCAAATGAAAGTTTTATGATTAACATCATATATTTCACAAATACTAAGACAAAATATAAAAGAAAGAAACAAAGTTCATTGTAGAATAATAATTTCCGTGCAGAAATTCAATTTTAGATAAATCATAAACTCTATCAGAGAATAAAATCACATGAATATAATTCCATTGATAACTTTTTCTCTTCAAATATAAATGGAAATAGTTTTGCGACTGAATAATTTTTCAATAGATTGTACATAACTCTCGTTACTTAACGGTATAAAGAACGCGGTTGGACTTTCATCTGCAGCAGCATCTGCTGCGAAAAAAAAAGTAACCAAACCATGAAAATAAGTAAGAAAAAAAAAATGCAACAAATTACCGATGAAAGGAATGACTTTCCGAAAGTGGCGAGAGAGCGTACGCGCGTGTACATCATCGTGGCCTCAGTCATTTCATTGCGCATTTTTTTTCTCCCCCTCTCCTTAATTTTTTTTTTTACAAAGAAGACGGTATGCATGCATGCGCGCAGAGGGCACTCAGGCAGGTGTAAACGTTTATGGAATCGATGGTTAAATGTTGTTGCAAGAGATCATTGACTTCATTTATACATATATCGAGCCCGTATAAATACGAGTTGGAGGTGAAACGTAAACGATGAGAGAATGACACCAAGTAAATGTGACGACGCGATAGAGCCCAATGTCATCGTTCTCACTGTCCCTGGGGACTACCTGGTTCGTGCGTGATCGATGAACTCGAGGTCCATAAATAAATAAATGAATAAAAAAAAAGAGAGGAACACCACCAAAACTTTCATCATAATAAAAAAATTTTAAATTAAAAAAAATTCCTATTTCTCTTCTCCACTTAGGGTGAAAGTGATAAATGGATGACATGCAAAGGTACACGTCATGTCGACCCCATTATATTTCTTTTATATACCCAATAGATCCTCACAAAACTAAATAAATAATGCAACATGATAAAATATGGATACATTATTGGTATTAATGATCGTTAAGTGTGACAAAATCGAAATAATATCAATACAGTCTGTATAAAATTCACAGATGTTATTTGCAATCATCGTATGAGGGATATAAAATAGAGATTCACTGCAAGCAACAGTCGGATATAAACCAGGAAAAAAAAAAACACGAGGAAATTACGAGAAGAAATAAAATGAAAATTGATTCGATTCAATTCTCGTTGATGTACATCGTAAATGAAATAATCACGTGAAGATATAAATTCCTCGAAGTATCCATGCTATATAATGCATACAGATAAGAAACACTTGGATAAAAAAATTTCATGAACGCAATGTAGCTATTTAAATCTATTTATGTGATACACTATCAAATATCTTATACCATTAATTACTCACGATAAATCACAACTATATTTTTCTTCACAATAAAATTAATCTAAATAATTATTGCAGATGTATAAAAAATAAGAAGAAAAAGAATTTCAATTACTGGCTTTCATAGCATTCAAAGTATCACAATGAAATGTAGTAAAATGTCCAAACAATTATACCCACTCAAATTAAACTTTAGCGCATATACTTTCAACAATTTTGGTTTAATATCACCGTTGCAATTTCGCTGACTATATCTACATGTATATCTGCAATAAATGCCAGCCAAAGGAGTTATATATACTCGTCGTACAACCTCTCATTTCATCGCTGTACGGATACTTCCTCGGGCATCGTTTAATTACAGCATGGTCGACACGATGTAGGTACATTTTGATGGTTCGAGGTGAATATATATTCTGTGCATATCCATGTACATTCTGTGCAGTCTCCACAATCGAATCTCTTACATGATCCGCTTTTGGCTTCATATCGATCCTGTATGACATACGTCCACATTGCCACATTGCCACCAAAGAATCCACACACACACGAACACACAATATTTACCTACATTAAGTGTATTATTTAATTCATATCACGACCGACAGATATTTTTTCATTCTTTCAATGCAATTCTTTTGAAAACTTTGATATTTTTCAAACTATATTGCAATGAATATTGAAATAATTATGGAAATAACGGAATGAAGCAGATTTTTGTGTTCTTTATGATATAGATAATGAAGAATGTTGGAAAATAGAGCAGTGATATTATATTCAGTGAGCATGTTGACTAGTGAAATGAGATATTTCAATTTATGACTGACACAAAATTCATTTGCATGCAGTAAATCGTTACGTCATTGGTGAAGGATCAAGAAATAACGAATAAGTGAAATGCCACTGTTTTATTGAATGAAATATACTGCGAGTCTGTGGATATTATTGGAGAAGGAGGGAGAGCGTGAGAGCAAGAGTATGCAACATTATGAGAAAACGCTGATCGAAGTGAAAGAATAAATTGAATTTGTTGATTGTGATTGTCGTGATGATTTGATTTAAACCTGGAGGGCATTAAACGCTTTTTTATAAACTATTTGCAAAGTAACCTAAAAGTCTTATTTTATTTCTCCTGCTAATTGTTTCACACACAGTACTTTGATGAGGTTTCAATTAGATTGAAATAATAATTTTATGATTGGAATTATATTAGTTCAATCAATTGACCAATCAAGAAAAATAATAAATTAATAGAATATCCTTTTATTTCATTCCACCAAGTGAATTCGGATTATGAAACTCAGATTTCGATAAAGAAACTTGATGTCAAAATCCGGTTTATCTCACGACAAAACTCAACTTGGGTGGCTTGACTTTAAAAGTGATAAATAAAAAAAATTCTACGCTCAGAGTATGATAAATTGCTGTATCAAATTTCCGTCCTACTTCCAGTATTGACCGGAAATGACATTAATATAAATTCCTTAAACAATATCTACAGTTCCTGAACACACCAAAAAAATGTGCAGCGTCTCTGCCGCTTGCAAATTTTTTTTTTCCGTTCTTTCTCTACCATATTAAATCAACATCAGTGAAGCAGACGTGGAAAATACCACAGTCGCTTTTTTGATGCCTGCCCGAACGCATCGATCGAATAATTTGACGCCGTCGTCTGGCGTCCGGTGGTTGAGGGACAGAGCAAAAAAAAAAAACGAAGAATAAAAAATAAAATGCAAAAGAGGTAGAGAGAGAGAGGAAAAAAATTTAACGAAGCTGAAAAGACCATGCAAATATAAAAGGGGAATATGAACATTGATAATGGTCGAGTAGGCTCGATCGTGGTGAAGGACACACTCTGATGTATCGTAACGATCAAACACAGAACGAACAATCACTTGTGCACAATTTCAAATCAATATTTGTCTGAGGATGTATTACGTCATATTAAAATGGGTGCGACGACCTGAAGAACTAGATTGTAGTCAATAAACGAAGACGATGTAGAAGAGAAGGGTGAAAAGTATATACATAAATTTAAAAGTTTATGCTGAGAAGATATAATTGAATGGACATGCGCTTGTACTGCTTCATTCGAGGGAATACATAATTGTTTTCAATGGAAAAGAAGTCAATAACAAAAAGAAAAATAAAAAACCCCTCCCCATACAATAAAAATAAAATTGTGAGACTGGTAGTTATCTTGGTGTCACGTGACGAAAATATTTGCGACAATTATTACAACCACTTCATGTTTATATGGGGTTATGTGCACCCTTTGAGAGCTTTCGTCAAAGTGTTTAACGTCAATTTTTCACTTCAATACTATTTCATTGTTTGAAAATTGCACATTAAATATTCGATAAATTTTTTTTTTATAATCATTGTTGTTACTTGTGAGAATAGTGAAGAGCAATAATAGTATGAAATACTTTATATTATAACAACACGATTTATTGTGAAATATATTACTTTAAAAATACGTGCAATCAAATACTATAGAATTTCTTGATGATATTCAACTGAACTCATGACAAAATAATAATCCCTTAATGATTATATTTTTTCCCATAAAAAATACGAATTTTTTCCTCGACAACAACGTTCTTCACACATCATTATTATATTTTTAACGGAATTGTTACGATGATGATGATGATGATGATGATGAATGTAGGGCATAATAAATCCTGAAAGACGCATTCTCCTAAAAAAATAAATGATCTCCAACTCATTTCCACGCGAAGACAAATATTATGAATAATATGAATAATTCTACCATGATATATCGAATGTGTGGGGAATACTTGGATGGCGTAAAAAAAAATAATAATTTCGCACCTTGTTCTCTCATCTCTCATTTCTCGTTCTTTTTTTCTTCAATACTATCACCAAACTTTCTTTCCTGCTTCAAAAATGAGTTTGCATTTGATGTTATATTTGATTATATATTCCAGCGGTCTCTTAGGACTTGTGACTTTTATATTCATGAAAAAATACGCGCAAAAATGTTTATATATGAATAATTAAAATAAAATTGCTTATTTCAGGGTAGAAAAATATAAATATTTCATTATCTTCGCACAATAGAAGTTGAATGTTGTATTTATTCTATTATTCTTCCTCTCTTCTTCATTTTTTTTTTTATAACAATATGCTACTGAGAGTCCTCGAGAAAATTCGCCTTTTGTACGATCTCATTTTATTCTTATTTATATATACAAACATCTTTTGACACTTTGGAATTTTACGTTCAGTAAAATTGCACAGTGTCTGCAATAGTGGTGTAAAATATATATATACAGGTGTGTGTGGGTGACGTCGTCATGAACGGAATTTTATTGTGAGACATGCGGGAGAGTGAAATAGAGAGAATGCGAGACGGGCGTGAATCGTTTTGAGAGTGGATGTCAAAAGAAGTCTCGAATAATGTCGACGACGGTGGTGTATATGTGGACGCGATACGAAGGGTCTCCATAAGCTTTCTAAAGGTACTTCACAAGCAGCTTACATACCACGTGTGTAACTGTATACATAAATACATATATATATACATGAAGTACACAGACACACAGACACACACCGTAGAGAAGAAGAGATTGTGTGAAGGAGTAGATTCACAATTTGTAAAATATCAAAGTAACATTTATACAGAATGAAACGAAAAAATAAAAAAAGAAAAAAATAAGAAGACAGAAAAAAAAAAATATTTTCTTCACAGAGAAATATGATTGGATTTTATATCTGATATGTGAAAAAACATTCTCAATGATTCATTGTCATTGTCATTTCAATTTTTATGAGTGCATTTATAAATATATATTTTTCGTGGTTTTATTACAATTTCTTCATGAGATATAAATCTGATTTATATGATGAAATAAATTATGAAATGGAATATGGTGGATTGGGCTGAAAGCTTTTCCCTTTCAATTTTATGGTATTTTATGGAAAAGAAAGAGAAAAAAAGTTGGGACACTTTTCAATTTGATTATTATCATTACTTCGATTTTGTTAACAGCAAACAAAAATCGTACAGGTATGATAATTATGTTATCGTACAAACAATCGAATTTGGAAAACGTATGCCACTATCGAAACTATAATTGAGATTAAATCCATCCAATTTCAAATGAGGATTACTGTTTAATTAGTCGAAGAAATTTCCTGAGTATTACAATTCCAATTCTCTCATATTACCAAATTAGAAACCCCCGATTTTCATCAAGAAACAAAATTTTAATTCCCCTTTAATTATTTTTTCGTATCTGTGCTAATTAAACTATGAGATAATCCAGTAATCATAGATAATTGACACAATTTTATTGTCTGAAATCATAACTATTCCAATTCTCATTTTTCCAATTACTCAATACCATAAAAAATCGATATAAAAATTGCACGATGATGTTAATATCATTGTTGGTAACATCAACTTCTCTTTCCACTTCCCCACATAAAATACGACAGAGGAAGATGAACCTGCTTTACCGGCTACCAAACGAACAGTGAAATAATTTTCATTATTGTGGAAAATTCCTGCGATATCCAAGTCGGTTGTGAAAATTTCTATATCATATTATATCCATGCAAAATTGTCTCACATTATCCCGATAATATAAATGCCGACGCTGCAATAAGTAATCCAGCCAAATATAAAGAAAAAATATAACACTGCAACCATTCATATAAAAACCAGAGTTTTTTTACAACAAACACAAAAAACGAATGAAAAAAATTTCCCTATCGATTCGTATCAATTTATTTCTATTATTCTTATCATCAACATGGATTACTCAACAAATCCATTTGTTATATAGAATGACACAGCGCTACAATGCACACGTGACGTATTTCAACGTGAACATTATTGAGATCCGCCCAGAGCGTGTCACAACATGCAAGTCTATATATGTCACCCTGTGGGAGAGTAACTTGCCCCACACGTGAATAATATTCATCACACTCTCGGGAGACTGCCACCACGTATAATAGTAGTAGTAGTGTACATTTACAACACATAATAACACATCTAACTAAAGCCCACTGAGACCCACCAGGAGAGCATAAACAAAACTTATTGCACAGTGTATATACCTCTATACTATTCGTCCCTTCACCACAAACACAAAATAATCTTTTAGTTCATACAAAATCCTCAATCTCAACATCAATCTCGCACGTGACACCTTTAAACTCTAAATCATAAAATATTTACATTCATTATAAATTCATTTGAAATCGATCGAATTACACCCGAAGAGAAGAGTACAAAAACATTATTTTCAGTCGTTATAAAAAATTACATTTATAATTTAACAACGAATTTAGAAAGACTTCAATATTAAATATACCCAAAAATTTAAAAAAACTATTCATTGTCATGAAGAACATTCTAATATTCACTGTATAAATATTATTCCTACCACAGCACAGACATTTATCTCTCCTCATTTCAATCCAAATATTATTACGATCGATAAGAATAATCAAGAGGCAAAAAATTGGAAAGATAAATAGCAAAGAAAAAAGAGAAAAGAGCAAAAGATACTACAAATATATCTCTGGCATAATGACAAGCCACGGGGAATATAAAATTGAAAAGCACAGTCGGAATATTTTCCGCAATTTCATATCTATATCTATCATTGTCAATAATGACGATGTATAAAAACCGTGAATTTTTTTTATGTTTTTTTATTCATTTGTGTACGCGCATGTGAAAAGAACTCCTTTGTGCGCCATTGGACAATCTATAAAAGCGCGCTGGAGCGTGCACTTATTATTATGCGCCCTATAGGTATTGCCCACTAAGTACATATACATATATCTATATATATATAAAAACATATATAGATATTATATCGACGAGTTTCATTATCAGTGGCTATATAATAATAACGACCTACCAGACTGCATCACAAGTTGTACATATATAATACCACATACCCCCCATACATACAAGCAGTTTCCCGTTACTCTTTCTCTCTCCCCTATACTTAAAATATGTATGCACCTGTTTCATGTTACATTGTAGTCCCTTCCGTGAGTGAATATTAGTATTAAGCAGCCCTATACATTATAATAAAGAGGATTTTCCACCATAAGCTCTACATTCCCATTAAAATTATTTTTCCTCCTCATCACGCATCTAATCAGACACAGGATAATCACCTCCATCGTTTTCCTACGTGTATAAATATAATCCCATACTCCAATACCAACGAATGATCAACGCCACTGTATAACCCCATAAAACAAACAGAAAAAATTCTATTTCCAATTTTTTTCAACTAAATATAATTCCAGATATTCTTAGATTGATGTTATAAATAAATTTTCATTCTTACGAAAATTATTTACTGACATAAACCCACAATCACTTCCTATTTTATATTCCTCATGTACAAAATTGAAATAAAATTCTCCATGAACAGAAGATTTATTACAAAAACATATGAATGCTTTAGCAAAAGAACTAAAATATGACAATAAAATCCACAAGCAAAAAATGGAATATAAATTATAAAATACTTTATTTCCCGTCTCACAATAATTCTTTTTTTTTTCTTTCCCCAGTTTTCTCTTATTTCACCACGTAATAACGTGGCATTAGTATTGCAAACGAATTCACGGATTTGAGACTACTCATCGTAATCCCGCAATGATTATTCGTGCGTGTCGCGGCAATTCAACCGCGAACAAGGATGAAAATGCCAGAGCAATATATATATAATACGCGACTGTAACGTACACTCATTCTCACGTACGTGAAAACGTGAGAGTGGCACGCTTGACACGCACGACACGCGCCAATACAACAATACATAGTGATAGTAGTGAGTTAACTTACATATATGAAGACAAGAGAAAGGGAGGCAAAGAAAATTAGATACAATGCAAGAGATGGGGTAAGAAACAAAATAAAAGGATGGAAATTAAAATGTACATATTGTTATATTCCTACGGTATGCCATCACAACAGGCCTCGACGTGTCTTTAACGGGATCGAGGACGCAACCACAAACATCATCGTGATCACGTATGGGATATAATTATGTGAGGTATTTCAAGGGTCAGTATGCAGGGTCATCGGATACAATGTGTGTATATTTAATTTAAAATTGTGATAATGTGTATGTGCAGTTGACTTCATTGCATTCAATTTACCAGAAAAATATCAACCACGAAAACTTGGCTATTTTTTTTTCACTTCTTGCAGTTTAATTATACCAATTGTCACAATCACATTCTCAACTAACAGAGATTCCAAGAGATTTGGATATAATAATAAAGTTAATCGAAAATATTTCATACCAGTCACAAAATGAATTTATAAAAATTGTAGAATAATAAAAAATAAATATATTTATCATAACTTGACAGATTGTTTAATGTGAATGTTTAATAATTGATTATTTTCATAAACTGCTGGTAATTTATCAAGAGTATGAATATACAAAAATAAATCTATTGATATATAAATTGTTTTTCAAATGCCAGATATTATTTTTTTACTGCAAGAGAATGTCAATAGGTACCACATTGACAATTTGGACAATGACACGATTGACAAACAAAAAGACGCGACGTGTTTTAGAAAATGCGAACAATGGACGAAAAAAAAAAGGAAAATAAGAATGTGAAGATAATAGAGAACATAGAGGGTGAGGAAACCATGAAAATAATGGTCGAGTGAATTAAAAGACCTGATTTTTCTTTTTTCTCTCTTCATCAATGCCCCATTTACCAGCATCACGAACTGAGATATCGAGTGACGGTTCTTGCGCTCGATAGCGCGTCACCACTCGCATCGTTGATTCTTCTGGCTTTGAATGACGTCATACATATTGTAAAAATAATAATAAAAGATGACGAACAGAAAGAAAAAGAGCAGAATAAAGTGGTGACATTGTCCACTGAGTGTAAGATGAAAGAAATGCACTTCCAAAAAAATTGCATTCAACATACCAAAAGGTTTTTTTTCTTTTTGGTTTTTCTCTTCATTCTTTGAGGCTTCAATGGTTTTGCAGGTAAAAAATACAATTAAAAACGCCAACTATAATTATATACATCGCAATGTATTTGACCTATAGAAATCCCAGAATGACATTCAAAAAAATAAAATAACATCATCATATGTAAAAGATAAAACTAATGAAGAGAAAATGATGGAAGAAAAAAAAAATCTTCCTTTTGAATGAGAGGAAAGAAAAAAAAATTGCAATTTCCTTGGCAAACTGTATATCCGTATCTCGAAATGTTTGCCAAGAGATCTATTCTGTATGTCACTTCGTCATTCGCCCTGAAGCTCTCTCAATGTTCATTCTCGTTCTGTATATGCAACTATGTATACATAGGTAGGACTGAGAATTGAAAGAACCTCACCGACCACATATTGCAACGAACTCTCTTGAAGAATATTGGAAAAGTTTCGTTTTCCTACTATTTGTTTGAATGTGATGAAAAAAAGAAGGAAAAAAAAAGCATTCATTGTCATCACGTAAAGTAAAATGCATTGGGCACAAAATTCACCTGAAAACTTTTAATTCGTAACGAGTCTTAACCCCCCTACAACTTTTTACTCAAGAAAACTTTTTTATTCCGGTATTATATGCAGACAGTTTCATAGTGTAAGAGCCATAGCAAATGGAATAAGTGCAAAAATAAAAGAAAATGTAAGTGTCATTGGTACAGTTGGGTTTATAAAGCGAAAGGTGTTAGTGAGAGACGCGTAACACCAACTCACTCGGCACTTGATCGATCGCACGCCCGGGAATCGTCGAGACGAGTTAACGATTCGCTCGAAATATATATAGATATAGATATAGATATAGATATATATATATTTATATTTATATATATTTAAGTACTCGTTGCTGTCCATTGTCTCAACTAGCTCGTGCAAAATTAGACAAGACAAATCAATTAATTAAATTTTCAGTAAAAAATAAATGAAATTCACTCTGTTCTCATTTCATTTTTCGTTCATCAATATTTTCTCTTTCCATTTTTTCTTCTCCTTATATTTTTTTTTTTTTTTTCGTTCATTTTTCTGAAATGTAGATCAACTCGTAAAATATTTATGTGCGTAAAAAAGTTCTCTTGGCACAAGATTCTTCCGCATTGCAGTCGAAGCATATAAACACATACGTTGCATATTTCTTTTTGTGTTTTTTTTTTTCCCTTTAATAACTTTTTGTTTCTCTATCTACTTTTTCTCTCAATGGCGGGATTGTCAGTAATTGCTTTCCATCGATATTAAGGTAAAGTATAAATAAAAATAGAAAAAGAAAAAGTGTGAAGTAAAATATCAAAATAGAAAATTTTATCGTCAGCCTTGACATGGTAGGAGAAAGAAAAAAATTGCGAACGTAATAAAATGTGGGTGTTACATCTACTTGTGTATGTATATATATCTCACTCATTTTTCATTTCAACTGTTGAGTACGCGATCTAAACAGTCGAGTGGGCAGTAGTAAAAGTAAAGTCATTTTACTGATTCAAGTCTCTTGGGGGCCATGTTTTTTTTTTTTCTTTTCTTTTTCTTCTCGTCCTTTTTCTCACTTATTTGCGCGTGCTATAACTCGTGAGAACGAAAAATCTCAGGCTCACTTGGCGCGCGTGAAAGCGATCTTTCTCCACTGAATGTTATATACCCTATGGGATATATCCCGGTTAAAGAATAAAGCGAGAGTTTATCCCTATATATATATATATATATATATATATATATATACATACATACATATACATATATTTGTATGTAAAAAGTGCCGGATGAGAGAACGTGTTTCCACACGTTTTGGAATTTAATTCGTTTCCATTCAATCTCAACTGTCCGCGCGTCGCAAATAAAATAATCAAATGAAATAATTCAAAGAGAAGAAAATATTTTTAATTAATGTCAAATAATGAACACATAATCGCCACTAAATAAAATTCATCGAAATCATAATGATTATCCCCGTCTTATAATTACTCTTTTAATTAATATCCAGAATGTACATTCGCAAAATTTATACTCCATCGTTTCTTAAATGCCCGAAACATTCTACAATTGGAAAACACTCAAATAGCGAAAAAGAATTTAAAGAACACGATTGATTATTAATGCAACATCTTATTATGTTTCTTTTGTCCCCTATGAATTAGAAAATAGGAAAAGTGACGAGCGCATAGTTTCCATATTAGTAGAAGAGAAATTTTCTTCAACTGTCCCAATATGTCCTTTCTTCAATGCATTTATTTACATACCAACACACACACATACACAAAATACATCTCTGTAAATAATCGTGACATTTTCAATGTGCAATAAAGTGACAAAATAAATGAAATGAAAATAGTGACAACAATTAAACAAGACAAGTTCACTTCTCAGCTATAATAACAACCGTTATGAGTTATAAATAATTAATGACAACAGTGGGCAGAGCACTCCATCACATCTACAAGTAAAATATATCTATATATATATATCTATATTTATATCCTGATATGTACACGATTTGCATCCATAATCAACATACAAACACTGTAAAGGCTGCCCATTTACTTTACATAGATACACAAAGTATATAAAGGGTGTAAACATGACGAGCTTCTTCTTGTTGTATACGTCACTTGGCGTAGGCGCGATGTCATACAAACGAATCAATGAATAAAACCACAGGGCACTAAATGACGTCCGGAGAGGAAGAAAAAGAACAGAACAAATCGACTATATTCATATATATATGTATACATATAAACAGACTAAGAAAGAATTTCATTCATTATTCAATCCTTTCGACTCAATCAATACAATACAAAGTGAAAAAGAACATCATCACTGTATTAAAATTCTTGACGCAAGAGGCCATAGAAAATTCTATCAACATTCAAATTAATTTCGTATAGAATAATAAATACATTATCAAGAGAGGTAAACACTTTTAATTTTTTTTTTCTTTCCTCTTCATAACTCCAAAAGTTTTGATGTGCCTGAAATCGACTAAGAAATCCCATCTATCAAGCTTTAATTATCCAACTATTAGAATTGCAGATTTAACAAAAGAGAAAAAAAGATCTGAAATGCAAAATTCTTCCTTAAACTGAATAAAATTGAATTTTAACTTCATTCCAATATTATACCTCAATTTTTCTCTCTCTCAATCCCTAAATCATTTATTCTATCGTTATAATACCAATCCAAAGACAGAATAAAAAAAAATGTATAAAATTTATGACGAAGAGCTAAATTATAAAGTTGGATAAAAATCCAGCATTTTACTTGAAAACAATAAAACTTTTCAATCCTATAACACCATTCAATCCGCCCCAGGAGTGTCAGCATTCAACAATATAACCGCGGGTTATCCAAATAAAAAAGTAAAGAAAATGCAAACCTCAAAATAATAAAAAAATGCAGCTGTAATTCTAATAATCCTGATTAAAAAAATAATAATAACAATAACCACAATAATAAGGATAACAATGTAAGATTATAATGCCGCAAGAGCTTGGGGTAACACAAATGAGGTTTTGCTGCTCAGAGCCCGTTGGCTAAATCTGTATAGCCAAGTGCGCCGCTTGGTTACTCAGGAATAATACCCAAGAGTATATACCTATATATTCACTATTATGTACTGTCGCTTCGCTTCACCAATCGGAAATCGATAGTTCGCTTTTCACATATATCGAGTAAAGAATTTGTTCCGGGAAAAGTTGTATGACAACAATTTACAAGTATAGATAAGAGTAAAATTTATCAGTCTATCCATACCTGACTGTACCTCAATTAGGATGAACGAACACGAGAAAAAAAAAAAATAATGAGCAAACAATCCGGATGAACGAACGGATATAACTCTGTGTGGAATGTCAACGTAATAATGTTATACTGCAAATGTGCACAAGTCAAGGAGTGTTTATAACACGAAAGGTATTTCCCTGGGTCGGTTATATAGTGGCTGAAATGCTAGTGAGCAATACCTAGGAAAACGGCAACGAACCCTCTGGCATTAAATAAATTGATACTCAGTGCGTTGGATGAAACAAAGAGGGAAAATGAGTTAAGGTATATAGAAGTAAAAAGCAAATGCGCTACAGCCGCAGGTAGGTCGGTGGTTTCTAGTTTCATTTACTCCCTTTTACATCCCCGCTCAAGCATACTCCAGACAAAATGAACGCAAAAACGCCATACACAGTTGTATTTAAGTTTATATATATAATATTTATGTTGCGAGAGTTTCATTACTAGGTCTCGTGGCTGGTTTAATTTAAAAACAGAACAGCAAAATATAAAGTTGGTATATATAGTTGAATTGTATATGTATACATAACGAACGGTCGGCTTATTATCTTTGAAATAATGCAAGCGCCCGTGAGACTTTGCCATTTGTGGGCGCATTTGAAGATCGTGAATGTTGAGATAATGGAGAATGAAGGGATTCGAATCCTCATTTTTTATTCTTTATATACAATTTACTTGTAGCTCAGTTAAAGATTATAAATATTTCATGATAAAACATTCTTGAAAATTATTTTCTATTGTATGAGAAATATTGAATTCATAACAAACACACAAGTCTGTTGATAACGTTTTTAAACGTGTTAACGACAATTGACTATCTAATTGTTTTATTTCCTTATTGTTTCCTTAGAAGGAAAAGTTAATTTAAACGAAATAGAATCAATGAAATAATTGGGAATAAATATTTCTGATTCCAGTAATTAATTCAATATTAATTTGTAGTTCATTTAATAGATATTCATAAAGTTTATTAAACATTTGAATCAATAAATGATTATCAATTTAAATATGGTCGAATTCGAATTCAACTTACAATACATAACTCAATTTAAAATGTCTGTGCTGCTCCACGTCAAGTGTCAATTTGGTCCAAGGCCATTTCATTTCCAGACAATAGATTGAAAATTAATTCTAATTGTAATTATCGATAGTAAACAATGGTTCACAAACTGATAATATTCATAGGTGAAGAACAGTTTGAGAGTAATAATTGTATAGAAAACTCGAGAATTGGATATAAAATAAATTTTATTTATTTAATTAAATAACGCAAATATTCATAACTTGAATTATCGCCATTACTAAACTAATGAAAAATGAATTGTAAAAATAATAAATCCATTTGAATCCATTCATGCATTATCAATTACAAATAGAAAAAGATTATTTTCGCTTGATTTAATCTGACTCATTTCATCCACCCCATACAGTCATGCGCGATGTAACTCTACCTCAAACTCCAGAATATTCATTTCATTAGCATTTGTTTCAGCTCAATGTATAAATAAAATGACTCATAACAAATATTTCCATATTTCATTGAATATGCAAAATAATTTCGTTCCCAAAAGCATATCACACATGTAAATAAAATGAATATACATAATAGATAAAAAGCAAACAAAAATATCTCACCGGTCATCCTGAGTGATAGTAATATCGGGCGGGGGTGGGAGAGGCGGGGCGCCGTCGGTTGCATCCAGTTTGCCGGCTTTTTATTCACCCTCGTTCTATTTATCGTTTCAAATTTTATCACCGTCCTCAATAAGTCTCAACACACAAATTCACAGTTAATCGCGTTTCTCCAATCAAATTTAATACGAAACAAAAAAAAAGAAAGAAAATAGCAAATAAAAAAATGTAATTTACACTCACACTTTAATCCCTCTACACTGTATGCACAACGTGGTCAATTTCACTTTTCAAACATATCCCAATTAAATATTTCAATATTAATTCGATCTTTCATCAATAAAATTATCAGCAATTATCTAAATGTACACGGAATGCAACTGTAAAACAACTTTGGCACCGTTTTCACCCGGTAAATAATCCCCAAACCGGAAACCAACAGAATAAATCCAATGACATATAAATACCTACAATATTTACGACACACACATTTAATTTAAATCTTATCCTCAAATCAATCTCACCACATGAATAAAATTCCACCGACTGTTTAAATCACCAAACAACTATAAAAACTCTTTACATTTCCCCAATTCAACTCTTTCCCTAATCTTCCGTTACTTCATTCCAATCTAAATCCAAAATTCACTACGCAATAAATATAAGCGGAATATTTTCCAACATGAAATCAACAAATACGCGTTATAATTGTTGTCATTATTGTCACAACGTCGTGATTGTCGTCGTCGTCGTCGTCGTTGTCGTTGTCAGGTGAAAGCGTGCGGCTAAAGAGAACGGCAGCGTATATTGTGCGACTCGTGAGCGCAGTGTGTCTCCAATAATCGCGTGTACCTGCCAAGCGTGCGAGAGAGCTGCGACCGCGCTCTGCCTCCCGTCCGCACAACTTCTACATATACACTACACGACGATGACGACGTTAGTTGATGTATTCTCTTTCTCTCTTTGTCCTTTGCACTTTCCTATATTTCGTTTCTATACCGCGCGCATATATACTGATTGCCACGACGCGGGACGTTCGGCGGGGGCCCCCAAGCTTCACGTATAAGCTGAGAGAGCGTGAGGCAGGAGCGAACGGACGACGGAATGCAGCGACGGGCGATCCTTCGTTCACTGCGCCGCATTTGCTGGTTGTTGCTCGTTGGGCGCGTCGCTCTCTCTTTCTCACTCTAAACCACTCTGTCGCGATTTTTTTTCCTTCTTCTCTCCACCTCACTCCTTCACTTTTTCCTCTCTATCTCTTCACTGCGCTTTATTCACGGGTCACTGGTCGCAATCTTTCGGTATGCACAACTCGCAACAACACACACATACATACAACAACGCCTGTGTAAAACAAGTTTTATAATATATAATAAACGAGTGTGTATATATATTGTATATGGTATTCCTTCGTTTTGTCTGTCGTTCAATGGACATGAACTAGTAAATGGCGCGTGATGATATGCAGGGTTACAAATAAAACGAAAATTAATTAGAGCGTATTAATTTGTCTATTTTTTGTCTTTTTTTCTTCCCTCTTTCGTCTTCTTTATATTTAATATAATATTTCGACAAGATATATCAATTTGTATATATAGGTATATAATTTCGTTGTATAGACGTACAAGTGAAGAAAATTGGTCGATCACCTCATGTGAGTTGATTGCTGGTGCATACTCGTACATTCATACATTGCACCCGGACGTATGTGTTTTCACTCCCTTTACTTGCAACTACAGCTACAAATGCTACTTCTACTTCTTCCTCTTCTTCTTATTCTTCTTCTTCCGTACAACTTTTCAGTACTCTCTCTTCCTCTTTATTTTTCCTCCTCTCTATATGACTTCCCTTTTCTCACGCTCGATTCCACGACACGGTTCGACTCACCGTGTGAAATGCGTTGGCGTTTTATATTCTTTATATTTTTAATGTGATATATGTAGTTGACTGTTGAAGTTTGTTCAATCGATTAATAATTATTTTCGGATATTCTATTAGCTGGGATGACAATTGGAAGGAAATACAGTAAGTCTGTTAACAGACTTGTACACTACTGATGATGGTGCGAGACTCATGAAGTTGACAAACAAACGTTGCGGCGGCGCTGAGCTTCTCTGACTTATATTAAACGCAGTGTAGGTATTCTCCCTCTCCCTCTCTATCTATCTCTCAGTAGATCACGATCTCTTTTTAACGCCTGGTTTCAATATAGAAATACAAGTACTCTGTACTCTCTAACCTTACTCCCACACTGAGCAAAGGATTCGTGGAATATAGTCTCTATAGTCTATTCAAACTTATGGTATTTTCACTGCATTACTCCTGCTCACGAATAAAATTCAATCGTATTCTCATTTTCTATTCATCGCTGTCCTGTTTTCCATTCTATCTCAAACATCTTCTCATTCATGAATAAATGTGTGTGGTAATTTCACCTTAGTAAGTAGAGTTGAGTTTATTGAAAAGTTGTAGATGTGTTGAACAATGTCGTCGCCTGTTGTCAATTGACAGAACAGTCTTTGTAAATTTGAATTTTATTTTGTTCAAAAGAATTTTCGCAATATTCAAAAAAATAATAGATATCGTTTTGTATGTTATTGTGAATGTAAAATGGATTTATATCTTCGTTCATAGCCTGACGTATTTTATGAGGTAATGAAGTAGAATGAATGAAATAAAAATGTTTTAGAGTGATCTGATATCAATGAAGAAAGTCACATCATTCCAAAATAAATGAGTCATGTTATACATAACGTTATTACATAAAATTTAATACACTGAGTAAATATAATTTATCTCAGTTATATTCATGGCCATACACTGGCACAAAAATAAGTTTTTCATTATTGTTCACTTGACACTTCAACACAACAGCGAATTTCAGCGAAAATAAATTGTTAATATGGCTTTTAGAAATTATTCTACAGAAAATTAGAGAGTGCATACTATGAAAGTTCAAGCATGAGGTTCGAGATTCCACCAGCAATTTATGAAGAATGGTGAAATCAAATTTTAATGAGTCTTCAATTAAATGAGTGAGATATTATCCCTACTCATTGCAATTTCATCAGGACAAATTTTGCTAAATAAATTCATGAAATCCCCCGTTATTTCAATGAAACTACCGAAATTCGTAGCCTACATTTCATCATACTGATATAGTATCGAGTGAAAAAACACGGTCAATTAAATTCCAGAAAAAGAAACTAAAAACATTTAAACATCAGTGGGAGAATAAATTATAATTGAAACATGTGCGAATTCGTGTAGGTATAAGGGAGGGATGCTATTTTTAGTTTCACAACTATGTCCACGCGGATATATCGTGCGTGAAATTTTTAATAGAGCTTTATGTCACGAATTGTGAATCGAGGCTGTGGAATTAATAAGGATTTCCGTGACACACACGACTAGAAGGGAGATAATATTGTATATATACGTACATACAGAAATATCGTAACCGTAACCGTGTTCACGGTAACATAATATCGTAATGAGAGCGCTGTAATGCCAAAATCCACCAACCACAAGATAATTCACATGATGTTTCGGTTTGGCTTGTATTCAAAACTATTTTCATAATATGTCCACACGTTCCACATTCAAATTTATATATATACTATAAACATTTGTCTATGTATATTGTTGTATGCACAATTAATGTGACAACATGTTTGAAATTAAATAATATAACAAAGTGGTGATGATCACTTACCTTGAACGCGGCAAGAACATGGATCCATCGATGAACACCGAGCCCGACAGTAGAATGTACCAACTAGTTGCCAATTCACCAGTACTGTAAATTCACAATTTATTTTTTAATTTAACATATACTTTCACTGAATAATCACTGCTTTAACGATGCACAACAAATTATTCAAATAGAAATTTCTTTTATTATTATAAATTATCATTTTAATGTGAAACTATTCTAAGACTGTCCACGACGTCTTGCGGGCAAATGTTAATTTCCATTCGAAATGACCAATGTTGATGTTCTCTGCAACACAGTCGGTACATTGTGATCATCCGCTTTCGTATTGATAAAGTAGACATTTAAGAAGAGAATGATACTACCAACAAGAATATAAATTGCCGCTAGATGGTGTTAAATCCATCATTTTACATTTGGCGGAAAAGTATTTTTTGAATTCATTCATTTCAATTATAAAGTTGAATTTTATTATAAAACAATAACTCATCACTGGCGCATTCATAAAAGTATTTATTGACTTTCTATGTTTACTTGTTATCTAACTCTTTGAATTATTGTCCCCATCTGAGATATTATATTCTTCAATTAAATTCTTTACCTCAAGAATTATGTAACAATGTTATACAGTGATCATGCATACACTTTCAGGGCCAGAGAATATCACAGACCCTCGAGAACCCAGCAAAATAATTTTATTTCTCGAGTCGAGTATGATATGAACATTTACGTCAAAATGAAATTTATCTTTCGATAGAAATAAAGAATAAGAAAAGGGAAACAATTGCAGATTCAATATCACAAAAAATTATTATAATGTACTTACTAATAGAGAACATGATTGGCATAGTGTCTCTCATATCTCACGACTTTGCAGAGTCCACGTAAAATTGAATCTCTGCACGGTCGCAATGCTTCTAGTCCAAGCAATCCATAATAAATTATTTGCAGATCCTGCAAACAAAAAAAGAATAATTAAAAATAACAAGAAATATAACATTTAACAATTCTCCAACTTAAAATACATTATAAATCTATTCATTTTTCTTTTACTCTCACTCATACGAACAAGGACCATCATGGAAAATATATATGACCTCGCACTAGTGCACTCACTCTTACAATGGATTGAAAGTCTTTGAACGTCTAGTTGAACAGAATTTACTATACACATTCATATTATACAGTTAAAGAACACTGCACTTAGTCCTGAAATACTTCAGTCACAAATTCCATCGTCGTTAAATAAATCAGAAATAAACAAATAATATTCCACACTCCTCAATTATTTTTCTTCATTTATTAAAAATGTTGCGTGCAAAGATGAATCCAATATGCAAAAGTCAAAAAGCAAAGTGAATAAAATATCAAGTCTCTACAATGTCAAATTTATTTATTCTTTATAGTATATATTATTTATAGAATTCTCAACAAACACGCAACCTCTTCAGAAATGATACATGTAAATGAGATTCACCATTATATTATTCCTTATTATTATTTATCATCTTGTCGTATAAAATATTCAATAGGATGTTATTGAAATTTATAATCATGTTTCATTTTTCGTTGAGAAAACGAGATCATTTCTTTTTATTTCAATTTCATATGAAATTTTATTCAGTCAAATATGTCATTTATTTATTTATTTTTTTGTTAGTTTCTTCGTCAGCTACAATATTAACAGCAAACATTTCCATATCAAGATCCACCAGAGCACGCTTATCGTGGCAATAAAAATCACCGTCATGCGACCAAGGTACCCTGTACACACTTAATCCACGTAAAAATATACATTTACGTGTACACATATATGAAAAAAAAAAAGGCTTAAGGTATATATTCATTCACATGGCAAGTCAATACTCTCAGTGAGTGGTGGTGCAGTGCAGCAGTTGCACGATAGCCACTGTGTGTCCTGTATACGTCAACCATAAAACATTTTCAACTGAAGAATAAATTTGGATGAAAAGAAAAAAGTAGACGCCAAACAGTCTACCTTGTTTTCATGCTTATACATCACGTTGTGCAGTTACGAAACTAATATATATTGGTAGAGTAGTGTCTTGTCGTTAATATTGTTTTCGCCCAACGCTTCTTGACTCGTTACTTTTCTTTCGCTTCTTCTTCTTCTTCTTCTTTACACTTTTTTTGTTTCCCATCTTATTTTCTCGATTACTACGAAATATAGTACGACCATCAACGTTCAGTGGTCGACCTTGAAGCCCACGATCGTATATCTTTACAAGTACGTTCGCTCCTGTAGGACGATTCAAGAGAAGAAGGCAAATGGTATTTTTATAATGCTCGAAAAATAAATTTGGCCAATTTATTCTCTTTTTTTTTTGGCAATTCTATACTGAATGCGTCTGAGTAAAAATGGAATTGAGTTCTACAAACACTGGCAACATTTGATGATTAAATTACTTTGAATTCTCTTCACTATACAGATGCTAACTACACAAAAAATATCCCCTATAGAATTTCATAAATTCTAATTTTTCAAGCAAATTGAATGATAATCTCAGTTCAAATTTTGATGTTAGAATAACAAAAACAAATTTTATTATCTAGTTGTCGCAAAATAATTGATGGGACTATTATCTTGTTTCGATTTCAAAGTTAATGTATACGTGTTCACAAAGCAAATTTTATAACCACATCAAGTGTGTTTGTACCGTTACGTATATTATACACACATATCCTTTCTACTGCCGCTTCGTCGTTTCTGACAGGGAAAAAAGGCAGTCTATACAGAGGCAAGAGAGCAGGTTTTCCTCGCACAAGGAATGTTATTATCCGTCGTCAGGTGCATCTCTTTTATACACATATATATATTTATATTTCTATGCATGGAGGTGTATATAAACTGACGTTTGAACGCATCTTCGTATTTCAATCTTCTGTCCATTACAATTAAAAACAAACAAAACAAATAAAAATAAATTATAATTATATTTTTTCTTGCATTACGCAAACGTCTTTCACGTAATGACTGTGAATTTTAACTACAGCATTTCATCATAACAACACACGTGACATAAAATGTAAAGATATACCAAAGGAAATAGAAATGTTTCAATGCTAACTAACTGTTATCGTTATTTTATGATAACAATTATTATTATTGTTACATACATTATCATATATATTCAGCAGAATAAAAATTATCATTCAATGCAACTGTAATGATTATTATTGATTGTAAACGTCGGGTCTGATTTTATTTTATAATACTTTGTTCGTAGAAAATGAAAATAATTCTCCATTATTAATAAAAATACCGGATTTTTCTTCAAACAACTTTTTCTTCATCAATCATCCCAATACCAATAACGAGAGCCCACTCACAAGAGGCATGAGGGAAGGAAAAAAAAACTGAATTATTGATCTTAGATAAATAGAGGTGTCATCGACTATGAGAAAACATTCGTCAAAATTCTATCGAAAACTTCACGACATCTACACCTAGAGAATAAATTCCTCACAGTTGCATGTTTGTAATTTTAGTATTTCAACAAAAAGACAACATGAAAACCAACATTCCCAACTGTCACATCACATTGACATGACAATAAAAAAATAAATAAATAAATGTCAAACATTATCTTAAAAGTAGCTATTCACACTGAAATATCTCCTTAAGTGCAATACCTTGCAAAATTTTTTACCATGTCATCAAATATCGGTTTTGGCATACTCGATCGGGTTTTACACCCATAGATACTACAGGTATATACACACACACACACCACACACACATATGAAAGCTATATTGAGTGCTTGCTACATAGTGCGGCAACTGTTAATTAGTCTGGGGATTTGGGGTGAAAGGCCGACCACAAGCTGTGACGTATGGCGATGAGTGGAAACGATAAAAAAGAAAAGAAAAAAAAGCCCCCTCAAAGAGTAAAAAAGACGACAAAGAAACTTTTTTTCAATTCACATGATGCGCCCACGAATTATCTCCATATACATATGTAGATATTGTAGTCATTGCTGATAGCTCACCTGAAGTGTCCTTCTGGCTGGATCACGACAGAGTGCCCGGACAAAGTGCGGATCCAGATATTCAGTCATACTAGAATCCCCAACAACTATCCAATGACGTTGCAGCAACAGCAGCAGCAGTAGTAGTAATAGTAGTAGTAGTAATTGAAGTGTAAACGAAAATGCTTGAAATATTTACATTGATTTCGTTTTTTTTTCTCCGACATATTGCGTCAATCATTCCATTCAATTTTGAAACATCAACTTGCTGCTACATGTCACGAACAACATTGCAATTATTTATACATATATATACATAAATGTATATATATATATTTATATTTAATCTTGGTCCGTCGAGGAAAGAGAGAAAACAAGACACGAGCCACGGGGCTCGCCCGGGTCGCGACACTTTCACTCTGCTGGTTGGCGCTTTAACATTTCAAACGATTCAGGTCACTCGTGGTATTGTGAATATATCTGTATATATATATATATATATATATATATACGTATGGCGTCAGACGGAGCGTTGTGAAGAAGATCCTCAAAATATTGCTGAGCAGAGTATGTGGCGGACACAAGTGGCGGTATAGCAACTGAGTGGCTTTCTCGAGTTGATACTTTTTAGATTGTCACAATGAAAAATTCATTGCCATTGATTAATCATCAGTGCATTGGACCTGCAACAAAAAAAGCAGACAAAAATAAATTAGATTGAGTCATCAAATTTTTTTTTCTTTATTATCACCTGCAAGATGAGTATTATTCATGTGCAACTTCAGCAAGTAATTCTCATTTATAGCTTGCGATAAAAGATTTTTTATAAAATGTTTTTCTTCGTTAAAGAAAATAATATCTCGTTTAATTTTAATAAATTAATCTTCATTTCCTATCAAACTTCCTGTAATATTCCCCCATCTGTTCACAAAAACAATCGAACAGATAAAAATTTAATAGATCAATTTGAAATTTTCAAACATATAAAATATTAATCTACACCTCATGGATGATGCATTTACACAATCACATCATCGACATAGAAATATTGAGAATCCAACAAATAACTGTTCGCCATTTTATTTTCTTTCTTTCATTTCTTTCTTTATCATTGTTTATATAGATTTCATTTATATTCAAAAGTTTGCGTGAAAAGGATCGAGTTTAAATTGCAGGGTAGTTCTATCGACCAAACTAAAAGTTATAACGGTGCGAGCTTATCTGCAAGAGTTCAACGCTGTAGCGTTTTCATTTATATACACATAGCGTGCGTTTGAGTAATAATCATCACTGTGGTAAACCCACCCGTTCATATATATTTATTTATATCTTTACCTCTTTCTTTCACTCTTTCTCATTCGACCCCTCTTCATATACAAATATATATATAAATAAATGAATATAAAATATTAACTTTTCATTATTCTTCTCACCATATCCAAATAAAAAATTAATATTCATAATAAAATAAACATAGAAATATCTCGGTTCATTATCCGACCTTGAATAAAATTGCATGACGTCATTCAAACGTACTTCTTACCCACTTGAATTCCACCTTGAAAAGTCACTCGACGAGGTCATACACATACGACCGCCCTTTATTTTTGCTATTGTACATATTCTATACGTTAAAGTTAAGTGCATCTCTTCTCAGTTCTGAGATTATTTGCTATACAACACTACCCAACTACTGTATTCTTCCATTAAATTTGCGCGAGTGTATATGTATAGATACCTACGACCTATTACACTTGAGGTAAATGCATGCCAAGCGAATATACATGTGAATTTATCGTTGTTGAATATCTATGCGTTTATTCACCTCACAAAGTCTTACGTGAATTATTACGCGCGCGTGTGTATATATTTGGTTGGTGGTGGTTCATTGCAACAGTGAATTTCTTTGTATAATATATAAAGATTCCTCTTCTGTCATTTGCAGTAAATTCCAATTCAACTTCAAATACATAAGTTGAATTTATATTCAACAATTTATCATTGTATTATACAATCTTGCTGAATTAATTGACCATTAATGATGATAAAAATAAAAAAATAAATAAAAAACCGACACAAACCTGTTTTATTGGTAATTTGTAATTTATTCATGTACTTATTATTAAATGGCATTAAAATATTTGTAGAGTTCAAAATGTGAATCGATATTTTAATCGTGTGAGTATATAATAAATTAAATATTCACTGTGAATTATTTCATTTGTATTGATTTTAATGTTTGACCTATAAATTTTTAAAGAATTATCATTAACAGATGATACAAATGACCTCCTGAGTCACTTTAAAAAATGCATATAACTGAGATTCGTGTTCATACATATGTATTTGTGTGTAAAATAGTAGGTCAGACAGAGTTGCAGGTGAAAAGAACCGGAATTATTAAATTGAAAACCGAAAGGAAGATGGGAATAAAATTTGACAAATTTCCCTCAGGGCGATATTTTTCCCTCCCAAAAATATTTAATTAATATCAATAACTATTACAATATTTTTCTTTAACAAACTGAATTAGTCTGAAAAATCAAATGGATCGACAAATATTATTATCAAATCAACAAAACTATCGATTCTGTTTAATTATCATCACACATTGTTGATGTATATCATCAATTAAATTAACACGATAAATAATAAACTATTTGTGTCAACATATCATACTCATTTATATTTTTAGGACGATTGTCCATCATCATGACCCACATTTTGGAAGTTACGAGAGCGTGGCAGCTGCATAAACTTCATATAAGTTTCATTTGAATCTCACCAACAACAAAAATATCATGTGCGATGACTTGTGAACGTTCAACCTCCTTAGGGGAGGCTGTTTCGTTCAACTATCATATATATATATATATATATATATATATATTCACATACATATCTAAAGCGAGGAAAATGAGAGAGAGCAGAAAAGATGATATTGCACCTTGGAATATTCCCAACTTGTGCCAGAAATTTTTTGCAATATCATATGAGTTTTTTTTCCATTCATTCGTGGATAATCTTTTACACTTTATCACACTACTCATTCATTCGCCTTTCATTTTCTTTCATTTTCTTTTTCTTTGATTTAGCTGACGTGCCGAAATTGGACTGGATTTTCTTGTCTAGTGCGCAACATTGTGCAAACCGCTGTTTAAATTGCAAACGGTTAAAGATAGCAGCGCACGCGCTCACTAACCAAACGTTCTAGTCCTATGTTTGCAAGTAGAACTTCATACGTATGTGTGTCCATTCGTTTTTCTCACTGCACGTGCACACTATACGATTTATATTTACACATTGTGAATTCTATTTAACCAAGCGTGAGCAACGCTGCATCTCTCACATCTCTCTAGGCCCATGCAAAGATAAATAAAATGAAAGACGTACTGGATTTTGTGTGCATGACACTTGGCATTCAGTCGTTCGATTCTTCTTTATAGAAAACATATTCTTGTGTGTGTGTATGTGTGTATCAAAATGGAAATATTTTGTTGAATACTCTTTCTTTAAATTTGGCTCATTCTCGTTCTATCCAGACCTGATAGAATACAATAAAAGTATGGAAAGAAAAAAAAAATAAATTTGTTCAGAACTTTAGAGAAGTCGATTCCAGACGATTATATCGATAAGCTTAACAAAAAATTTCACATGGAAATACTTTAATAGATCAGCCCTCTCGTAGCATTTTCAATACGGATTATATATATATATATATATATTAAAATCTTTATATTATTGAAAAATTGGAAGAATATATATCGTGAATAGCACTGGAGTTAAGCAATATTAAAAATTAATGAATTTATTCAAGAAAAATATTTCATTGAAATTGCAATATTTCCAAAATTACAATAAAAATTCATACCGAATTAATATTTATTTAAATAAAGTGAAAAATAAAGCTTGCAAGGAGTAATTTTGTCAATTAAATAATTCACAATCATTTTCAAATTCCAATCAGCAAATATCAAAATAAAATAATTGAAAAATTAATTTTCAACACTCAATAATGTGAATCATAAAACCTTGACAATTGATTTCACACTTTATTCTATATATAAACAATTTAAATATGAATTCATTTCCTAAACTCATTTCAGTAGAACTAGTTCATAATTCCCTGTAGCTATCAAGATGGTAAGTATTGAAGAGTCTACATGTATACTCGCGTATATATATATAGATATATATATAAGCATAGGTTGAAGTCTACGCCTCAGAGTTGCATATATATAATACAAACACGATTCGAAGTAGCTGGCAAAAATATACTCTGTATGTGGGCCATCATACGGCCTCATATAAGTCGATTTAACGTATAGACTCTGCACTAATATAAATTTTAATTCACTCTCTTCCGCCCCAATAAATTGTGTAAATAAAATAAAACGTCTAGATATAATTAATTAACTTTTAAAAGTCACCTTTTTTCATTTCCGCCCAAAGCAATTTGTTCATACAATCGAATCGTTCATAAAGATAACTCGAAAAAATTGGAAATTATTAACCATCATCCTTTTATTACTCGCCAATTTTTACGCCAGAATTCACTGGCTAACGGTTAAAACCAATCAGTAGGGTTTGGAGAAATATGTGTGATTAAAGTCATGGGCGACAAATTTCACGGCAGGGGTGACTTTTATGGGATCCCAATTGACGTTGCTCCCTAAGGGTGAAACACCAGTCATTGCTTCTATAATTTCATAATAACATTCACTATATATTAAATAAAATTGAATTAACTTCTATCATATTTTTCTTTTTCAGTAATGATAAAATCTTCCAACTCACATTGATCGTTCTATCACAAGTTATTTTACTAATAAAATGTTTATGAAAACGACTCCAATTTTTCCATGTGTCATTGAGAATATTCACATAAATCACACGAATAAAATTTTCATTTTTTTCTATTCACCTCTGTCTTTTTCTCAATCATTAAAATCACTAATTGTATTAAAAAATTAATTAAAATTATAAATGATGGTCATTTTATGTTAAGCATTTGTCTTTAAATGAAGATAATTTTCTGGCAGCAATGTGTTGTTGAGAATGATGTAAGTTTATGTATCACACTTAAGATAAGAAAGGTCATGACACGTTAAAGTCTCTGATTCCGTCATTCACAACTTCTCACTGAGTTTAATATTCCTAATATATATATATATATATTCATTTATTCATTCCTCATACATAGGAGAGATGTCCAACTTGTAAATGACTCGTGTGCGTACCATATATACACATGACCCGGTTATATATTTTCGATGACGCAAAAGCAATGAGATTGCGTCTGTCAAGAAGTCTTTCGCCGTGACTATGGACCATTGTTTAATAGATAAAAGAGACAATCCCAAGGACGACGACATGTCGGGCGTGTCGAGAAAAACTAACGAGGCGAGACACATCTACATAATTTTGTTTGAATGTATGACAAGCGGAAATGAAGAATTATTCTGCTGAATAATTCGAAAGTTCTTCTGTGACATTTTATTAACACAATTAAAACCGAAAAAAAATTAAGTCATTTAATTGAATCAATCCTTTTGTTTATTATTACTTTGGTAAGGCAAATCAACTTTTATCTGATGCATTAATTCGTCTATTCACATAATTTACTTAAAATCATCGAGGGAAAAGTAATTCAGACGGCCAATTCCATAAATTAATTTGAATGTTTGACCATTCTAAATGAAATAAAATCTTAAAAACAATTAAATATGTTACTTAATATTTTTCTCAAGAATATTTAACAATACGAAAAAGTACGAATGAAAAATAATAGTCTTGTGACGTATATGCATTTCGTAATGAAGAAAAAAAATAAACTAATAAAAATTGCATATGTAAAAATAAACTGGAACACACAGGAAACATGAACCTGTTTCTTCCACAGAGGAGATTCGGTTTATGGTATCTCAATTCTAAGCACATTCATGAAGTCATGATTGTCTCGATGCGCCACGTTGACCACAAATGTAATAATAATATGCAAACATCGATGGCGAAAGGGGTAATAAACGTACAGTTGTCCTTTTAGACACATACAAGTACAAAAGGAGAAAAAAAGAAATGAAACAAAAATAAATATCAAACGGGGAATGGACTCGCTCGAGAGAGTTCACTTGAGATTTTATACACTATGCATTTAACTTCGGTGCATGACTAAACAGTCTCCGATTACAGGTTTTCGATTTCGCTGATTGGTCTCGATATATAATAACGCACCACATCAACCAGATAAAAATGATTATCCAGATGGATTACGTTATACATTATATTAACATATAATATTTATTTTCTCTAAAAGTCTAATATTCAAATGCAATACAACACTCTTTGATAATTTTATAAGATTTCTTGCAATTAGCAATGCAAAGCAGATGTTTGTAACGTTGAAAAATTCATCTCATGCGGAAGAAAAAGGGAAAAAAAATTGTTGATTAAATGGAACGATACGTAAAAATGTGCGGAATGCAACAGAGTGTAGATAATACGCGCGGGCTAAAAGTTGTGAGTATCAACCCGCCAACCAGCCCACACACCATATACTGATGGCGTAAATGCTTATATGCACACACGTTACATCCTCATTAACGTGGTGTATCGCGTCCCTCCAACGTAATTCATCTATAACCGCTACTCTGTGGCTATTTCATTATTTTCTTTTTATTTCTATAACACTCAATTAATTCGACTTTGTCACATCGCAGTGGGACGTGCGAAAAAAAATGAAATAAAATAAATATTATGCACACGCATTAAACGCCATTTTTAAATGTTTATTCGTTATATATCTTCATCCCCCCAAAAATCATCACTGCTAAATATTAAATCTCAACTGCGTGAGAGAATTTAACAAAATTATTCCACATGAGAATTTTTATACCGTTACATATAAATATAAATTCACGATTTAATCGTGAATCTATGTTCAACACACGTCGGATCAATTTATCTCAAGGAGATAGTAAACCAGGAGAGCACAAATGGAAACGAATGTGTATGAAGAGGAGAAAAAAGCAAAGAAAAAAAAAATTCGAGAAAAAGAACAAATGCAACACTTTGGCACAGAAAAGAAATGGCAGATCCCCCTAAAGACGGATAACGCGTAGAAGAATCACCCCCTTATACTCTCTTGGCACTTACAGTATCCCGCGAGAGCACCTGCGACAAAAAACACTTAAATTCTGAGCACACAGTTATTTCGTTTGCAGTCACGTCACAGAATTGCTGACACTGTCGCTAATAATTACACGTGGATTGTCAGCAAAAAAAACATTTCAATTAGAACGTAAAAAAAACAAAATTAATTAAACATTTTCATACTTCATAATTTACCCATGTTCACATCATCAATCACCAAATAATAAATGTAGCAAACAAAAATTTCCTAATCTTGAAAAAATTCTCTAACCACAAGTCTGTTCACCATATAAAGTTCCTCTTAACCTTTCTATAAATAAACAATAGCAACGGATTCACATACTCAACAATGAGTTCATAATTTATTATTATACACCAACTCACGTTGCGTAAAATTCTAAATAATAATAAAACATAATTTTCCCTAAAGTCACACGCGGAAGTGATTTTTCCAGGCGTCAAACCATTACTGTTGCATCAATAACATCTAGGTCAATCCCAGAATTTTCTCCAACCATAAAACAAAAATATCAACATAAAGATACATTTATCCAACTATATACATATATATTTACCCATTCACCCTCGCAATCAAATGCAGTCTATTATCGTACTGATGCTTTCGAAAAAATTCGACAATCTTACTAAGGGAGAACCCGCACCAACGATAAATAAAACAAATCTCGTGGCATAAATAAAGAAACGAAGAAAGAAAAAAAAAAAAGAAGACCTCCCTGAATGATTCGTCGCGCGCGTCCGCTCGCCACCTAAACGCACACACAACTCTTCTATTTTCCTTCTCCCCTCTCTTTTTTTTTCTTTTTTTCTTTTCCAAACCGTGGGACAGTTCTCATCGCATTCATCATTATTACTGCTCTTTCAAGCTCTCTTTATTATACACATTCTGCACAATATACATACAAATGCATTTATACCAGACCAATATATCAGTTACGACACGCGTCATATATATATATATGTGCGTAGAAATAGTTATGCGTTAGGACAACACTCTTTATTATTTATTATTGCACCAAATGAAAGTGAAGCCCATTGCTCATTCTATTTTGTTTAAAATTATCTAATATATCTAATTGTAAATGTTGCATACACGTAACAGAGTGGACCACAATTTTGTCTCAACGTATAGAACAGATATTAAACAATAATAATAGAAATTAAACATAAAGAAAGGCGATGAGAAATTCAACCATTTTCCTCTTTCATATGCACAATAAAGCTGAAAATATTTCAATCCTTTTACAGTTCACAATAGAAATTTATAATTTTATATTCTCGTTCATACAATAAAAATTTAGTAAATAACAAGCAAATTTTCTTTCAAAAATTTATAACCTCAACTTAAAAATTTTGACTTCTTTCATCAATTCTTGAAAGAAATTAAACAAAAATATCTGACCTATTCCACGAATATTATCACAAAATCTTTTTGGTCTCTCTTAAAATAACCTAATGAAATACAATTGTTCAAATCACTAATTCATAATACACAAATTCACACATCAATAACTCAATTCCCACCCGAAACTCATAAATAATATTTCAATCTTCCACAGTTAATACAAAAATCATTTACAACCTTCATCTAAATTTTTTTTTCTTTCAATACCCATCACTGAATGCATATATGTATAAATTTACACAATTGATGTAAAAGGAGTAAAGAGTCTCGATGTTTCTCATCTAGGGAATTGTCAATAGCTTGCCAGTTTTAATTGTCATACGATGGGTAGAATATACAAAACGAAATGGTGTCTTCTTCTTGTTTCCAATGGGAGTTCAGTGGCCTCACCATTGACTGTAGCATTTTATATATAAACATATATACACAAATGAAACTCTTGGGATAAAGAGGATCTACCTATATACACCTTCACATCCACGCGAGACATTGCAAATAATCAATATGTAACTAAAGTATGGATAATCGAATGCATGCAGAGTATATTGGTGAAGCTTCTCGCGTGAGTAAGTATTGTATGAGCATCATATAGGTAAATATGTACATATGTAAATAAAAAGTCTCACGTTTCAAACTTGCTCGCTTGTCAGCCAGTACATATTTATGTATAAACATTATACTGTGTGCGTGTGTCTGTGTCTCGTAGTACTATGCAACGTCATACACATTATACAACGTGAGTGTCCAACGAGGAGCGTGCACGGCATGGGACCGCTACCATATGGTGTATGGCTTCTGTTCGGAAACAACCATGAAAGCGCTCTCTTTTCTTTTCCTTTGCAATATTCTCACTTCTTTTCCTTTTTTTTTTTATTATTCTTTCACAATTCCATTTTGTTTCTTTTATTTTTATCTCAACCTCTTGCACGCACAAGCCCGTCGATGAACTCTAACGTATATCAATTGACTTTATATAAAATACGTTCAATTCTGTATTTTATCACTGTCGATTCACTATGATAAATGCAAATTTTTATTGAAGACCCGCGTCATAGAGAAATTTAATTAATCAAGGGAGAAAAAAGAATATTCTCAAGGGTGATAAATTGTGTTTATTGAAGATGTAAATCAATTTTTCTGTTTTATTTCTATTTTTTAAGGGTGAAACAACACACCTGCTGTAAAGGGTCAGGTGATATTAACTGTACACCCTATTTACGTAATTAATAACTTGAAATATATTTGTCTGGGTGTTGGATCTAGATAACATAAAATTGTCACATTGACAAAACAACATTAATGAATATTTTTGGTAACATCAAAGACATGAAGTAAACAAGTACATCGTTCAATGTACGCTTTAATATGACCTCGGAAAATTTCATTTGCTCGCATCCTTTTGTGATGAATTTGGTGCTTAAAATAGGTAGAAAATTAAAATTAAAAAGGGTCACACGCGATGATAAAGCCAACACACAGATATAAAGGTGAATTTGAGACAATTTTAATTAATAATATTCACATTGACATTTCCAAAGCTCCAACGATATATAGAATGTGTTGAACGACCTCTCGAGACATTGAGAGTGACTGTGCTTTGCCAATCGATCGCACATGTAAAGAACAATTGCACTATCTTCTTCATTTTCAGTGTACAATTGCACGAAACCTCAAAATAGAAAGTAGAACCAACTAAATGATGTACCATAAATTTAATTCGAATTGATCTTTCTACTTAAAATAGAATAAATCGTTAGACAAATTCAAATAGAGTAATAAACATTCCAAATCAAAAATAAATTTGTTCAATTTTTTTTTTACTTTCTTTCTGTATGTCTTTATATATACAACTTTTTCATCAGATAAAAAATAAATGAAGCCATTGCTAACACGCGCGAACGGAATTATGGATTATATACAGCTGGGTTATGGTATAATGCCATCATCGCTATTATCACCGTGAACAAATTCAGTGATCGTACGTGATTGCACTTATTCATATTTTATTGCGCAATAGTTTCCGGTTCCTCATCGCAAGTCCATATCAATATTTATATTTCACTTGTCTACATATACACATCATATTCGATAGGATATAATCGTTAATATTATCGCTCGGCAATTATCTGCACGTACAATCCAACGTTGCCATCATGATAAATTGTAAACTGTTTATACATACTAAAAATATATCTCAACTTAAAAAAAAAATATATCACCATTAAATAAGTAAATTTATTCAAGTTCAACGCACACTGAACAGATATATCATAAATTGAATTTGAATAAAATTGTTGTGGAAAAAAAAATTGAAGACGAGAAAATATTTTTAGCTATTAATCTTATTCATGTAAATGTTATGATGACGGTAGGGAAAAGGGCGACCAAATTTCGATATGGTTAGCTTCATAAGTTAATCGTCTTCGCCATTTTAACATGGGAAAATCAGCGATAGAATATGCAACACCGCGGGATATTAAAGATGAAACGAAGAACGTCGCGCACCCTCACTCAAACACCAAGTGGAAAAAAAAAGTGGCGAAATAAAAAACCTTCAGACCACCCGGCGTATTCGCTTTACATGGCAACATATCCGGTATATTAAAAAAAATGAATAAAAAGAAAAAAATAAGATCCAGTCTTTGAAGTGATGTCAAGTATTTGGTGAAGGTGAATAGTAAAATTACAACATAAACAATTTTACTAAATAGATAGTTATAACAGCTATTCAATTGTTTATCGTATATGCAAATAGATATAACAACTATTTATAGCACTTTAACTATCAGTTATTACGTTCGATTCTCAGTAGTATTTCAAATAAATTATCTACTTCCATTATTATATAGCGTTAAATTAGTAAAGTAAACAAATGAATATCGGTAATCGTCAAAACATAATATTATCCTTCCCCATAAAACTAAATATATAAATAAAAAAATAAGTAATTTTTTACAAATGAATTTCAGGCATTTCTGTATCACAGCCATATTTTTTATAGCCATCAAAACCACACGATCTGCAGCAAATGTTCATTGAAGATTTCTCAGCTAAACTCAATGGCCACTACAGCCACCGTCAACAATATTAAATTGTCCCTGTACTTCAAATCCTAACAGCCACATTATTTTGAACTGAAAGATCATAACATTTTTATCTACTGATATGTTTATTGTTATTATCAGTGAAGTGTGAGCACAATAAGACAATACAAATGATCGTTCGTTTTTTTTTTAAGTCTTCAAGATTGAGTAAATGTTCTTGACATTTTCAACACATATACAACTAAAAATCCTTGCCCACCACAGGAATTGACGTGAAAATAAGGAAATTGGCGTGAAATTGCCCGAAAATTGACGGTAAACCCCCTTATATACTCACGCGAATTATATTGGTGAATATATATATATACATATATATATATTTTCATCCACCCGCCCCACCTTATTGGCGCTTCACGCAGATACGTGTACCATGTCAAACGTAATTGGATAAATTGGCGAGGATTGAAATTTAGTGTGAGGGACGCGACGATTTATTGACGGGGCAAAATATATATCGTCAAGATGCGATAGGTTAAGAGATGAAAAAAAAAAAAGATAAAATCGACAGCAAAGAAAAAATTAGGCCGATGAGAAAATTAATTTAATCCATTTTTTAAGCTGTTCAAATCGATTATTAATCTATTCAATTGTCTGATAATGAATTGTTATCGAGTTTGATAAGACGGATGGAAAATTAATCTGCAAATGAAAATGGATCGACAAAAAAAAGAAAACAAAAGAATGTAAGGAATTCCATGATGGGTAATGTGTGCAGGTATGCATGACCACCACACGACTACCGGAAGAGGTTGACTGACAGGAAGTGGCCGGATCTTGGAGAATGAATGGGGGGAGTAGTATAACACGTGCAGAAGCAAATAAAAATGCATAAATAATATCAGACGATAATGCGAATCGTAATTATTTTTCTTGTGTAGCTGAATTTAAAATATCACTCTCAATCCAAAGACTATTCTTGTTCTTGAAATTGAAATTATTCGTAATCTCAATTTTGCGTCTGCATTATTCTTAAATTCATCGACCAAATTAATTTGAAATTTTACTTAATACACCTTGCAAAATAAAATTCATGAATTTAACAATAAAAAAAATAGATCCCAATTAAAACTAGCATATTTAATGCTTAATGGTTAGAAAGAAATAAATTAAAATTTTTGATAGGGAGATAGAACTGTTATAAAAAGAAGTCTTCATTCAAGGATACTTTTTTTTTCTCCTAAATGTACAATTACTTTTACGACTTCTCATGTACATATAGATAGATTTAGTGGTGTATAATGCGCCTACGCTTTTTAAATTAACATATTCATCGTCACAAGTGTGGTGAGAATCGAATTCTATTCAAATATATATATTCTCCAACGCTATTGAAAAAGCACAAAAAAAAAAGAAATATACATTCAAATTATTTTTCCAATCTCCAATCTTTTCTTTTCACTTCTCTTATTAAATATGAAAAAAATTTTAAGACAATAATTATAATCATTTATGAAAATTTTGAGAGTGAAAAAATTGTCACATCGTTAAACAGCCATTAAATAAATACACACAACAATGGAGAGTATGTATACGCGATTGTTAACAAAAGGAAAGAAGGATTCAAAGGAGGCCAGGGGAAATTGTACGTTGAAACAGGTGGTGAAGACATAGCAGCCCAGTAACGTCTACAATTCTGCGGGTAATGATATTAAATATGTTCACACATACCCATGTAAAAGTTGTCTCTATGACAATTCAGAACATTGAGAAAATAATAAAAAGGTGATGCAAACATGATGAATAATATCATTGAGATAAAATGGAAGAAGACAAAAAAAAACAAACACTTGAAGACCAATGAACGAATTGAAAAATTAAATAAACTGTCGAGAAGAGTAAAGGTGCGAACGAGTAAACACAAAGATAACGTGAGACATTTTCTTTTAACATAATCTAATGTGATATAAGTCGCAAAATGTAATGTGGTTGGAGGAAAAAAATGTGTACATATATTATAAAATTATCCAACCTTACGTGTATTTTGTGGGCTACGATAAGATTCTTACACATATATACATAAGGAGTCGCTAGTCATTACGACAATGACGATAAGAACGAGACCAGGTAGCGTTGAAATAAGCCACTTAGTCGACCGTAAAGAGTACTCTGAGTATTTAAGAATGAATCTTCCGTTGCTAAGAAGAATTTTCCTCACTCTATATTGAAAAAAATAAAAAACATAAAAAAAAATGCAGAGAAAAAAGTAGGTATCATCCGTCCAGTTAGCATTCCACAGTGAGTTTTTTTTCCAGATAAAACAAATTACTCCAATTTTCTTCAGAATTATCTGCTCGTGAATCATCCATGTTGTATATAATATAATGACAAGAAAATTGGAGATTTCGAGATAAACATCTACTTTGTATTCTCACCAAAGGGATAATTATTATCTTTTTTTTTTCTTTTTCTACCTTTCCATTTTGTTTCGTAACATTCACTCGCATAACTGTAAATATTAAATCAGCAATTTGTTAACTCAACTTCTCATTAAAAATAATTAGGACGAAATCTGTCATTTATGAATATTTAAATACACTTTCAATGCATTCAGTGTTAACATTGTATGTTGACATCTGATTTCATAATGGTATTCATTGATTAACTTCAGTATCGTGTCCGAAAGAATAATAATGTATCTGTGACATTGATTTGTAATTCATCGGCTTCTTTTTTAATGCTTATATGAATGTATCAAACTGGATTTATGAATAAAAATACTAAAAACAAATCGAAAATAATTTTGCATTCATCATATTCTGATAAATGTTACATTGAATATTTTGATCCAACATTAATATGAATTATAAAATTTACTTATCGACTCACCGACAATTTAGCAATGTGCCAAATAAATAGAAATAACGAAAAACCGAAAGACAAAAGTGTTGATAAATTGACTAAACAGAAATGATTCTCTTCCTTCCGCAATATAAAACGATGATAAACATAAGTAAAATTGGACAATCTGTCTAAACTGAAACATCAATTCCTCATGAGCGAATTCACTTTACAAAGATTGCAACAGAAAATAGAACAGTCAAAAAACCATAAACCATTGAAGACAATTTCTAAGAAACGTACTTTTTTCCGCTTAAATTTCCAAGAAAAAAATATTTTCGCGCGTTCTATTGTTTCTACATGCATTACGTAAATGAGAGTAGTCCTACTCGCTTGTGTTTATTGTATTCGGTGTGGTTTACTTTGCCTTTTCTTTCGTCTTTGCTCTCCAACCTCTTCTATTATACACATGTTTTTATTTTTTTTTTCCTTCGCACATTCATATGTATCTACATATATATTTTTTTTCTACTCTGAACCCATCGCTTTACCCTTCTTACTCACAATATATACAAAACATTTATTATATACTGCCCCTGATCAGCAATCCATGAAGAGCGTTCCTTTGTCGTCGCGCTACGTTACTTCCACACGCCCTAACTCAAGAGACAACAACCGTATAGTCAACCAATCCCACGTATTTATTTCTATAATGTATATGTAACTGCTGTTAAAATTCCTCTATCTCTACACTATACAGAAGAGACATTCCCAAGGCAAAAGAATTATCCTAAATTCTCAACAAATATTTCAGACACTCGACAATAATTTATATTTTATTCCCAAACACAATTGTAACAATTCCCTACAATGTTTTAAAATATTTCTCATTCATCAACTGAACTATTCTTCAATCACAAAATACTTTTCAATTGAAATATTTCACGTCAAGAATTTAATTTATCTTGTCACAAACATTCTTGTCTGAAGAATAATTATAAATTAAGGATAACAACTCGATATATTCGTAAAGTATTTATTAATTCATTGAACTAATAATCTTCTCGCAATTGCAATATTCATTATCAATTCAGGAATATATGGCGAATTAGAACGTTTTCTATTTAACTAAAATTTCAGTCGCACGTTTTTTTTTATTTACACACACTGAAATTACCCTATTACCATAAAGGGACCGAGTGCAATTTAGCGAAGGACATTAAAGTTCCAATTATATTCTACACACAAAATAAACACGAGCGTAATATTTTTTTCCGACCTCCTAGCCCAGTTCCGGTGAACAAGCGTAACGTATTGTATATATACAATGAAGAGTCGCACGTGTTGTATGCAATTGTGTACATTTTTGTTCCGAATAGATCAACGTCAAATGATAAGAGTTACTTTACCGTGGGATAAATAAATTATATTCGCAATTGGAAATATCATAGACAAGACAAAGAAATGAAAAAAAAAACGAGATTGAACGACACAGACGAGAAATGAATTATTAAATAAAGAGAAAAATCTCCAGGAAGAGAATTGACGTTTCAATATCTCCTGGGACTTTTATGAAAGATAATTTTTTTTTACATTTTTTTTTCGCCGTCAATGGAATGTCTGTGAGCACACAGTACAGTGTTTTAGCTTCAACTAAATGTCCCGAGCGTCGTTCGCATTTTAAATTCGCCCGCAGTGTACTGCAGAAAGTCTCGAAACTGCCACTTCTATTTTTTCCCCAAGGTGCTGTGCAAGTGAAGTATTTATATTGTATAGTAAGAGAGAAATCCGACGATATATAGATGTGTTAGAAATGTGTATTGACACAATACCGATTTCAACTATAGTTTAGAAGTTTCAATTGTCAGAATTGAGAACGGAAACTCGAGAAAATTTTTGTATGAATCGAATGCAATGCAATTTAATTATTGATAGAGAAATCCAACAATTCAAAGCAGATATAGAAACATTATTATGCCGATGGTGCAATAGTGTAATGTACATTATGATAATCACCATAACAGTATTGAATATCATGAGAATGTAATTCTTACATGGGAAAAAAAATGACTGGATAAACAAAAAAATTAATTAAAATTCAATTCCTATTAATTTTCAATGGCAAAACTTTAGACAAATTACAGAAACGAATTAATAACTGTACGTAACAAGTGGATATGAAGATATTCTACAAATATTATCAGAATATTTTATTCACAGATTAAAGATAAATCTATAACTAAAACATGAATATAATTTCCAATAGGAAAGTATGGCATTCAAGGACAAAATCATTTTTAATTCAAGAACAAATATATTTTTCCCTCCCAGTATATATCGTTGCATTTTTACCATATGTTTGCCAGTATTGGTAATAGGTAATATTACAATGATTGCACGCGCGCGGTGAGGTAATATATATATATATATATATTACGCTGTTGTTAAAACGCACCTGCCGCATGTCCCCTCGGCGGCCATGCACTAACGTACTAGACAATTGTTTCCTTCGTTCGTTCATTCAAACGCAAAGATATTTTACTTAAAATAAAAATTTTCTACAAGTAAATAATAATAATGTAATCGTGTAACGGAAATTGGGAATTTATATTCAAAATATTTGTGGTCAATTCGAGAGAATTCTAATGATGAAATAATATAAAAACATATTAATTTTTTTTTTTTACGTCTTTGGTTGTTATTATTTCTCAAGAATGCAACAGTGACGATTTAATCTTCATTTTGGTGACGATATATGTATATATTGCCGCATGAAGTTTCATCAATCGAAGGTTAGAAATTAAAAACCCGTAGAATTATCGAATGAATGTAACAAACATTCATATCCCCTCACTCTTTCTGTCTAGTCTCTCATACATGTATTATATCTTTTTTACGGCCTCCCAGTCAGCCACAGGTTTTTCAAAGTTCTTGTTTTTTTTTTTACTTCTCCCGGACCTCGCGTGAAACAGGTATTTTGGTTGAGTGTACCAGTAAAAGATCGACTTGAAACCGATGACAATAGTAGTCAGATATGTATATGATATATATTTATATTATGCATGAATCATTCTACTCTTTGAAAGAGCTTCACTACTACTATATTTATCCCAGCAGTTTGTCTTTTCAATTCGTGTATGAATTTCATTTTTTTCCATCTCATTGATTGATTATAAATTAAAAATAACGGCAAAATAAATCAGACCAGTTGGCAGACACAAGAAAAATAAACTTCATCTTGAAAAAAAATTGCAACGAATTTATTTATTGGAAAATAAATGACGATTATTCATGAATTTTGTGGGGAAAAAAATGTATAGTTTCAATCTACACATAAATAGAACTTCATTAATTCACTCAATGAAGAAAACTACTCATTTTCCTCTGAGTAAACCTCATTTTCCGCAGCAAGAAACTTGACTGAATGTGAGAAAAAAAAATACGTGAGGATAATTAAAATAGCTCTGAAGAAGACTGCAAAGTCAGATGAAGAGGAGAAAAAAAAAATTGATAAAAATTAGAAATAAAATATGGAAAAATATTTCTTTCCGTATCTCATCTCTGGAGGGCAATCAGGTGTCTTTGCTCAAGAACTACAACCGTTATTGCCGCAAGGCACCAATGATCTGGTCCGACAAATAAAAAAATGGGAAACACGCATACCTAGTTCATTCATTTATAAATATATCTATATAATACATATGCACATTTACATATAATTTGTGAACAACTTGACTTTTCAATTTATATAAATTTTTCCTCAAGTATCCAACGATTGGTTATAAAATAAGAACTCTCTAATGAAAACGTCCAAAACAAATTAATAAACAGAGAATTCCAGTCACACGTTCATACCGGTTTGTAAAAAGAACGAATGGAAAACACGAAATGTAACAAAGTAAATAAGAAATAATAATAAAGAACGGATGCAAAACAATGAGAAATTCTTGATGTATAATTCAGTTGTATACACGGAAACATGTTTATCTGTGAAATCACTATGTTAATACATCAGTAGCAAACCCTATCGAAATTGTAACGGAAATAAATATATAATTCTGAAATAAGAACATTAATCAAGTGAATGTTTCGCACAATTCGTAGAAATTCTATTGATATTAAAATCCAAACATTCAAGAAGAAAACACGTAATTTATTACAGTCCCTTTCGATTCCATAAACAAAGTGTTGAACTGCGTTGGCACTTTTCTTGGAAAACCTCACGATGACTATAGAATTAAGTTCAACTATAAATGGATACGAATAAATGTTTATCCTAAATTTTATTATTCATCGTTATGAATTTACTTCAACAACTAATAAATTTAACATTCACAGTATTAAATATTAAATATTTATCATTATCATTAATGAATTTCGATACCGATCATGTAAAATACTAATAAGTGCAAATGAACCGCCACGTTCCACTTTCTGCCATTTTTCTTTCTTTTGTTTTCTAATTAATCATATCAAAAATTTGTTTCAACGTCTACATCACCAAATATCACAACATGATAAAGAACAAACTAATTCACAAGTTAACAGTCTGTACAAATATTCTCCCATGTCGTATTGAAACTTTCACAGTGCTCGATCAAAAATAAACGTGAAAAAATTCAATCGTGTACAACACAACAAAAAACAATCTGTACAATTTTAATATCAGCGTTGGAAACATGAATAATTTTATAGTTAAAAATGTATAAGGAGTAAAAATATGAATATGAATATATAAAAATTGTACTCACTTAATTGAAAGATTCGTATAAATGTAAAAATCATTTTCTTTCTCGCGTAAATCCAACACAAGATATCACTAACATATATAGACAGGTATACACAAAAATATATTCACAAACTCACACGCGGCACGGTATATACGAAATATACAAAGTTAAAAATTTAAATATAAGCAATTAAAATTCATAGCAAAAATTTGGAAAGAAAATACATACGCGCAAGAGGATTGAATAACTTGCAGAAATATCGATCATTCACACAACGTGTTTGAGGGAAAATAGTAAGAACGCGCACGCACACATATATTTGTAAAGCCAAGAGTGCTTGGGACAACTTCGCGTGGCCGGCTGCCGTTACCCCGTCTATCGGGACTCGTTTGGCGCGACGCTTTTCTCCCACTTTTTTTCACTTTGACTCCCTACCAATAATAACGCGCCGGTTCTTTGCGCATACTCTGTATCATGAGCAGCGCGCGTTGTGGGTGACGATGCTAACGCCACTGACGTCTGTTTTAGTTACTACCAATTAGAATATTCGAAATACTTTCCCGCCAGTTCTTAGAGAGATTATTCTTTGAATGTTGAATTGTTTTTTACTTTAATAGCTGTTGTGACACGTTTGATTTTGTTTAAGATGAATATTGGAGGTTGAAGAAGTGTAGAATTCTTCATATGCTGTGATTTACAAGCTGAATGCGGTTTCTAGCTGACTTTTTGCGATTTTGATTGAGCTGGATTCATCACCATTTTCATATTCCGGTTTTAGGCGACCTGAATAATTCGTATGTAGATTTGTTTCACTGAAATCGATCATATATTAGTAATAATTTCTGTTTGTCTGTCAAATAAATATCTTTCCGTCCATTAATTTTCTACAATAATCATTACTTGAGATATTAAATTATGTAAGTGGGTAGTTGGTCTCCAATGATGTTCCAGTGACCTAAGAATGCAAGAATCAACTCTGTGTCGCGAGTCGAATATTCATAGAATAATAATTCGAAATATTCGAATCGAGGTTGGAATGAATTCGAAGTGAGAATCGTGGTATTGAGATGGGACAATTGTCTTTCGTCTCAATACTTTCTGAGGCGAAACAGAAAAAGAAAATTAGAATGACATGCATACAAAATGTAATTATTTATTACAATGTACAAATTCATTTTCATTGCATTCGTCACATTCAATTCATTTGGTTTTACTACTTCCATTCTTTGTCGCTTCGCTTTTTCTCAGTTCATAAATCTGTGAAAATAATTGGAAAAAAAAATGCTTGAGATTGTTGCAAAGAATAATAAACAAAAGGATAGTAATTCTTTGAAAGCTAAGATCATCTTACTTGTATGTACGCCTCAGTTAAAGTTATCATCTGTGGCAAAATTGGCGTTACATGCAAATCTTGCAATTCATACCATTGTCCCGTTGCTCTGTGTAAGATATGCACTCTATATGTCCCTTGCCCCGGCTCTCCATCATGAACAATATTCGCGACTAAATCGTAAGTGGTGTATGGATGTGCCGCTTTTACTTCTGGTGTCAGGATATCGCCAAAATCAACGTTCCTGAAAGAATGAAATTAAAACAATGGATATATTAAATCATTTTCGATAAGAATATTAATTGTGAATACTCACTTGACGGGGAAATTGACAATCGTTGGATTTTTCTCGACAAAGAATGTATTCTTTGTAAACCTCTGCAAAATGCGAGTAAACCACATAAGTATTTAATTGAAACCATGACAACGAAGCTTCAGTTTTCCTTGTAAAAATTACCTTTATATACAAAATGAGATATGGCGGAAGTTCAGTGATTTCGAATCTCTTCATAAAATTTTCTTTATAAGTTTTGTACTCTTTCTCCGTAACAGCATTGAATTTATTCAAAAGCGTGTAAAGATTCACCTAGAGAAAGCATACAGATGGAACGTGTGAAAATTATTGTATCTTATATTCATCGTTTTAGTTCTTGTATTAATCATATTTTTGATGAATTGATTGCACAAACTTGAGGGATAATATTCTCTGTGAATTGATCTTTGAACAGAGGTGGCGGCGGTAAATCACATGTCAAATACAGAAAAGGACTTTCTGTAACAGTTTCGCCATACTCCACAGTATTCAATAATTCACTGCGTTGGCTTTCTTCTAATTCGAGTGGTGGAATTTTCCGTGTGTAAATTCTCATATGTCCCAAAAACGTTTTATATATGATACTTGAATTACGTTTCTTGCTTCCATTCAAAGCAAGGTGAAGAGCATTGAGAAACCATGACAAAAAATCAACCGGATCTCCTGAAATCCAAATTCGAATGATAAATTGTTTTACAAATAATCCAAAGTTGCCCATAGCAATATATCAGAGTGTACAATTACCCTGTTCTGTGAACTGGAATCGTTTTTTACTCCATAAAACTACAGCTTGCAACATTTCATGAGGACTGACGTGAGCTTTAAAATTCCTCGGATTCCATAATTTTCTCATCAGCTCTCCAAATCTTTGTACAAGAAGATACGAAGAATCACCAGGAGGTCTCTTCACATTTGAATAATTCGCTTCTCTCAAGAAAAAGTCTCGCAGTGGTGTCACATGTGATAATCCCTAAAACATTAGTAATGGTTTCAATATTTTATAGAAGCTATTTTTTGATCCGACATCTAATTCGTGATATACTTTACCTGTAAGATTACATTGCAATAATCATTAGCTTTTATGTTATTCATTCCAACAATTCCTGGTGAATACATCGAACCATCTATGGCTCTCGATTGTTTGTCGCTAGTGTCCAGATGGGCAATTTGTTCCCTACCAAAAGTCGGATTGAGTACATATTTAATATCATCCAAAGATGAATCTGAAAGAAACGAAGAATATACACCATGAAAAAGGCAGTTCCTTTCACAATGACAACACTCATTGATAAATATACTAAACTGCAATACTCACCAACTATCTCGTAATTGTCAGGTAGACAATAGAATTTTAACGTATGTAAATTTAAAAATACATGGTGACTCTCAGCAACACTATGCGTATAAGCATGAGTATTTGTCCCTCTTCCTTGAAAGTATCTTCCACATACCAAACAAGCATAAACATTGATCCTTGATAAAGATATTGAACACAACTTTTCGAAATCGAAGTCAAGAAATTGACGATTAATAGTGTCCAAGTACGGACACAATCGTGGCTCATTTTTCTTACTCCTATATCCACTATTGCCTGAAATTATTAAAAATATTATTTCTCGCAATAATCATGCAATAAACAACAAATCCGGAGGTTTGAAACATAACCTCAAACTTCTGGCCATTGTCTTGTTTCCAAGAAATTATCAGTACGATATGAAATCGCATTTAACCTAGTGAATTCTGAATAATGATACTCACCCTCAGTTTCATCTTCAGAACCACTGCTGAGTTCTGCTAATTTTCTTTTTAAATTATTAGAAGCATTCATTTTCTTAGCCATTTGTCAATATACACATAAATATACATGTATATATACAGTTGAAATTGAGGTTATGGTTGCACATACTTAAAATCGCTGAGACTCAAATGCTCCTCTCTGATTGGTTCTCTTGTGCCATTCTATCGCAACGTGCCCTTTCCTGCTTATTATATTGAAATATTTGCAAACATAACCTCAAAATAATGCATAAATATTCAATATACCTCGAAAAATAGCCTCATAAAATGATAAAATAGTTTTGTTTGTTTATTTCTTATTATAATTCATACGATAACATAAAGAAGTTATCAGTGTGGATGAGATACAATTGAATTGTAATTTGTAGGCTAGAATCATCTTTTTCATATTTATGAAGTGAACGTATCCCTGCATTCATATTTGCGCGCTGTTGTGGCTGAAAAATGAAAGTTTCGTCAGTTCTGCCATGAAAATTTCCTATCGATAAACCCAAAGATCAACGGAACGTTTGGAAAAGCTAAAAACGGAAGTAATTTTTGTGTGAGATCATAAGTATATAGTGACAAAGTGTAGAGAGACAAATAAAAAGTATATAAAACAATCGTTACGAAAGAGGCGAGGATAAATCACGTTGAACAAAAAAAGTTACATAGTTAAAAGTAGAACAATGGCTGATTCTGGAGATTCGCCCGCCGGCACAGCTCTTGCTAAACTCGGTCTTCGTCCCATCACTAAGTGTAGTATGGCGAAATTTTACGCTCCTGCTATCGGAGTTGGCGCTTACACAGGTCTGGCCGTGAATATCATGAACCCGAAGTTCATGAGCAGGTAATTTAGATAAATCTTGACAATAACCTATCAATTTTTTAATCGGAGCCAATTCCAACACGTGATATCTTCACTGTATGTCTTCTGAGAAATGTGCATGCATAATGTTACGTAAGAGTACAATTTCTGTATCACTCTAGACAACTCATTAAATATGAATTTTTGGATTTCAGCATTTTTCCAGACACTGATGTCACTAACTATTTATTGGCAACATCATTGATTGGCACTGGCTCGTATATTTATACCAGAGAACACATGAAAGCAGCTCCTAACGCCTGCAGAATTGGATATAGGTAAATTACTTCAATTAATACTGAAGGAGGTATAATGATAGACATACTTTCTCATGGTTTCAAATTTTTGCATTGACTGATTTGTCTTTTTCCAGTGTTGCTGGTGCGCTGCTTTTGAACTTTGGTTCTGTATTAGCATGGGCAGTGGTGAGATCGATTGTTCCACCAAATGCAACAGTCTGCACATTAGTGGGTGTGGGTACTGGTTTGGCTGCTATCAAAGTTGGACAGAATTATCTTGAATTCGTTGACAGCCAAGTTGCCAAAAAGTAACACGTTAAAACATCAATTACTTCATAGAGTCCCTGAGAATGACGACTGCCCTATAGATGTACATCGGCCGTGCATATGTGTATATTAACACTCGTCAAATCCCCAAACCAAAAACATACAGACCACGAACAAACGATAATTTTTACACTACGTCGAGGAGTTCGCTTCAGATTATATTAAAAGGGTAAGAGGAAACAACAAGATGAAATTTTTTTTGCGTTGTAGCATTTATTATAATGATGTTATGATTCATCATTCGATGCACAATATTCTGAAATACCTTCTGTTACTTTCGATGTGACGCTTTTTCGCTTTGTTATAAAAAATAAAGCACATTTTTATCGTTGAACAAATTCGATGAATTTTATAGGTAATCCCAAATTAATTTACAAATATCTTTACTGTCATTTTTAATTCATCTGGTATATTACAAATACATTCATACAATTATTGCCGTTCGCATAACACACTTTTTCACAAAAAAAAAAATATGAAACAAATCGCAACTAAACAATAATACATTTTATCAACTCACATTAATTAATAAATAATTATTATAATTAAAAATACTTGGCAAACATGGCCATCATGTATAAATGCTAACATGAATAATTCTAACATTGATTCTGAATAATTCATACTAATGTCATTATTAATATGAATTAATTGTCAAATTCAAGTATAAAAATCATTCTCAGATGATCGCCCGTACCCACAGCTCTTACTTTACAAAAAAAAATCTCAACAAAATTTTTAAAACTGTCTTTTGTTCTATCAATTTCAAATAGAGCAAAGTCGTCGTTGTCGGTCTATTTAAATGCTCCAGGTTATCGTCTGCTTCACTATTTCTCAAATATACACCAGCTTCAATACTTAATCATATATTATCTCTATGTCATTCATTCCGTCTTCAGCCGAAGCGATGGATCTGCCGTCGTTGAAACGATTACATTTGTCACGACTTCTGTAACACTCGTTGATATCCTTTCAATAGTACTGGCGAATGCCTCGATGTGACTCCCATGGGTGTGATCGTGAGCCTCATGTTCTTCTTCAGATCCATGCACATGACCATGGGCAGCACCATGACCACAGTTATGTTCATGTCCATGTGAGTGGGAATGTGTATGTGCGGCTGGAAAAAAATAATGCCATTAATAATATTCTTCTAATTTATCTCAACCGCATTATTTGTGTGTTTGTGTTTTTGCGTCGCAAACCGCCTAGTCGATAGAGCCGATAAATAAAAGCGATAATGGATTGAAAACTGCAATGGCCATGCTTGGTCATAGATTCCATATACACGAGAAAGCTGATGAAAGTCGGTCGGTGGAACGCGCGGTTTGACGACCTCGAACTCAGATCCATTGCCAGTGGCGGAGAAAGCATACAGAGTTCAAACAACTGGGTCTCCATACGTTTATGTATGTACCGCGACGACAATAAATGTTCATCGTGAGGTAATCGCGATCAGAAATGGAGAAAACCTATATTTTTATTTGAAATCAGTTAATGATTACTAAAACGATAACTATGATGATATATTGCAAAAAACATTCCGTGTAATTGTTGACATGGAGTAGTGAATCTGTTTACGAAGGCACGAACCGAGACGATATTATCCAGTTGCATAATATCCGGAATATTGAATAAATGATGAGAATTTTCATATTCCCATTTATTCATATTCGTTTTATCATGATTATGTTCTCCAGACAAAAAATTTATTCGAATATTATTCGAGCATTGAACTCTATAACCACTAATATTGCTGTGATTCACATCAACGAGAAAAAAAAAGGTTCTCTTTTTATCTTGTTGTATAAGAGATTGTTATTCTTAAAATATAAGAATTCGAGAATTCACTCGATTATTTTTAAGTCAATCACTCAACTGAAGATATTCTCGAAATAATGAAGAAATGATATATGGTACCTGAGAAAACATATTTCAAAGTCATTAACTTAACGGTAAATCGATTTTGAACAAATTCAAAACATGCAATACGCGTGCCCGTGACTCGTCTTCAAATCACCGTGACCCCAAGGCCAATTCATACTACAAAAATTTCGATTTCCTCCCACATTCATTCTCTCTCTTTCTCTCTCTATCGCTCCCATTGTAATCGTCATTATCGATCGGTCCACTTGTGAATTTCTCTCAATGTTCATGCAAACAAAACAGCTGGTATGCTAAACTCTATGAATAGAGAGTAAGAGTTCGTGGATGGTACCTCATCGTAACTTTGCACCGTTCGCGCCAATCGGATAAAATGAACCAAAAGTAGAGAAATCGAATCTTCGACCTTTTCCTTAACACATTCGTGAATAGACATCAAAATTAAACTTTAAAACAGTTGAAGCGCTCAAGCGTGAAATAACCTTGCTCTACTCCAAATGAATAGCACAAAGTATGCACTTGGCAGTGTTTTCATGACTCTAAACATGTGAAATATCCTCAAAGCAATTATCACGTTCTTTAGATATTATATAATTCTCCGTCAAAGTTGTGTTAAAACTCACTAGCCAATTGTAGTCCGAGCATGAGCATAAAACCTGCTATAATTGCAGCTAGTTGGAGTAATCCACTTTTATTATTAGCACGTTCTCTACCAAGAACTTCAAAGAATACAACATAAAGTAATGTTCCTGCTGCCATTCCTTGGAGTATTGTCGGTGTGGCGCCTAAATTTTCGCTGTCGTTATCAAAATGTCCCAATGCAACACCCAATATGATTCCAATCGGTGTTACCATTGAGAAGATAGATAAATAGCCAAGTATGGTCCTAGTTGTAGCACCTGTCACATAGAGCTCCATTCCAACACAAAAAGCAATAACGAGTTTGTGTGTGGCAATGGCTCCAGCAAGATAAACTACCGAGCTCAAAGATGGCTCCAAACCCACCGCCAGACCCTCGAATATTGCGTGAAATGAGAGAGCAATGACCGCTAGAAGTCCACGCACTGATGTATCATTATGATTGTGAGAATGTGATTTTGTTGGTGGAGTTGGTCGTACGACAAATCGATCATCTTCACGACCAGTATTTTCTTGTGGTACTTCTAACGATCCTGATGTCTGTATGAACACTGTTGGCACACCATTATCACTCTTATTTGTGTCATCATGATTATTTGGCGAGTCTGATGATGTTTTAGCTCTTTCGCGATCTTCATTTTCATATCTAAATCTTCCAATTTGCCATGATGTAGGGGATGATGGTGTTTTTTTCATTGCTACCGAAGTAATTGTTGTTGTTGATGATGACGCTGGTACTGATTTATTGCATCTACGTACCGAAACGGTACGATAGAGTCGATCGGCAGCGGATTTAGTTTTGCCAGTTAATGTTGCGTGTACCATTTCTTCAACAAAGTAGACAACGAAAAAACCAATGCAGAATAATAAGTCAGCCATGCTTAATGTCCCAACTGTCATTAGTTGGCCATTAGATTGATGGCGTTCAACGCTTTGTCGTACTTCTGGTGCCAAATGTAGGAATGTTGTGAAGAGTAAAACACCACCGCCGAAACATAGCAGCAATGATGTTAGTAGACCCTGTAGTTTTAACATATAATTTATCGTCAATGTTTCATATCCAAGACTGGAATTTTTTTATTACTTATTTCTCTTATTGATTCGTCTACATTTTTTTTTAAATCAAACCTGCAAGAGTTTCTTCGTGACCACTCGGTTTCTTTTTTTATATATTTAATTTCAGATATCGAACGCTATATATATATATACATATATATATATATATGGATTAGATTAGAAATTATATCTTGATCAGAATATATCGGAAACATCATCGAAGAAACTCACTGCGATTGATTGTTTCATATTGAATTGATTATTGCGTACTTGCGCAGTTTTTTCGATGGATGATGATGTAGCCACTGATGTCGAATTTAATGTACCGGTTAAATTACATTTTTGTTTCTTCCTGTATCGGCAACGACCAACAATCAGCGGTATTATTCCCAAAGTCAATGATCCCAATCCAAGAATAAACATTGCAGCAATTTTTGCTAGTAGTAATGTGCCAGGATTCGTTGCTTGTTGATTTGAGATAGTGGATAAGTCGGAATTGTCCATGTTTCGTTATTTTTCATATATTTTTCTGCTTTGTTGATTTAGTGTTGCGCGGTCCAATGCTTAATACACAATGTTTGGAGTTTAACTGGTGAACTCAGTTCACGTTTGGATGATTACGGATTTATATTATCACAAATATCTATCGCACATTCCCCTTCTTCTAACTGATGAATTGGTTTATTTAAGTTGATAGTGGATATCGTATTAAATGTTCCAAATCATCGAGCTACCGTTGGTTACACGATGCCAAATCATTTTCCACATACTGCCACAATAACTGAGAATGAATGCTGGAATTGTATATGTGCAATAGTACCAGTGACTAAGTTCAACAATCAGTAAAGAAATATAATTCCATTATATATTTCTTTTATCAGTAAAATTCCTCTTCATAGTTCGAGGTACGCACACCACTACTAAATACCATACATTTCCTTCCGTTCATTCATTATTTGCATTATTGATATCGAAAAATACACCCATTTGAACGGGGAAAAACAAACTCGTGTCGATATCTTCTTATCAACGAGTACAGTAAAAAAAAATGAAGAAGAAAAAAAATTACGTGGCACAACCGTGACCAATTATCTTTACATTCGTTGAGTCGATCGACGACCGTTGCCCGGTGTGTTTTGTTTCATTTGCTATACCCAAGACAATGCAGTTGCATTATCGGAATGAAGGAACAATAAAAATTTCCTCCGAATAAGTATATCAGAAAAACACTCCACGATTTCATCCAACTTCCTGATATTAATTACACTAACTCACAAATGACTGTGTCATTGATAAAAACAACATCTTCCTCTATTGTCAGTGCACACTGATGAATTTATCTCTTCGGATTTTTCCTTTTTTTTTCCCTTCCTGCCTCGACACGTGCCACTCGTTTTTGCTCCAGAGTATAATAAGGTCGAGGTCATCAGATCATCAATTACTCTATGAATTATTTTTTTCTCTTTCTTACAATTAATTCAACTACGCCCGGGGATTCCGTCATTAATTGTATGATTTACTTGTTGGTCACGAGTTGACCGGTATAAACGTCACGAGTCCCATCGCGAGAGAGTGTGACAAACCACGTCCTCGCGGTAAAGCCAACTGAACACTCCTGAACATATATACAAGTTGAGGGAGGGGGGAACCCTCATCGTCACAAGCAATCCCCTCGCTCGTCTTACGTCGCTATGTGCACCTCCATTATTTCTATATTCTCCCACCTCTTGCTCGCTCCGTTCTTACGACAAATCTCTGCTTGCTCACCTACTCATTCTTTCATCTTCTCTCTTCTCTTTACTCTTTTCCGACTCTCATACATTCTATTCCCTTACTGTCCACCCATCATCAACATTCTCCACACCGTCCTTGTCTCAACGATGGGTTTCACCAGGGCCCCAACTAATCATTCCCTGGTCAGCATTATTGCTTGGTGCACTATTAAGTTGTACATCTGTAACAACTAGTGCCATTGTTCATCCAAGCGCAATGTATATATGTATGTCTCGCTGCATGTACATAACCGCAATACATAGCAAGAGACATTCAAAGAGATAGACAGTGAAAGAGAGGGAGCGAGAGAAACCAGCCAATATGAAAATGTCAACGTCGCAGTGCGTTATTCGGTCATTTCCGACGGATACGCTACACAGGAAATCGACATATATATGTACATATATATTGTCTAGCACGTATTTCACACTCATGTATCACGAGTCTTACTCGATCATTATGGAAAAATTGATAACGATTCGAAGGGCATTACTGAAGCTTTTCATTGGCTCTATCTATCAGACGTGATTTGTTTCAAGTCGACGAATGTTTGTTCCTTCATTTATGTGTATGTGTATTTGCAGTGAAAGCTTGAATCGTGTTTTATAGATTGGTTTTGTCTACTTACTTGCCATTTGCATTCCCAACATCAGTAAGAAACCAATGAGGATTGATACGTATTGATGCAGACCATCTCTATTGTGATGCAAGATTTCGAAGAAGACTACGTAGAGTAATGTGCCTGTGGCGAGCCCCTGGTAACATAAGCAACGAAGAAATAGATAAAAAAAAGGAATATAATGACAGAGAATATTGATTGTAATTTCTTTATGATAATTCATGTTTGTTGTGTAGGATTAAAATAACAAAGTTACCTGTAGTATCACTGGAAGTGGTCCACTGGCAGCTGTAGTACCACCACCAACTAGTAGCATGCCGATACCAATTCCCAGTGGTGAAACCACTGCAAAAGTGCACACGTAAATAAAGCTGAGACCGTGGTGGGTTCTTGAAGCAACCAGTTCGACGCCAATGCAGAATGCAATGACAAATTTGTGGGCGGCTACTGCAGCAAACATATACCTACGCACAATTACTTAATTAGTATCACATGTTGATACCATTCACTATATGAATAATATTTATTTTCTGATTATCATTGCATAAATTTTCCTATGGAAATATTATGCGGCACAATTTTGCTCACCATACAGAGTCGGAAGAACTCTCGAGACCAACTGCCAGTCCCTCGAATAATTCATGAACAGATAAACCAAGAACAATCAACAGACCTCTCAGAGAACTTATCACGAAATCATGATTATTGCTGGTTGTCACTGTTGGTAAGTGCGAATGACCGTGACCATAACTGAAAAGTTTAAATTAATATTTTTAAAGTGATGATGGAGAATATTTTACTATTTAATTAGAGTAGATGCATCAACTGATCAATGTCCATATACATTTGGAGAAATATTGATGTTCTGTTTCTTTTTTTTTATGGTAAATTAAACAAACATAATTACCCATGGGAGTGTCCATGAGAGTGTACATTTCCTTGGCACACTTGACCATTTTCAACCAGTTCATTCGTACTGCGATTGACATCTTTTTTCTCAACATGTTCCACAATCAATTCACGATGCCTCAATTTCGTATGAACTATCTCTTCCACCAGATACATAATGAAAAACCTAAATAAAATATCCATTAATAATTTTACGCAAGCTTGATATTTAATCGATTGCTTAATAAAATATTTTTGAACTTTAAAAAGATTAAAATTGATATTCAATGTTAATCATACATGATAAAACGAAAATTATTGCGACATTCAAAGAAATATACAATCATGTCTGCAGTTCAATGATTATGGAGAGAAAATAAAGATAGTGTGAAGTGATAGTAAAACATTTCACAACAAAAGAAAATACTGAATAACATTGTGAAGAAAAATTAAAATTTTCATACCCAGCGCATAAGAAAACCATCGCGAGAGGAATCTTCGTGTTCGGTAGTCGCTCCTGTGCAACAAGTTCTTCGACATTTTCCATCACTTCTGGCAGCATATGAATGAAAGTAGTGCAAAATAAAACACCACCGCCAAATCCTAAAAGCATCCCAACGATCTTTGATGATCTATTTTAAAATAAAAAATTGAAAAACAATTGATTCATCTGTGAAATACCTGATGGCTCTTTTATATCAAACTTTGTAGACGAAGAATTTTGTTCTCACCTTGGATTTGAAGATTGGTCTGATGTTGCCCATTTAAAATGTTTGCCGAGTTGTAAAGGAATTGTTCCCATACAAATACTAACTATGCATAAAACCACCATTGTAACAGCTTTTGCTGTAAGAATTGCCGCTGGATCATGAGTGGTTCCATTATGAATTGTGCTTGCAGTTACTGCATTTTCAATATGCTCAGCGTGAGGCGCCATGGCTTCTATTCTTCACTGATGTGCTTGCGGTACTTCACTGAAACTGAAATTCCATTAACAATGGTTAGTTAAGTGATTTAAAATGACTGAAAAATTCTATATTTATATATAAGTATAGATAATAAATGAGCTCTAGGGCAAACAGTAATGATCGCAATAGTTGTGATGTGGCACTAAAATATCGTTGGAGTTTTCTTTTTGAAGTATCACCGTTTGAACCAATAGAAAATCGAAGAATTTTTTAATGACTGTGAGATTTACTAACGTTATGCTGTTGACAATTTGAAATAAAACTGCGCACTTTGTGGAATTATTACGTAAACATTTACTAATGTTATATTTAAATAAAAAATATATATAAATCAACACAATTGTCTCATAGGATACCACACAATGACATATACATATTTATAGTTTCTTTTCGGTGACATAGAAGAACACACCTGAATCAATGTTTACTGTAAAATATGGACACTCTTGTACTCGTTTATTCTATGTTTTATTTTATCGCGTTCCAATGAACTGTTAAATAACTGTACAAACAGGATCCATCATGAGAATTATTCATAACGATCACAATACACCTTGAAAATGTGAAGAAAAAAAGGTAGAAAACATTTATAGAATCGAAAATGAAGAAACAATGAAAATGTATCGTTAAGAAATGTTCACAATCAAAGAAAATGTGATAAAATAAAAAGAGAGAGTGTATGACAGGGGACAATGCAGAAGAGTAGGAATATAATGAGCGCGGACAAATTCAATTGATATGTCTGTCAGTCGAGTATATATTTTAACACAGTAAAATGTATGAATCAACGTGGGTAGGATAAGTACATTCATCCTGCCCAGGCTATTTGTAATTAAATTGTGAAGAAGAGAAAAGAAAAATTGTATGATGCAACGTATATATTTATTTATGCCATCGATCGTTCAGAATTGATACACTTTTGTTATTAAATATTCTCACCTTGTCCTTCTTCAATGAATACGTAGAAAGAAAAAGAAAAATAATTAACAACAAAGAAAAATTACTTTTAAATTATTTTTTCTTTCAATATATTTAAATTTTTCCGCGCAAACTTAATTTAATTCGAATTGCCCGGTGAATCAACTTATTGAATACTAACTGACACTGCCCGTGACACAGTCAGATATATACACCGCAGTATCATCAATCTCTTTATAATCATTGGCGAAGATAACGAAATATGGTGAGCTGTTGCGGGTGGTAACGAGATTTGTAGCGAGTAAAGAACGCTTAACAAGCAAAAATTGTAGACGCGGTCAACACTTGTCACAGTGATGGTATCGATTCAACTGCACAACAAAGATAAAACCGATTACTGGACCGTTTGCCTTTTAATTTAAATGTCCTTACGTAATTGCCATCTGGAAATTTATTAACCATCAGCATCATCAAAGAAAAAGAGTGGGAAAAACGAATGGAATAATATACAAATAATATTTTATAACTGGTATAAAAAAAGAAAATAAATATTTTGGATTACTCATGGGTTTTTACTATTCAAATAGACTTTTAAACGATACCTGTCTCCTCTCCCGTCTTAAGGTCGCGACGCTGGATCACTGGTGCTGCAAAGGCCATTCCGTTTTACCACATTCTCATATGTGTATAAAGATGTATTTCAACACTACTACGATTCGTCAATATATTTATATGAAACTTACACAGACATATATGATGTATAGTGAAAGTATTTGAACGGGGAGAGAATAGTAGCGAGAGGGAGGTTGTTGGTTACTGCCATGAGAGATTTTGTTGTTCAAGGCGAACGTCACCGGCGCGAGCGCGCACACACGCGGATGCAGGGGAATAGGGAATACATAGTTTGGACAAAAAACTGGATTCCGGTTTTTACTTGTAATTGGTTCGGTTCGGCAATTATTTGACAAGCCATGGGGATTGAAAGAGTTCCTGCAACCATATACAACTTTTATACTATTCTTTCATTTACCATCATCTTATTTTTTTGTGTGTCATTGTAAATGATAAAAATATCTCCCGCAGAGATTAATTGAAATTAATTGAGCATTATCAGGTTAGATCTTGAGATGCATATTGAATCGGATAAATTGTACTTTCGTGTATCTTTATTGATTGTGGAAAACAGAAATGAAATAAAAAATTGTTGTTAATGATTGATCCCAACAATATGCTTGTTGACGCAGAAAATAAATCACTGACGATCATTCCAGATGGTTGAAATACAGACTTTGGATTTTTATCGGAAGGTTGATATAATAAAATATTCCAATGAAATGTTCTAGAACTCATCCGATTTGATTATTTATTGGACACGAGTGTTTAATAAAAGAAAAAAAAAAGTGAGGGAACGTTTATCAGCTAAAGATATATAGGATCTTATTCTTTTGATGAACATCCCGAAAGAAAAATATTATATTATAGGTGATGTAAAATGATTCACAGGTGTTAGTCAAATAGTACAATCGTAAACCATGTCTCGTCTTCACATTGTCTTTGATCCAACTATTGCTTAATTGTTGCTTGATAATTAATGGAATACTTTTTTCATTATATTGCATATTTATATGCGATCTAATAAAATATATCTCCTTTAATGTTTCAAAATTTTGATGAAACTCACAAGAATTCATACAAAATTCTTCAACTGAGTATAATTTTAATTTGTAAAAGTACAACAAAAATACGAGAATTATCTCGCGATTTACGTTTCGTGAATGAGAATAAAATAAAAAATTACATAATATGCAAAATATATTTATCATCTGTACGCATCATGCTATAGTCACGTAGCAATTATTGTTTCTTTTTATCTGGCAAAAACACGTTTCGTATCGTCTTCCTCAAGTGTATTTTACGACAGTTCGCTCACTCATTAAAATATTCGACGTGTGTAACAAAATTATTGTCTTTCAATTCCAATATAATGCATTCAAATTGCCAACTTAAGTAGCATCATTTCCATTGAAACATTCAACTAATCGTTAGACAGGAAAATGAAGAAAATAAAAATATACGACAATGGCTACGCAGTAATTTATCATCAATTTTTCCTATTTAAAAATATTCTTTTTTTCTTTCCTATTCAATTACACGTGCTATTGCGCCACTGTATTTGATAATTGATGACACTATATGCAATGCAATAATCCGATGATTCAAGAGTGTATTTATATTCACCATAAATCTATGTCGAAATAGCCGGCAGACGTCAAGAGACAAAACGCAGAATCAAATGTGCACGCGCGCACATCACCCACGTGTGTCTTGTGATTGAAAAATATGCGTGCAAAGCATGGAAATTATCTGTATAAATAACAATGAACTCATACAAATATTTCAAATAATAAAAAAACCATCAAAAAATTCTTCTAAGAAACAGTTGAGGCTTTTTTTTCTCCCACATGAACAGACAAAAGAAAATATAATATTCTTTACATCTCCAAATCTTCACAACGGAATAACAACTCTCATTCTTCATAAAAATAACTCTAATTCTTCATATTCGATGTTTACTCAATTTGCAATAATAATAACAATCAAAATAATAATAACAATTATTAAGATTGGATAAACAACGTCTTGAAGTGGTGATCGATTGGACTTATTCATGCATATCAGCACCTATCCCAATACTCTTTTCAATATTTGAATACTACATAATTTATTCGACTTTGGTACTTCCCCATGACGCACGAATATTTAAATTACCAACTAAATATGTCTAAAATTTCGCATTCATTCACCACCACATATCTATAATTAGGTATCGAAATTCTACCTCTTTCGGTTCTTCTTAATGTAGAATATATGTGACACGAAGTACGACACCGACTATTCGTCGCGCTGCCATCAAACACAACTGAATATATTGCGATGATTTATGTGAGAGAGGCGGCGAATGAGCGCGTCCTACTGCTATTCAAAAATATACATCATCACATTTGTTAGTCGGGGATTCACTATACAGATAAAATAATAAAATATGCACGCGTAGGCGTAAATGAAGAATCACTTACTGTGCAATGTTAAAATTTGATTTAACTAAAATATAAACTACAGCATGTACAAATGAAAGAAAAAAAATTTACCGCCAAAAATTGAGTCGTTAGATAATTATCTTTATATGAATGATAAAATCTAGTAAAGATAAGAAGAAGACAATTAATATAATGGATAATGAGAATTGTATATCTTATTTTAGTTTTTATTAATTAATTATTTTCAAATATTTATTTTTATTGTTAACAAAAGAATTATGTGTGCATTGCAAATAGATGATAGTTTCAAAATTGTTTGATGATTTTTGAGAGGTTATATATTAGGGCTAAAACCTTGTCTGCGAATCAAGATCGATTGTTTATATTAAAGATAATAGTAATAAAATATATTTTATCGCTGTCATAAGGAGGAAAAAATTGTCTGATATGTAGAAATTTATTTCCATTGAAATCGCCATTTGTTTATAAACATAAAGTGAAGAGAAAAATAGAAATTGAAGGCAAAGTAGAATTGTAATAAAATGTACTCACGTGTTGAAATGAGGAGAATTTCCAGCACGACTGTCTCTGTGAACGAATATAATGACACTGAAGTAAAGTTAGGTCAGGTATATGATTTTTGTATAAGTCCATATACCAATTAGGACCTTCAGTTTAAGTACCGACGAGCAGATATTGAACGTGCGGAATTGACGCCACTGAGAAGAATAAACGGCCCGACATCCACAGTGCGAGTACAGAGAAGTTATAAGAGGAGCCTTCGTCTCTTACCTTTCCACCAGGAATTCCCCCGTTCAACATATAATGCAATGGCTCTAAGAGGAACCAATTGGCTTTGGTTCACCCTGGACTTTTCCCCACTCGTATACCTCTCCATCGCCAATTCCTTTCCTCGTTGAAGAAACATTCTACTTTACACCATAATAACTACAACCTATCGAGTTATATTTGTATACATATACCCTACATAAACTTATTTATATAAAGCTATATCATGTTGTGGCAATTTATTTGTTTTCCTTGCAGTCTCTTGTTGCACCTATACAGTACTATTCAAAAATACTTTGACATAAACAATTATTTTACTATTTTTATTTATTCAAAGTATCATTCATATTTAGTTCTATATATTTAGTCAAATTTTATTTGATGTGATCCTTGATTAGGTTTCATTGAATTGTAATTAATTGATATTATAGTTCATACGAATTAGGCAGAAATATTTGATAATTTTCTCATAGAATAAAATGAAGAAAGAAACAAATTGTTTATGTAATGTAATGGTAAATGAAACACAGAAATATCCTTAGGAAAATATTCCCTAGCCTCCACTTTATTTACAGTTTATTCAAATTGATGATGAACTTCTGACTTGTATCATTTGCATTACTGCAAATAATTTCTCACTTATTGTCTTACCGATTAATCTCTTGATGCGAAACACGCTCATCTTCAATATTGTTGTATGTTTTCTCCCACTTCTTCTTCAACATATATATATTTGTGTATATGTACAGTCATGTGTGAGGTATTTTTTTTTTCTTATTGCATATCATTTTTTTGTTATCCAATCGAGAAGAAAATTCGCTCCCCTGACACGTCTCATCATGTCAAATGTCTGTATCAATAGGACGAATTTCAAGGTCCATTCATCAGTATTTACTCAATTGTATTGAGATCAATTAATGAAAATAAAAAAAAATAATGAATGAGAGGGGAATTATAATGAAGAATCATTTGATATTTCGAATCTGATTATAATATATCAACTGGGATTAATTTATTATTAATCTTGAAAGAAAGATTTCGGGATCAAGTGTTTATCTATCAAGATCGAGTAAACTTGTTATTCAATTCAAATCAGAAACAGGTCGAACAGTATCTTTCTTCTATTTTTTCGATTACACTTTTTTATTTTCTCCTCTTTATATCCATTTTGTTCATTGATGTGATATCAAGAATGCGGGTAAATGTTCTACAAACAAAATTGATATAAATGAAAATTTATTATTACTACCCATCGGTATGAAAGAATGTCAATTTTGTCGATCGACTGAACGTTTAACAGTTGCTCTTAATAATATATGTTTTTTATCGTTGACTCGTGACTTATCTATAATACAATAAGTTGAGTCTACAGAATGTGCTGTGCTAATCTTCTATTTGTCGTATGTATATATATATATATATAGAATAAATGTTAGGAGTGAAAAATATTATCAAAGAATATCTTTTTCATTATGATAGAAAGAGAAAAATATTCCAACGACTTGAAGTTTAATTCATGCTCTTGAGTACAATCAAATTTTTGGTATGGTGTGAAGTGAGGTGTGAGTCCACTTCTAAAAAGATAACAGATAAGACTTTTTCAATAGATAACTGTAATTGAATTCTTCACAATAAAATGTATCCATCGTATTTTCAAGTAGTTTTATCACAAAATGATGAAACAGTGAAATAAAATTTCAACTGTTATTCAGAACATCATTTATACTCTCATAACGAATATTAATTCCTTTTAAGAATTAAATTAATCATTTTGTTCCAAATATATAAGTAAAAATAGGAAAACTATTGAAATTTTGTCTTTTTATTATTTTTCTAAAAATATCAAAGTGTCAATCAGAGATGATGGATTTATTTCTTTAAATAATCTTGGAGTTTTTCAAAAAATTCTCAAAGAATGAAGCTGCGAATGGAAGTGGTCTTGAGTAATTTATAATTCATTCTTCAAAATCAGTTAATCCATATAAAATTTTCCAATCCCCAATGACCCATTTGAATTATTTATTCTCAGTGATATAAACTCGCGGAAAGGGCAAATGGAAACGGGATAGATAGCGAGGGCGTGTTATTATATATATATAGATTACATATTGCACAAACTCTCTCGATCGCGTTCCGCGTCGGTTAAAAGAACGTCTTGAGAAATATCCTCAATCGCATGCCACTCCCATGATTCTCATTCAAGACAACAAAATCCCATCGCGTATTAAAATATCAAATTCAGTAGAGTGAACTCTTTCTCCTTCTCTGTTGTGAATTCTTTTCCAGACTATCTACGTAAACAATTTCAATACATAAAAAAAAAATTCTATTTATAATATCATTGTAAATGTGTGTGAAAATATTTCATGTCATAGTGAGAATTCAGAGGTCGATTGTATATATTTCCCGTATCCTTTACGTGAATTTAATATTTATAAATGTATATTCATCGGGGAAGTACCATATTATCTCTTTTTTATAGGTTATTTTTTTTTTTCCATATTTATTTCTTCGCACACTGATACGACTGATGATACACGTCATCGTCCTCGTGTCTCGCTGTCTCCAACCAGGATCTATTATTATTATAATACGTAAATCGTTAATGACCCCATGTCTGACACTAATTACGTACGAAAATATTTCAATAACGAAATAATACATCCAATCGTATTCGAAGAAAAGTTATCAATTAGTTGGGGGAAGAAAAGCGGAAAAATGACCTTTTGATGAGATCCAGAAATACAATTAAACCCGGAAGTGAAATGTATTCTACCTGAGTTTGTAGTAAAGATCTGCAACTAATGATCTATATACTTTCTATACAATTAAATAAAGGGAAACAAATACATAGTGATAGAAAAGTTTCAATAAGACAAATACCATCAACATTGTAACGATGAAAAATCGGTCGACAACCTCAAGTTTAAAATTTTTTAATTTCTCATTAAATAACGACGATAGTACTCTCTGTGTCAGGTAATAATAAATATTCCTGGTATGGTCATGGTTCATAAAATTGTTGCTCGGTGCAGTGTTGCCTCACGCATCATCACTTTTAAGTACACATTTGTATACATAAAATATAACTTTCACGAGTTTCGTTATTTTTTTTTCATTTTCATTCATACTGACTTTTCAAGTGAAATTGATATTATAATGGTTATAAATATCGTCCAAAGTGAGTTGAGGAAGATAAATAGAAATGATTTATAGATAAAGTTTATTATAATACTATTGAAAATTAATTAAAGCTTTTTATTTCAATTGGAGCATGGTCTATTTTTCATTTTTATCCGAGGGTTCTAATCCAAGTATAGAAACTTTTATTATTCTGACATAGTCGTCAATTATCAATCGTTTGCTATGAAGATATCTAATGACCGATTAAGTGATGTGGTACAGGTGAATGAAATTCATTGTCGACTAGTAAAGAGACTTGAAAAATACCCGCGTATACTTTGAAAAGCTATTAATGCTCCATCTATACTCTATGAAAAACATTATATTGATAAATGTTCATTCGTGTTTTCTTTTTTGACTGCGGTCGGTTAATAGAATTTAAAAATTTGATTGTTGCATTTAGAGATCATTGGGAATAAAAATGAAATTTATTTGTCATATAAAACCAACAGGAAAAAATGTGTATGACAATCTGATTAAATTTCTCCATTCTTTATTTTTTACTGTTTGAATAAATGAAAATTATGAGAAATGTAAGATTACAAGTCAAAAGAAAAATAAATTTTCAGCCCTACAATTGTTCAAGGATTTTTGTATAACCATTTCTCGTGCTTTCCTTCAATTGAAAACATTTTTATAAGAAAGATAAGTTTTTACTTTATGCAAATGATTGGTAGCTAGGTAGATATCCGCGTGGCACAGGTATATTAACGATGAGGCACGAGAACTACCGAGGGGCAGCGAGCAAGATCTAGACAGCAGTTGAGCGCGGAATCTCGTGCCGCTCGTGTCGAGTGTATATGCGTCATCGAAAAAATAAAGCTGCAGATAAATAAAATAAAAAAAGAGGAAAAAATTTAATAAAAAGTGTCAATTGTGTGAGTACATCAATTTTATTATTCATTTTACTAACATTGTTTCCTTCGTGAATTAATACCATATATATATTTCATTAAATTCCAATTTATACGTTCGAAAAAAAAAATTCTGTCGTTTTCTCTTTCGAAACTTTGTTGACAATTGGATTGTGGCACCTGTAGCGATATGAGAACATCAAGGACATCGGAAATGCCGATATTAGAATTTACAGTTGCGAAGTTTTTCTGAGAAATTGAGAATACAAATTTTAATCCAAGTTTAGTATGGACATATTTTTCTTATCGCTACGAACAATTTTAATCCAATCTGTTGACGTATTCATTTATTTATTCATCTATTTATTCATTCATTCTTTTTTTCATGGGATACAATATTGAACTGTTTTATGAATGCAAAAAATTTTGAGAACTGTGTAAGGCAATGAGACGATGAAGTAACAAAAAAAAATGTCATACTTTGTACACGACTCATATTTCCTCATTTATGACGATATTCGTATGTATATAATGCGATTGTGTTCGAGTGGCCGCGGGATTAATTACTTTACAATGAATTCAGTGTGATTACGTGTGGGTGAGTGTGCACACAATCATCTAGAATTTAGAGCTAAAGTTCTTTCTTTTTTATCTAACTACAACAAAAATATATAAGAGCCAATGACGATACTTGTGATAATGAATGCCACGAAATTTTTTCCAACACTCTGTGACAATATTCAATATCAGAATTTACTTCAAAGCTTTGACTGTAGTAAAAACGCATCCACCTCGTCATCTCAATTGTTAGTAATCTGTCAAACAATCATATGAAGATAGAAAAACAATTGGTCATAATGACATGTCTCATTCATATTCATATTTCGTCTATTCAACTTCAACTATTATTGGACATATTTTTCTTCATAACAATCATCTCTCACAAAGAGAACAATTAAATTCCTACATTCATTCAATCCTATTTCCAAGATTAAATATAATTTCATGCACTTTTAATCATGAATAAAATTTCATTAATAACATACTCGCAAATATTTCTAATAAAGATTTATAATTAAAAAAAGTCTGATATTTATTCTCTAAAGAGTTTGAAAATTCGAAAATAAAAAAAAATATGAAAGTGCAGTGAAGAAAGTGAATAAAATTTATAGATCCCGTGAATATTTATAATAAATCTTGACAACAATCATCATTTTACGCCACTTATCATAAATCATTTAACAGAAGAATAATCACAAAAATGTTGTACATTCTCAGAACATCTTTATTTACACTTTATTCATTATCTGTAAATGCATTGAGAAAGATAAATTTGATGGTAGTGAAGCAGGTGATGAATTTCGTTAAAGTCGGATTTTGTATTTAGTTATAGCCAACCATCTGCACATATAAAATATATATATATATATATATATATTATCTTCGTGTTCATCAAGTGTTAAAATGAAAGATGAACAATTCGTTTTCATTGTTTCAAGCGGTCAGCTATTCAATTGAAAGTATACACATATTATATATATATATAAACAAATAAATATATAAATGAACATTTGAATTTCACCCGAGAAAAAACTTTCATTTTATTATCCCGCTATTTTAACAGTCTCGAAAGTAAAAGCAGAAGCGTATCACTTGTCATTGAAATGAAAAAAAAATGTTAAATTCCTCTTTGCTCGCACTTTACTTGCGATTTAATTTACCAGATAGAACGCATCGTATGTGTATGTTTATATATATATAAATATACGTTTGTCTTTCGCTCTTATTAACACACTGAGTCGGCATATGCACACGTCGTGTCTCACATCTTCGCTTATATACAACGTTTTATATACGACATGCGAGCTTGTCTTATCGCCATGAGTATAGCAGTAGAACGACAAGTGTACAGGTGTATGTTAGTTTTATTTGTAATGCGGATGTTACAATATAAAATATGAAATATGTATAACTACATTTCCTTAATGAAATTCATTTCATCCATTCATTCGTAAACAATTATATACATCTTTTAGTTCAGTAATTTTTTTTTCTCACAGTACTATGGAAAATTTATTACAACATTGGATTTTGTATGAGAGTTTTCGATTCGGTTTGTTGGGATAAATTGTATTTATTTTGTAGTGATTTTTCATTTTTTATTGTTGGTGTTTTATTGTTTTATTAGGGGGTTACACCTTGAATAAAAATGAGTTATTGTCTATAGTTTTCTCCCTCTTCACCGGAAGTAACCTCCTGTCAATTTCAATTTGTCTGTAGATATTTTTATACATGATAGGAAAAGAATAATAAAGGGGAAACTTTATCTATTATGGCGAAATTACGATTAGAATTTCTCATATCGGAGGTGAACTGATTATTTTTTCAACCCAGAAAAAAATCTGGGTGATTGATTTTAGCAATTGATATGGTATCAAAGCTATTAGAAGTCATTGATTACAGATTGTAAATGGTATTTAAAGATTCAATATAATTTATGAATGATTGAGGGGAGAAATCATCGACTTTTAATGGAGAAAATTACGTCAAGATCTTTAATTTTATAAATTGAAATAAATATACTAGCACTTATTTCTTTTTGTCTACTAAATCACTTGGTCATGATGATGAATTCATATGTCAAGCATGCAAAAAATATGAAGACCTACAAAAGAATGTCGAGTACGGTTTATTATTTTTTTTACTGACAGAAACTTTTTAGTTAGACTTGAAGATCTTTCCATATAATTGTTACTTCCTAACAATTATTTTGAAAACAAAAAAAAATCAAAAAACAGAATTAATAATCCAAATTTCCTTTCAACATTACAACAGTATTTATTTCCTCGTCCGGATTGAAATGATATCATCATTGATTGAACAAATTGTTTTTCCAAGCGTCTGTAATCATTTCAAAATAATTAGACTGTCAGTTATTAATGAATTAAGGAAAAGAACTATAGTGAAGTAACATTAAACGTCGACTATATTTGAAAGACAATTGAGCAGAAAAATTAATTTTACTGTACTGCAACACTTGCAAACTCTTTGCGAATAAAAGAGTCTACATGTCGTGTTTAGCAAAACATTTTTATGATCTTCGTCTCTTTCTGACAGCGCTCTCACCTTGCACAATGAACACGAGTCGGTTGTTACACTTTCGTTCTCATTATCCGAACTCTCATTGTCTTTCATTATCGTCTATAAAAACTTCTTCATATATTTACCAACCAAATAAACACTTTAATTCTCTTTCATCATATGTATACATACAATAATATATTATTTACTCATGGAATATTTCCATTGTTTTTTCTTTTGTCATCTCAATTGCGTCAAACCAACATCTTCAATGTTGACAATTAATTCTAAATTTGTTTTCATTATTATTTTTCCTTCCATTGTAATTATTGTGAAATAATTCATAGCATCATAGATGACCTAATGATTCTCTCAGTTCTGTCTAATCATGTAGTTAATTAATATCTGCACGAAAGAAAATGAATCTACTGGTTGACTGTCACAAATAATATCAAAATACTTTAATTACCAATACTAAATCAAGTGAGACTTTAATTGTTTGTACATACGATATGAACAAAAAAACATTCTATTTACTATTTATAAGTTAAATATTTAAACATTATTTAATAAATTCAACCTCTCAACTTTCTCTCGATGCAAATTCATTCTCAAACGTGAGAATCAAAATAATATAACACAAAATCTGATGTTACTCTGTCTGATGACATGAATAGATTAATATTACAATTCCATGATTTATTCAAACCGCAGGACTTTGAACCAACAGAGTATGACTCATGGATAAACATAATGTATATATGAATATATACAAGCAATGTGATCCTTTCAGCAAGATCAATTTACCTATATGGCGTTACTGATGGCGTTGATGCTTCTGCGGGTTGACGAGAAGGAACGCCCCTTTGCGATCCTTCTGCGCTTGCATAAGCTCGTGGCCACGATCGCTATCATTGTGACACAATATAGACAGATATATTTAAATAAAAAAGAATTTATTATGATTTATTTCATACTTTCATCGTTTTTTTTCTTCTTTTCACTCGATCTCTCTTAGAGAATCAATGAAGTAACTAATGATTCTTCATTACAATTTATAAATTTTAATTTTTCTTTCTTATGGTCATTTTTATTTGTAATATTTTTCCATTTCTTCATCATTGCATTGCTCATGTTATTCAAGTGAATTTCATCATTTTTCTGGTACTCTCTACCGACAAAAAAAAATCAAATCTCATGACATGCAATGTAAATAAAGTATGGAACTTCCTGAGGGTCGTTAACTGTGTCCCACTCTCCCTCATACATTAACAATACATTACACACAGTGACGTTATAGAAAAGCAGAGAGAACACAGTGAAGCAAACGTCGGGCTTCTCACTTGCATCATAGCACTAACATGAAACTAGATTGAAGTAAAAAATGAAAAGGAAAAAAAAGAAAAACGGTATACAATGAAAAGAAAATAAGTTTTTTTTTTCTCAGGGCTTCAATTGTTCCACTGTGATAAATTACAACGAGTTTATACAGAGTTTGATGACTAATACAGGCTATAAATACAGCCAATATAATTATTTAATCTATTGAAGGTCAACGGTATGAGTTTTAACGAGATGAACGCGCACAGAAAATGATTTGTGATGCAGTAATAATACAATGCATATATATATATGTATGTATATGTTATGGATTATTATGTACATGTATCTATATTGTCAATGCGTCAGAAGGGTACTTCGTCCCACGCTTCGTTCAACCATGCACAATTCTGACCATGAACATGTGTGAGAAGGTTGCACCAATTAATATTAAACGATCATCATTTTAAAACTACAGGAGTCCTACATATATACAAATACATTTACATAACAAAACGGAGATTGAAATGCTTTTCAAAAATTTGATTTAAATACAAAAATTCATGTCCATTCTCTTTTTTACAATGTAATTAATTCTTTCGTTCTCTTCTGTGGTTCACTTTAATTGCGTTATGCGATTAAGACCATAAATTCTTTTGTGGAATGTTCTAAATTTATACATTATATCATTTTATATTTTTTTATGTAGTTCACAATTTTTTTCACAAGAGGGAAACACAAGAATAATGATTAGAAATATTAGTTTTTATATTTCCCAGAGGAATTATTGAAACCAATATTTCATGTTGGATAAATCACATATATATGTGAATGAGTTATTTTTGAAAATATAAATAAAAATTGGAGAAGAAATAGAACTGAATTTTTTAAAGTATCTCTGAATTGTTCTCTCCTAGAGACACCTCGATCTTACTATTCTCCTACTGAACTAAAGTTCTTCCTGCTACATTATCTCATCCTTCTTCGTTTTTCTCATATTTTCTACCTCTTTTTCTCCGCCCGCGACGGGTCGTTGTCCTCGCAGTTTATCATCCAAGATACCTGCACTTTAAAACACAATATCCGTATATATATAATAATAATACTTAAAGTAGACCCTTAAAAAAAAATTGGTTTCAACCACCGTACACTTATGAATACATAAAGAAAAATTTCCCTAATTCGAATTATTTTTACCTATAACTGAGTGCATTATCTCATGCAAAATAAAAAGGTAACAAACTTTATATCTTCTCTCGCTATGAAATATTTTCATATGCATATATATATATTGCATAGGTACTCATGCAATCGACAACGTCAACGTACTCGAAGCGCGACCGTGGCTGCGTCAGAGCCCCACACACCATAATTTTTATATATGCGTAACTGGTGGTGATGGTGTTATACGCATTTGGTGCGTGATAGCAGGGCGCGCGCGCTTACTGCACGGTATCTGCCTGTACTGAGTTCAGTGGCCGTGACCGGTGGAGAGACCACCTCTTACTTTCTCGCTGACTAACGAATCGAGACGTAATACCCGCGAGCAACAACAGCAGCCACCAGCCACCATCAACATCAGCACCATCAACAACAACAGCAACCAGCAGCAACATCGCCAGAAGCGAATCCGTGTCAAAGATTTCAAATTGCGGGGGAGGTTACGTACATTAAATACAATCAAGACACGTGACTTTATATTCAATATGGTTGCATTGAGAAAAATTGAATAATAATGGAAATAATGGATAGAACGACATGACAATTCACTCGAAATAAATAAATATAACGAGCGGAACTGTTGGAGGTATAACTCGTCGATGCGTGTCTCCCCTTTCTCGCCTCGCCCACTTTATTTCCTGTTTTACTTCCACCTGTATGCATATGTGTGTGAATGGGTAGGGATACAACAACAAAAATCTATTTTACACACTTTTTGTGTTATCTAACAATCATTGAGAGGTATTGAGACCAACGCCCGATGATATATGGGAAAATTTGTGTTATTGCTTTTGGGTACTACTCTTGATGCAATTTTGAATGTTTTGTTACTTTGATGGTTTTGACATAGGACATCAACTGGAATCGAAATCTGTTATTTTGTTGGAACTTGTACTAACTATTTTTTCATTCGTGAATTAATTTATTATGTAAATTAGAATTATTGGGGAATGATTGGTAGTGAAAAGTTGAATTTACTGGTCAGCTGAGAAACTTCCGTATTTTAATTCATCGAATCATTCCAGTTTTTATGGATGTTCTTTTATCTACAATTTGTTTATTTATTTTAATATTCTAAAAATTGCTAAATGAATTAATTGAAACACCGAAGAGAATTCAATCAGATGGAGTTTTATCGCCAGTGAACTAACAGTTGTTGAGAGTACTTTTTTTTTCACAGGATATAAATTGGAAAAAGAAAACAACAAATGTCACTGCCACTCGCACGATTTTTGTGTTGTGTCCGGCAGTTTCTGCGACAACGAAAGTATCTCGCACAACAGCTGGTAGTTTACGGCTACTCGACTACGACGGTCGAAACGGATGAAAGAAAAAAATATAATAATACAAGGAAAAAAAGAGAATAAGAAAAAATAAGAATAAGGTGAACGAACTGACGCTGTAGAATCTTTACTTGTTTTTTCTCTTTTAGCTTTTCATCTTTTACTTTTCTTTTTCTATCATGTTTAGTTGTTTTTCACTCTTCCGGGTAGATGATTATGCTAGGTCTTATGGTATGCCTCATTTCTCTTCATATTATCCTAATTTTTCCAGCTGGCAACCGATGCAAAGAATAAATAATTTAATTATAATTGATAATCCACAAAGGAAAAGTTCAATTGCATCATTTGGGTGTGTAGTTGAACAAAACCAAAATACCTACGCACAAATATAGCAAGTTAAATAAATTTATTCATTTAAATTATAATAATTTTGCAAATATATTTTTCAAATAGTCAATTAATTGGCTGATCTACCGGTTTATTCCGAAACCAGTAAAAGATAAAACAGAGTAAAAGGCAAATCAACATGCAAGAAGTATCGCGTCCAATGTGTTCGTCTTTTACCGTTACCTGAGATCTTTAACGGGAGATGCAGAGAAAATTAGAGAGAAACAGAAATGTAGAGAGAAGTAAGACAGAGAGAAATCGAATAGTATATGCACAGCATCATATATAGAACGAGGTTTGGAGACAGAGAGACAAAGAGGAAATACTAAAAGGTTGCATTTAAAATTAAAAAATCATTGTCATATTTTCTGTGCGTCTTTTTTCTCCACATCCTTTTTCTCTTTCTTTTTGAAACATTTCATGCGATTTCCACACAATGTTTTGTGTATAGAGAGTGACGGTACATATTCACAAATGCCATCATGCTCGCAACATTATCTCCATTGCAACCTAACTCAGCTCTAATATGTCAAGAGTTCATTGTGAGAGTTTGGAATGTTGCTCGTTTTGCTCTGGATATCGTCTCTATGATAATACCTGAAACAATCTGTTGGATAAATTGAAAAGTTCTCTAAAAAATAATTATAAAACCATTGAAAGTGAATTACGATTGGGCATTTTGAATTAGGAATTTCCTATATTTTTTTTAAATCAATTGATCATTCATTGTCTTATCATTTACGGTGAGACGATCTATGTAAGAATGACTCAACGCCAGATATACAGTTGAAAAGCGAATAGATATAGACACAGAGTGAATTTATAAATATGTAATATTTCATAGTGATAACAAATGCGTCTAGATAAGCAGCCGGAATGAATGCGATTGGTCTGCGAAAATATTTATCATTATTTTTTTTTATTTCAGTCTCATCTTCCCGATAATTCCTATAAATCTATATCGATATAATGCATTATTATTACTTATTATATACTGAATAGTAATAATCGACGTATATATATCAACCTTGACAATCTTGTGTAATATTTCTCAACAGAACGAAAAAAGAAAAGTGACATTCCGTGTCTACATAGCAATAAGCCGACAATTTTCAAATCCCATTGACCATGCTGCACTTCTACTGCTTCCTTCTACACATCCATCAATTTGAGGCCACGAACAGTTCTCCTAATATATTATCATATACATATATAAACATGTGCTGACAAAAACTGTTACATGACTATCGAACAATTAACAGAGTCATGACAATCATGGATCCCACACATTCAGCCCAAATTTCCTTCATCCTGACAAAATTAATTCCACATTCTTCTTTCAAACTCTTTTATTTGAATGAAAAATGAATAAAAAATAAGCTGGACTTTTAGAGAGATATTAAGAATTTAAACAACTGGTTCCCTGTGGATTCAGCCTGATGAATCAATTGATCAATTATTCATTCATTCAATTCTTTAAACAAATATTTTTCTTTCACAGGATTTGTGACAATGGAGAATCAGCAAGTTTGGGTGCGAGACCCAAAAGAGGGTTTTATCATTGGCAAATTTACTGACATGGTTGACGGTGATGCCTTGATTGTTCCTTTAGACCGCAAGTATTCACAACGCACGTGCCCACTCGACGAGGTATATCCAGCCGGCGAGTACACCAAAGACGTCGAAGACAATTGCAAGTATAAATATAGGCATACGAAACCAGCCCACACATTTTCCATCCCTCTTTATATTCTCCTGTTTGATATACACATAAATACCCAGCTATATACCAATAATCCTATTGTTCATCAAGTCTTTGTTGAACAATGTAATTCACTTGGAGTATGATTGTTACAGGCGCTCTGATGTACCTGAATGAGGCGACGCTCCTCAACAATATACGCACCCGTTATTTCAAGGACAGAATATACGTGAGTACATTTTATAAATGAGCCACTTTATGTTTCTCTTAACTATTTCATCAATTATCCCACGTTTTTGAGATCAAATACTGAGCGTATTGTAGATTGTCGTTAAATGAGAAGGAGATAATGAAATGGGTAAATGATAATGATGCACGTATGTGATTATAATTTTTCATTCTCTTTCTTTGCCTGAAATGAAGATTAATTGATATCCAAGACTTTTACTTGGCTCACAGCAGATGCGTTCAACTCATTAAAAGAGTCCACTCCCACGTGTCAGATCTTAAACTGTGATTATGTATCATGATGAAGAAAAATGCTAGACGATTGATGGGATTTTATGTTTTATCATTCTTATTTTTTATTTTGTCTTTCATTTTCTTCGCAGACCTATGTTGCGAATATTCTCATTGCTGTGAATCCCTATTCACCAGTGAAGGATCTTTACTCGCCTCAAACTATCAAGTCATACCAGGGTAAATCACTTGGTGAAACGCCACCACATGTTTTCGCAATTGCTGATAAATCCTTCCGGGATATGAAAGTATTGAAACAATCGCAGAGTATTATTGTGTCCGGGGAATCGGGTGCTGGTAAAACTGAATCAACCAAGTATTTATTGCGGTATTTATGTGATCTTTGGGGATCGACGGCTGGACCGATCGAACAAAAAATTCTCGATGGTAATTGAATTATTCTCGTTTTTTCTTCTGATTCAACTCTTATTCTATCTTGAAATATTAATGCTTTATTCAAATTTGCAGCGAATCCTGTACTTGAGGCTTTTGGCAATGCCAAAACAAAACGAAACAATAACAGTTCACGTTTTGGAAAATTTATGGAAGTACATTTTGACAATAAATGCCAAGTTGTTGGTGGCTTTATATCGCATTATTTACTCGAAAAATCTCGTGTCTGTCTTCAAAGTCCTGATGAAAGAAACTATCATGTATTTTATATGCTGTGCGCTGGTGCACCAGCTGAATTACGTTCCAGACTTGGTATCACCAAACCGGATGATTTTCATTATCTTCGCAACGGTTGTACTCAATACTTTTGCAACAAAACATCTGAAAAGAAATTGAATGATGCGCAAAAGAGTCACAATCATACATCGATGGGTGGACTATACGACCCAATGTTGGATGACGTTAGCGGTTTTGATGGTGTTGATCAAGCATTCACGCGTCTCGGTCTCACTGAACAGGAACGAATGGAAATCTACACAATGGTAGCGGCAGTGCTCCACCTTGGAAACATTGTCTTTGAAGATAATCCAGAAGATACTAAAGGTGGCTCAAGAATAGCTGCAATCTCAGAACGTGCTGTTATAATGTCGGCTAAATTATTGGGCGTCGACCCAGAAGAACTGAGACAAGCGTTAGTATCAAAAGTGATGCAAACAAGTCGCGGAGGTATAAAAGGAACGGTCATTATGGTACCGTTGAAAGTTTACGAGGCGAATAACGCACGTGATGCTTTAGCAAAAGCAATTTACAGCAAACTTTTTGATCATATTGTTGCGCGTATAAATAAGAGTATTCCATTCAAGGCTTCAAGTTATTATATTGGTGTCCTCGATATTGCTGGTTTCGAATACTTCAAAGTAAACAGCTTTGAACAATTTTGCATTAATTATTGCAATGAAAAATTGCAGCAGTTCTTCAATGAACGAATTCTCAAATATGAACAAGAATTGTATGCACGCGAATCATTGAACGTACCAAAAATATCATACGCTGACAATCAAGACTGTATTGATCTCATTGAGTCCAAAACAAATGGTATATTCAGTTTATTGGATGAAGAATCAAAATTACCAACGCAAAGTTTTGCCCACTTCACAAGTGAAGTACATCGAACATGGAATGGTCACTTTAGAATAACATTACCACGTACATCAAAGTTGAAAGCACATCGTGAATTAAGAGATGATGAAGGTTTTGTTATCAGACATTATGCTGGTGGTGTTTGCTATCAAACAAATCAATTCATTGAGAAGAATAATGACGCTTTGCACGCATCACTTGAAGGATTAATACAAGAGAGTAGTAATAAATTTTTGCGCACACAATTTGCTCATTATTCGAGTCAAAAGGGGAAGTTGACATTTATAAGTGTTGGTAGTAAATTTAAAACACAATTGGCTGAACTTATGGATAAATTGAAAAGTAATGGAACAAATTTTGTTCGTTGTATTAAACCAAATAATGAAATGGTGTCACATAACTTTGACGGCAGCAGTATTCTTGGTCAATTACGTTGCTCTGGAATGACATCAGTTCTTGAGTTAATGGAACACGGTTATCCGAGTCGTGTACCATTTCAAGAGCTCTACAGTATGTATAAAACATATCTACCACCAGAATTGGCCAACCTTGAACCAAGATTCTTTTGCGAAGCATTATTGCACAGTTTGAAATTGAACAATAAAGATTTCAAATTCGGTATAACACGTGTGTTCTTTAAACCTGGAAAATTTGCCGAATTCGATCGAATAATGAAATCTGATCCAGAGAATTTGAAGAAATTGGTTGCTAATGTTAAAAAATGGCTGCTCAAATCGCGATGGAATAAAGTACAATTCTGTGCGTTATCTGTTATCAAATTGAAAAATAAAATTATTTATCGAAGAAATCATCTTATCGTAATCCAAAAAAATGCACGTATGTTTATCGCTAAAAAGCAACATCAACCGCGGATCAAAGGTATTATCAAAATACAACACCTGAAAAGTCAGCTTATCGGAATGCTGGAGATAGCAAATCAATTGAAAGACGCGAGGACTAAGAGCATTGATGACATCAAGAACTTACAATCAGAATTGGAAGTCACTATCGGAAAGATTAAGGTAAGAAAATGATTTCCGAATTCTGTCAACCTTTTTTTCTGATGTTATAATTACATTGACATCAATTGTATTCATTTTTCGCATAGAGGGATCCAAAAATCAAAGCAGCAGAGATCGATGCGTTGTACACGAAGTTGACCAATGGTGTGAATAAACAAATGTGTAATCTTCAAGATCTTGCGAAACAGCAGAAGATTGCTGAAGAACAGGAACGTTTGCGCAAAATCCAACAGGACATAGAACTAGAAGAGAGACGGAAAATAGAAGAGTTAGCGAAGAAAAAAGAAGACGAAGAAAATCGTCGTAAAAAAATTGAAATAGAGGCGAGGAGAAAAACTGAAGAAGAACAAAGACGAAGACAAGAGGAGGAAGATAAAAAAACCGCTCTCGCACTCCAGGTGAATAACCTTCGTCTTCTTCATGATATTTTCTTAACATTCGTTTGGCTTTTACGCGTTGTAAGTATTCAATTTATTGATCCTCTGAAGGTGCAATTGGAGAAAGAAGCCATGGAAGAGACTCACTACCGTGAGCTTATGGAGCAAGAGCGACGAGATCACGATTTAGCTGTTCGTTTGGCCCAAGAATCCAACGGATTGGTTGAGGATTCACCACCTCCTATTCGAAAGTGAGTTTTTTCATTACTATTTTCTTTTCTCATCAATTACTTTGACAACCTTGCTATTAAACAGACATACAAGTGTTTATGCTTGTACCTGCTGCGTGAAAACATTTCACATATTGTACAAAGAAAAAATGTAAGAAACGAAATAATGTTCACACAATTCACACTCCAAAATTTTATTGTAATTGCACAGTGGCTCAGACGTGCGGGTTACTACGACAAACAACAACAGGCTCAACAGGTACCAAAACTATTCAGGGTCTTGAACATTGAGTGCCTTATACAACTCACATCTGTTCTAACCAATCTCAAGTCTTCTTTAGGCAATAAAATATTTCTTTCTTCCCATCATTTCATATAGTGAATATTTTTTTAGTTCCTGCATGCGCATCTTTTTCTCTTCCTTCTGTCAGTATCTCTGTCCAGAAAATTTCTCTTTATTTGAAAAAAAATTTTGAGTCAATAATAATTTGACATGTACCGGTTGATTCAATGGTAGTGCATGAAATAAAAGGAGCAATATTCATGCAATTTTTTCCATTTTATTACTAACGGTGAATTTTATTGTGGCAAATACAGGTCGGAACAAGTTCGAAATCACCAGGCAATGATGACCAACAAAAAATACGATCTTTCGAAATGGAAATATTCAGAATTACGTGATGCGATCAATACTTCATGTGACATTGAATTGCTAGAGGTAATGTCCTTCATTTCCATCCAAACATCTTCTGTTGATAAATTACACACGCATTAAATTAAATTTTTTTCATAGGCATGTCGTCATGAATTTCATCGCAGACTTAAGGTTTATCATGCGTGGAAAGCACGAAATCGTCGGCGCACAACGATGGATGAAAATGAGAGAGCACCACGTTCAATCATGGAAGCAGGTAAAAATCAACATATCTACTATTTGAATGACACAAATACATTTATTATCAGCTTGTCATTTTTTTTCCTTCATTATTTTGTTGCCTTTTATTTTTTCAACACATATAGCTGCAAAGTCGCCTCGTAATCCATTGAAACAGCAAATCGTCGAGTCATCGCAGCGTTTCTTCCGTATTCCCTTTGTTCGTCCAAGTGCCAATGGCCAAACTGATAATCCAAACGCTGGTGGAAAGCGTGGATGGTGGTATGCACACTTTGATGGCCAGTACGTGGCTCGACAGATGGAATTGCATCCGGACAAACCACCTATACTTCTTGTTGCCGGTATGTAATTTGAAATTCAACGCTTCATAGGATAGATGTAATGACAAAGCTTCTATCAAATGCATATAAATATATATTCACATAAAGATCGTGAGGAAAAGAATTAAAAAAGCAAAATTATTATCCTGTAGGAATTGACGACATGCAAATGTGTGAATTGAGCTTGGACGAGACCGGTTTGACGCGGAAAAGAGGCGCTGAAATTCTTGAACATGAATTTAATCGTGAATGGGAACGTCACGGTGGAAAGCCGTACATAATTCCGAGTGATCGCACGAAGTGAACTATCCAAAAGTTAAATTTGATTATTGAAATAATTCGCTTCTTCAAATTTATAATATCATAGTTAGCGCTATTAAACATATGTAGCGATTGTTCATAAAACAAATTCTCATTATTGTTATCCTTTTTCATTCACCTTGTTGCTTCTTCGTTTTCACATTCCTATATTTTGCAGGCACATAAAAAGTATTCCTCATTCGTTTATTTCATTTTTGGCTGATTAGTAATCGAAGTATTTCTAAGAGAATATGTCGAAATGGTTTTTCGGAACGCTGCGCGTATTTGAACATTGATGATTATTATCGGTATTCAGAATATTAATAATAAATTGCAGCCTAACTGATTAGTTATTAGATACGCGTCTTATATATCTATTCGTTATAGTGAGGGTTAAATATGTGATTATGAAAATTAGTATACTATTAGCATAATGCATTGTGCGAATTTATTAAAACTAATAAAAAACAGTTTCACATTTTCACATATATTATTTATTTTTCCTATGATTCAATTGCATTTAAGCTGTCCCGGTGGTGGGTGGAACCCATCCACCAAATGTTTTTTCCAACTCCATTGCCACTGCTAAACATAGCCTGTCATTATTCGGTGTAGCAATAACCTGGGATAGAAAATATTTGTGAGTTATTGAAATTTTCTCCTATACCAAAAAAAGGCAAAAATTGCATTACTTGGAATCCGATGGGTAAACCATTTCGATTCAACCCCATTGGCACGTGCGTTGCAGGTAAACCCACAATATTACACAGAAGGGAAAACACACCAGATGTCATTGGAAGAATTACTTCACCGATTAAAGGCGAAGCAATTGGGAAAGTTGGATAGAAAAATACTCCATCGTCGCCCAACATTTCCTGTTGATGCATAATGATACCGAATTCCAATATCGAAACTGTAGAAAACATAAAATAAATCCAAAATACTCACGCGGAGTTGATTTTCAATTTCTATGAGCTTTTCGTAATATTTGGCTACATGAGATTTCGGCGTAAATGCATTCACTTGCTGTATCAATGCCGTGAGTATCGCTGGCTTCGAATATTCAGAACGTCCTATCATTGATTTCATTAATTCCCGGAATGCGTTTACCTTTCTCTGTTGAAGTAAATCGACTAACAATTATACAGTACCATCTCTTTAAATCAATTGTGAAGAGAAATTCCCTCCAATTATACCTGTTTATTATCAGGATCAATTAAAATCTGTGGAATGTTTGGCGTATCGAGTAACAATAATGCCAGCATCTCACAAGTCTCTGCCATTTTTGGTATCGGTGCCTGAAAAAAATATCAGCAAAAAAAGACATTCAGTTATTAATAGATCATCGATTCATAAACTATAATCACTGCGTATTACCTTGTTAACTTTTGCTCCACGTTGTTCAAAATGTGTTGCCGCTTGACGAATCGCATTTCGAATTTCTCTCTGAACTGTTTGACACCCATAATTTTGTTCTATGTGTTCCATATAAAATACCTTCAACTTAGACACGTCCACTGGTTCATCCAGCCGTAAATTTTGTTTACAACCATTCGACATTACTTTTATCGCTGCAAGAAGATCTTCCGCGTAACGTGTCATAGGACCAAGTACCAAATATTTCTGGAATTCTTTACTGTCAGACATAGGATAGTGACCCTTGATTGGAATTATTCCTAATGAAAAACCAGAATATTAAGAAAGAAAATAATCTGAGGATAATTATCGAAGATATCTTAGGAGCTTTCATGTCACCTGGCGATGGTTTGTGACCAAAAATTCCACTGAACAGCGCTGGCACTCTGATAGATCCAGCAATATCTGACCCAATACCAATCAATGAACCACCAGCACCTATTAAAGCACCCTAAAAATACATCAAAATATTTCAAATAAATTCTCGTTATTTAATTGCACAAAAAACATTGAACAACGAGTTGAATCGATAACTCACTTCGCCTCCAGATGATCCACCAGCCGAGTGTCGTCCATCATAAGGATTCCGTGTCGTACCATAAATCAAATTTGTCGACTCATATGTTGCACAAAGTTCTGGTGTATTCGTTACACACAGTGGAATTGCACCAGCAGCCTTCATACTTTGAACTATTAAACTATCCTCATCAGCCTTCAATCCTGCTTGTACTTTAGTGCAACCGGTATAACTAAGACCTTGACAATTGAAACCAGAAATGATTAAAAATATTCAAACAAGAATAGCCGAATAATTAATCAATTTTTTCCTCCATCATCATCACCGCTCGAGGAAATAAAATCACGGTAATAATTCATACCTTTGAGCTGACAACACTCCTTCACTGTGATAGGCACACCAAAAAAAGGCATTTGACCTTCAAGTTGCGTAATCGTAATTTCACCAAGCGCCAACATTTTATCACACTGTCTAGCATCCTTCAATGCCGCCTCGAACCGATTGTCAATAACTGCATTTATGAATGGATTCACTTCCTTGATGCGTTTAATGTATGTCTCCACAACATATTCACTTGAAATCTTAGCAAATAATTTGTCTAATTAACAACTACCACTGAATTATCAATGTCCATTTGAAAAATTAATAATTTTTTCATTTCTATCTCATAACAATTATGTTTTCTATTCATTCCAGTGTTGAATCAATACCACTACGAAGAAGTGGTAACATCATATATGTATTAATCATTATTAAATATTTACCTTATTCATTTTTTCTTACCTCACCATGTCGTATTTTCTTTGCTAATTGTACAGCACTTATATTCAATAATGGATCATTCCCAGGTGGAATTTTTGGTAGTCGCGAACGATTCCGAAGCCAAAAATATGGTTTTAATAAAGCAACTAATACTACCGACAGCCACGATGCAACGCGCAGTGTCCACTCCATCCTGCATAATTATTCATAAAATAATTAATCAATCGTATCACATTATTTGCACTTTGGCAACCGGTTAATTGTTAAATCAATATAAATATTATTCGAATAAATTTGTCTATGAATATACAAGCATATTAAAGTTTTAATTTCTATGAGTTTCCAGTCCTTATTCACGAATGCATTAGGATGGTGAGAAAGAGAGAACAGAACTATAGGAAATTCAATGAGTACTCGCAATTGATTTATATAAATCTTTTTTTTTTTCCTTTACTTCTTTTCGTAAATAAAACGTGACAGTAATGCGAAACGGTCCCAAATGCGTTTTCTTTTGCTATGCAACCATGATGTGGCTTCAAGTATACTTGAATAGGCGATAAAACCAATTGCGGTGGCCCGAAAGCGAAATCGATCGCATAAGTGAAGAAATCGATGACGATGTTGCGCTCATATAACAGACAGTAAATCCTCATATCATTATTTATGCTCAATATTTTAATTGAAAAATGTTATCCAAGAATGATTTTGTAATTGATTATTCGAAGTTATGTATTCTTATCTTTTTTCAACTTAGTCATAACAGTCTTATAAATTAATACTGTAGACGTATCACCCTTTATGATATCTTCTGCGGTTGGCTAAAGTTAGATAAAACAGAGATAAAACCATTGACCGGGACAGGATATTATAATAATTGCAGTCCCGGGTGTAACATATGTGTCCGTACATAAAGTAATGTTTCTTACGGTAAGTTGTTTTTTACGATGGTCTCACTCACGTATTCTTATGGACATTTATGGGCTGTTGGAAAATAAATATTTAACCCGAATACCAAAGGAAATTACGAGAGTCTACCATACAATTTTATGTTTAACTTACTTTCGATATTCAAACGTTCATTTCCTGGATTTTTCCTTTTTTTTTTTCATTGTTGAAAATAGTCTGTTCAATATTAGAACGTTACTTCAATGTTATGATGTTTAATTTAAGACTATTTTACTATTCTCCTCACGCATATAAACAGATTATAATAGCGCTTTTACATCGTCCATGACAGTTGATTTAACGACAGACATTATGTGAATAACATACTGATTAATTAAGAATAGCAATATGCATATTTATTCGTATCTTATAGGTCAAGCACATTCTTATCATCAAAATGATTAACGCACTGGTAAATTTGAAGTCTACTTATATGAAAATATTTAACATTGAAGATGAAGTGAATATGTAATTGGAATTTAATTCACTACAACGCACTGATTTTTCTTTTTTTATTTTGTATTATAAATAATGAGTTGTCATGAATTTAAGAATAAACATAATTTTTTGATATACTAATGAAAATTACCGGTGGGTAATTTGCACTGTCATGATTCAAGACTTAGTACAATCAACATTAGAATTAACTGAAGAGAAATTGTAAATACTTACTTGATACTTTAATTAATTCCAAGTCATAAAATCAGCGCAAACAGAAGTAGAATATTATATAAAATCACACTGTTGATTTAATTGTGAATATTCTGCACTGAGCAATTGAATAATAACAATTTTCACAACGATTATACAGAGCGATGATTTCCGTGTTGAGACGTACGTTCGTCAGCTACGATGCCTGGACCACAAGTGTAGTTGAAGTAACGTTAAAACGCTGCTTCTGTGTCGACTAGCGACACAGTCTAGCGTTCTTAGGAATATCTGGCTCAACAGTGGCCGATTCTTTTTGATTAGATTTTCACCTTCAGAATGTGAGAAATCCAATTCTCACACAATAAAAAAGTGCTACAATATTACTCGAAAAGTCAATAATGCAAAGAAGTCACCGACACATCGACCCAATTGCCTTTTTTTCTGAATGTTTCAATGAATTTGCAATTAATTTTCACACGAATTCCATGTACAAAACATTTGCTGTTGTATTTTTGCATTAACTGAATTTCAATAAAAATTTACATATTCATGCATAAATAAATTCCTCACATTTTGCGTCGAGTTCAATTTATCAAAATCACCAGCAGCTGTATTGATAAAAATAACTTTACTTTTGATGATAGTTTTGTGAATTTGCATGGATCGATGAGGAACACGACGAAAATCAAACGAGAATAGTACAAATTGCGGAAAAATTTGTTTGATGATCCATTTGATTACGTGAAAGAAAATAAAACGATTATAGAAATGTATTTACAGTAGTGGACCAGTTATACATGATCTTAAACAATCTGAACAGGAATGTGCATCGCGAGTTAATTAGATTCAGATTACTATGTAATGATATGTGTTATATATTCCAATGACGGATGAGATTGAAATTAATTATTGATGAATTCAGCGTTGGAAAATCTTTGCTATATCTTGATGTAATTTTTATTATCAATCAAAGTTTGATATTTTTTAAGCAAATTTATATACACAATAATAAATAGAATACGCAATCATTCCAGCTAGCAGAACCAAAGGAGTATAATGTCGAAATGCTCACATTTCCAGTTATGAAGAAAAATTTTCTGCAATAGTATATAATTGAATATTATTTGCAGACACGCATCGCAAATGCAATATCGTGATGACCAATTATATGTATTTCCTACTTTTTCCATGAGTTTTCATCATCATTATTACATATGAGCGATGTATATGAAGTACCGCTGAACCCGCAACGGACTCTTCATTCAATCATTCGAATTATTTGTACAAAAATTACCTCTGATTAGGATTTTGAATATGATTTCCTTAATTTTTTTGCATTTCAATTTGTCATACCACCGCATCATTTCTTGACGGTTCCTGCCATCCACCGAAAGCTCTTTCTATTTCTTGCGCTACTGCTATTGTCAGATGATCACGACCTACGTTACCAACAATCTATAAGAAGATTAAAAATTATTATTTAAATATTATGAATTCACATATGAACTTGTTAATCTCTTCTGTTTGAATTTATCTTATTCATTAACGTTACCTGAATCCCTATGGGTAAGCCCTGTTTGTTTAGTCCTACTGGGCATTGAGTCACAGGCAAGCCAATGGAATTGAAAATCATCATGTAAGATACATCAGCAATTTTATGAAAAATTTCGTATGGATAATGCGCGGCTGATGAAAATGTCGGACAAATTAGTACTCCATCATCGCCTAGTAGTTCCTGTATATAAAACGAAATTGCAATTTAATAAGTCGATTCATTTACAATTTGAAGATGGAAATTATATGAAATTTCGTCGTCACCTGAAATTGTCGTCGTATCGCATCATTTTTTTCGTGCATTAAATCAAAGTAATTCCTTGGTAATTTTTTACAGACTTTTTTCAATGCCCCATAAAAAATATTGGTAAATATATGAGGTGACATACCACAGATGTATTTCAATACTTCCACGGTAACACTCTTCCACTCCTGATAATTAAAAATATATTAATTACACATTTCAGACTCCAGTTAAAATTGCAAGTAAATTAAATAAATTATTTCATGTATTTACTCGTGGATTTGATCCTTTCTTATATATCGTATCAACTCCATCCAACTCTAATAACATTGTGACTCCTGCTTCGAATGCATAAGTTAAATCGCTTATTTCTGCCTGAAAAAAATTAATTGGAAATAATCAAAATTTTATCACCGGCAATGTTATTTTCATTCCTAATCCAATTCATTAATTTTGTACCTTTCGTACTGGGACTTTGAGTACATTCTCGAAATGATTAACGAGTTTTCGAATACTAGCAAGGATTTCAGAATCAATTGCATTCACCAAATGCGATGTGAATCCCTCCATATAAAAGAATCTTATATTACTCAGTTGCACCTGTAAAATTTTGTATTGTCATTCATGATGAACAAAAATATTGTTTCTCAATAAAACAAAGTCTTACATTCTCATCAAGTTGAGTAATCGCCTCTGGTTGAATCATTGTTTTCAAGAACATTGCAAGATCTTGAGAGTATCTAACCATTGGTCCCATTGTAAAAAATGCAGCCCAAGTATCATCATCACTGTCAGGCATGTGTCCATTAATAGATACCAATCCTTGAAATCATCAATAAATTGATAAAAAAATACAATGAAAACATAAAATACTTTCCCACAGTACAAAATTTTCTACACTTCATTACCTGGAGTGGGTTTGTGACCAAATACACCGCAAAACATTGCTGGAAGCCTTGCAGAACCGCCAATATCTGATGATATACTGAGTAGAGATGCCCCTGAGCCCAACAGTGCGGCCTACATCCATAAACAATCAATGTGTAAAGCAAATATAAATTATGTACCAAAGTTCTTCCAGACCCAACAATTCAGAGAATCTGATCATTGCCAAGAGAAAGTGCTAACAATATCTTCACACAACCAATTTCAAGTAGAAGAAAAAAGTGAAATACAAAAAAAAATTCAATGGTAATTGACGCCACCACTTTCTCATTGTTCGACGGAAATGATCTTTTATTATTATCTTCTAGTATTTCCTCGTTCAATTCATTCGATAATGTGCAATTATCATTTCCGTCTCTTTGTTTCATTTTTATCCTCATTTATCAAGTAACGTATTTTATATAAATGAATCTGAAATAAATACCTCACCGCCAGAAGAACCACCAGGTGTTCTTCGTGTGTCATATGGATTCCATGTTGTGCCAGTCACGTTATTAAATGTCTCCCAGCACATACACAATTCCGGTGTATTACTGACAAGCAACGGAATTCCACCAGCCATTCGTACACGCTTCACTGCATCAGCATCCTGATGTGCGATTACTGGATTTTTAATTTTATGTCCAGCATTATGACTCATTCCTGTAACGAAAGGATAAGAGGAATATAATAAAGGAAAAATAAAACAAATGTTTACCTGGAATTGGAAAAGTCTATTAGCGGATGATGTCAATGCTAATGAAAATTAATTATCATTGAGCTAAGTTCAATGACGTTCCCACTATACGTCATAGTCTCACGTATATGCAATTAGCTTTACATTTGGAATAAAGTACACTGACCGACCAGTTATCTTATTGTCAATTTAATAAGATTTAACTTTTCATTTCCACCGCTCTCAATATCAGACTGAAATGATCTCTTGACCTGTTGTTGAATTCAATCAACTGTTAAATATTGTCTTAAGAACATTTTGCATGATTAGAGATGTAATTGAATAAATCAATGGGATTTGTGGGGAGCACTCAACAGGATACATCAAGACTCAAATGGAAACGTGTTCAGACTCAATACAAATCAAAGTGCCTTGAACACTTATCGGATTCCCAATACTATGTTTTCTCTTCTGAGATATGATGAAGGAAAATAATTTGATTCTTAACGGATAATTTCATTCCAATGAAAATAATTCTAATTTTCCTAGTAACATCCATGGCATCATTTTTCCTTGTAGAGTTCTCAAATATGACACATTATTTTTAGTATTGGATCCCTTCACAATCGAGGAAAGTGTCAAGCGGAAGTGAAACATTTTTTCCATTTTTTTTTCTTTTCAACGTAGTTGACATAGTTGACCTGAATGCAAATGAACAATTGGACGTGATTGGACTCAACAAACTTTCTATACATATATACCCGCATTACGGAAGTGAAATGTTTCGCTGTAATATAAAAAGGATTATTCAACTTTATTTGAAATGAAAAATTCACCTTTAACTGCAATGCTCTCTTTGACCGTCACGGGTATTCCGAGCAACGGTGTATCATTAGCCAATGCTTCCTCTGTCTTAACTCCAGAGCGCACAAGTCGATCAACCTCACGTGCTTCTTCAAGTGCAGCATCGAAACGATTTTCCACCGTTGCATTTAATATGGGATTTACTTCTTTACATCGCATTATATAAGCCATCGTGATTTCTTCACTGCTTAACTATAAAACAAATATAAATCCATATTTATATACATTTTCAAAAAATGTATTATTCATATACTGTATTTCACCTTTGAATTAATTATATATATTCAAAGAAAGAAACAAATAATAATACCAAAATGAAAATATATTTTGTCACCTCTTGTCGACGAATTTTACGTGCTAATTCACTGGCTGGTATCAACAATAATTTATTCATTATTGGTGGACATTTCTTTGGATTTTGTAATGCTCTAATCCATACGAATGGTGCCATAACCGAACGAACGAGAAACGCTAGCATTTTTATGAATATCTTCAATGATGTGTTAAATAGTTCCTGAGGAACAGAAAAAAAAATAGTAAAATTAAATATTTCATCATTGGTGTACTCAACACGTATTTGCCATTATGTGCAAAGTTTTGTTTGAATATTCAGAGTACACTTTAGCTACAAGAAACTCAACAAATTCATAATTTATATATGTTTGGATAGTTATTAGACAAAGTGAATTTACAGGAACCGTCAATATCATTGGAAAATAATTGGCGAGTGCATTGGGTCAAGGTTCCAATACATCATTTACACGATTTGCATTGCATATTTTACCATTTACACTATATGTACTTATCAATTTTTTTTTTTCCATGAAATGATTCTTCGATTTATGCATTCTCACTTGATGATTGCACGCGAGGCAATTACAATAGGGAATATGAAATAACTTATCTTATATGGATATTTCCGATTGCTTATGAAATGATTTTGTTGATAGATTCACTCACCGATGAAGAAAATCGAACATGACTGTAAAGCACTGTCAAAAATGATAATGCCAACTCCATTTTTTTCTTTATATTTCCTATTTATTTTATCGCACAAATAATACTTGGATTCAACGACAATTTCAGAAAAATTTACTTCCAAAATATTTCAAATGAAATTAAAAGTTTCCAATGATATAATCTCATGCGCGACGACCTCATTAATGAATTACAACGCGTTCTATTGACACTTTTCTCAGTTGCTACTTCTTATTTAAAATGTTTACACTTTCACACGTGTGAATGTGATGAACGAAAATTTCACATCACGTGTTTGTATTTTTAATAAAATAGCAATTTTAAATTTGAAGAAATAGGGAGAATCACTTCTATCACTGATACAAAAGGATTTGATACAAATTTAATTGGGAAATTGGCAATTGTTGCTGATTCAAACGGGTTTTCCATGCACAGGTAAACAAAAATGAAAGTCGAGTGTATTTGACTTCCTATCACATATTTCAATGCCACTGGTTATAAGTGGATTAGAAGAAATAAAATTGGAAAAGATATTAAAAATAATACGAGTGCACACAAACATAAATGTTAATACAATACATAAAATCAATTCAAGAGAAATAGATAGTTGAGGAAAATGAGTATCCAATTGCTTAAGCAATTGCACTATAAAATACACAGCGATATTTTTTGATGGACCGATCAACTGATACTAAACTCATGTAGCATGTTGTTAGGATATTTAAGAAGAGCCAAGGGTATATGTTCGTGCGTTTATGAACAAAGTCCCAAAGGTGGGAGGACATGAAGTATTTAGCAAAACGATGACAAGAGTTCATAAATGTACATATGTAAGAGTACGTCATGCGCCAATGCGAATTGTAAATTGTTGGTTTCTACATGCAAAAGTTGTTATATACCAGTGAGAGTAAATAATCATACAGTCAATGGATATAGGAAGAGAAAAAAATATTGTATGTAATATTTTGAGTCGACATTGAAGGACATTGAATGACTAAACTCATGAAAAGAAATGAAAATGACATTTGTTTTTTTTTACTTTGCAATTGTTGATCTATCATAAAATTATGATTTGTTATTTTATATGCGAAACGATCAAGAAGTTTCTATTTTTTGTTTGAATATATTCATAGACATCAGCAAGAATCACAGTCAATCGAGAATGCAATTTATATTTCAATGTAATTAAATAGAATTAAAATCAAATTTGACAGATGTCATGTAGACATCTATGTAAAAAGAATACAAAATTATGCATTTTTAAATTTTGTTATACCATCAATTCCGCATTAAGAAAGTTTCACATTTCATTTTTTCATTGTTGGGATACAAGAGAAATTTTTATTTACATTCTCTGTTGTCTTTTCTTTCTTTCTGCAAATTATATCGCTTGTTAAATGTAATTAATCAGACATGAGTCTAATAATCTATCCTAAATCAAATACAATTTGTGCATCAAACATGACAAGTCGAGACCTATAATAGTTACAGACTATAACTGATAACGTGTGCAAGCGACAATATCTGGCGACTTCTAGGAAAAATAATAAGTAAATCTGTGAAATCGATAAGAATATTCAAGAGAGACAAGGTGAATTGGATTCACATGTCAAGCCATCACATTAAATACTACAAGAATAAAGAAATACGACAAAATAGTCCAACAATCGAGTGCAACAGAACAACTTCAAATTTGCTTAAAAAAATAAAACTCCCTGCATATATTTTATGTTTTTAATATATTTGAATGTCATATTTAATGACATCAATTGTGAATCAGCAAGAACAAATTAACAATTCATATTTGCAGTATGGAAAATTCATGAGAAACATCAAAAACTAACAAACGCCACTGTAATTTACTTCTTTTTATATTCTTTACACTCATTCACTTCCTCACCGAAAAAATTTTTGGATATCTGATCTGACTGTTAATATTTTGTTTTCAATTTTTTTTTTGCATCTATATCATCAACTTATTAATATTCATCCGTCTCATTGAACATTAGTCTTGACACTGACATAAAGAGAAACTATACAACGGAATGAGTTCAAAAGTATTCCAGCGCGTATGAATATTCCGATAATATATGTACCACGATTTGTCTCAAGTTTATTTTACACAAATACGTTGGTTCAGTGTCGAATATACAAAAGAAAAAGATGCCAGTGAATTAGACTCAGAGATGATCTATGCGACATACGCACATGACACAAACCACAAAATATTAAGTTGACCATGAATAGGTTCAAAAGAATTCATTGTTAATTTTATTTACCGCTTATATCTGACCAACTTATTCATAACCAATGCATACATGTGAATATACATCAATGGATCACCACGTGAATGTTGTTTACTAAAAATTAAATAGTCTCTGCAGATGCTCCAACGCAGTAAATGTATATGACTATTCGTAATTCCAACAGTACATTCATATCTGACAATTGTCAAGTTCAAATCGCTGAATCCTCCAAATTTATTTATTTTAAAGAACAAAATTCATTGTCAACTTTTTCTTCTTCTTTCTTTCAATTTCAACTCACCATTTTAATTTCTTTGCCTTCCATGCTGGAATGTGAATTCATACAGTCAGATTGTTGGCAGAATTCAAATTAACTGCCGATGAAATACGAATTAAAATGTCGTGCCCCACTTTTCTCCTTTCCACCTTTTGTACTTTTTATTGCGCTTTCCACCTGTATTTTACTATGATGATTCATTTCCACTACGTCACTGAATAATTAATTCAAATTTCCTTCCATTCTTAATAATTTGACAACTTTTGAATTTGACTTTCACTTCATTTGATGGTTTCGCTTTTCCCGAGCGTATAATATTCATATGAACTCATTTATGATATGACTAATTGAATGCTATCTATTAAATTTTGTTAAGAGAGCTCAGTAGAGTGTGTAAGACAAAAATCTGTAAGGAGTGAATTAAGAAGAGTCATAATGCTGAAGTATACGGATTGAATGTAGTTATCCGAACCCGGTGAACATATAACAACGACTGTTGAATTCATTGTGGTCAGGGGAGAAAACGCGTTCTCTATCAGGTTATATTATCTGAATGAGTGGGGCAGTAGTTAACATTGTCGGAAACAAAACGTTTCCTTGGCTTCATTCACGTGCTTCTATATGCATCTTGTGATTTTCATCACGTTGTACTTTTATATACCACAATTATTCATGATTTGATTCACAACATTCATAAACGAATACTATTATTCTACAATTTATATTTCAATTCTCGTTCACATGATTTAATTTATTACAATTGAATTTCGCTATTCATATTTATGTTAAGAACCGGAAAGAAAAAAAAACAAATGCTGAAAACTAATTTCTTCAGCTTGTCAATTTTTTTCTATTGGTTGACATATTTAACTTGTATCCTACCAAAACGAATTAGTAGGATCGAAAAAAAACAGAATCAGATATGTCGAGCCGTTATTTTATTTGAGAAAAATACTATTTACATTGCACAGATATTATCACTGAAATCGTTAAAGCGAAGTAGTAACGATTAGGTTTTTCACAGAACAAAAAGAGCAACGTGGCACTCACACGTTGACATTGATTAAATCATACGGATGAAATTAATTTGTAATTTGTCTATCGAACGCAATCTCAAGAGAGTACAAATTGAATAAGAAAATATTATCAATTCATATTCTGCACCATATGATATAACACATCCATTATCAATAACGCTTAAACCCACGAGCACAATTTTTTCGTTTCTACTTTTTTTAATAGAAAATTATAATAATAACGAATCATCGCAATTTATAGATTTCAGATTATGCATTCAATCATAATTGACGAAAGAGAGCGGAAAAATTCGTGAAGCGTTTCTTTATCATGGTGTAATTGTGTAAATGTAAGCGAACCACGCATCATATTATTTATGTCTTATTTGTTGCATGAATGTGAATATTATAATGAAGTTTCATTTCACACCAAAACTGTATATAATGAAAAATGTATTGAAGTGAATGGTTTTAATCGTTATTATGTGCAAAATTGCAACAATGCTCAAATCAAAAATGAAAGTGATCACTTATCAAGGAGCACTCCACGCCATTATGCAATCGTCCTTTTTCCCTTCACTTTTTTTAAGTACTGGATACAATATAGAAATCCGCATGTTTACTTATTATTTTAATGTACGAGATTATGTTTTTCATTTGTATTTTCTAATACTCGAATGAAAATATTCGAGATTGTTCATGTAGGCCCATGTGCTTCTACAATTTTTATCATATCGTTAAAAGCTGTAGAAGTACATTTTTGGGAACGTAGAACTCTCGATTGAATATATAAATAGAGTATCCAACGATATTTTCTCATGCGAATTTTTATCGAAAAATTGCTCGTCTGCAAAAGCTTTTGAATATATAAAATATAACCATTTTTTCTTCCTTTTCCTAAATTTCCAGTACATTCGAAATGTCGTAACATGCACAGTTGAAACTCGGAATTATTTCGTTTGTTTTTTCTTTTTTTTTTTGTCATGACTTTAGATATACATGCATATTGGGTTTAATATAGTTCTCCACATTGTATTTCATTTGAGGGTTTTCAATTCTTTTGGTACGTACTCTTTTATTATTCTATTTAATGAAAACCTAATCCAATTTGATCTTTAAAATAGTTGTGAGAAATGTAAACTCACAACTGATCTATGAATAAAAAGACGAAAATAAAAAAGCAGTAAATATGAGGCGAGCATGAACTGATATCAAAGAATCGTTCTACCAACGCTAATTTTCTTTTCTTTTCCCTTTATGGTGAACTCACCATAAATAGACATCCGGATCTTATCTGAATGTAAATTCAATTTCAACGATGCGCATTTCTTGTGCATGACGTTCAAAGAATAACTCTCAGACTCATTTTCTTTTCTATACAATATTTATATAGCTAATTTGAATTGATATGATTGCGAACTAACAATAATCAGTAGTTAAAACGAGAAAAAAAATTATATAAAATGAGAAATAGTTCCAAATACCTCCACAGAATGATTCAACTTCCTTCATTTAATATCAAATAATCTAAAAAAAAAAAACAAATGAAAACTCCAATGAACTATAGAGAGAAAGAGAGAGAACAAAAGAGAGAATAAAAATGGAACACAAATAGAGTCAATAAATTATAATAGGATATATACTCTTTTCGATATCGATTAAAACATAAATTACGGATAAAACGCCCTAAAACATACTCCTATATATTTTACAAGAAAAGAAAACAGCATAACTGTCTGTTGCTAAGACTATAGTATTCGTTAATTGCTATAAAACTTTCAACTATCATACGTTCGGCTTAAAAGCTATATGCAAAATTTTCATGTTTGCATTTACGGATTTTTGTGATTTTTGTTGGCTTGCATGAAGCTCCCTTTTTTCTTTTTGTGCGACAGCATCAGGTATTTTATATTTGACAACCTACCATTTTTGCTTGTAAAACAAAGCTGAATAATTCGCCTACCTGCTATTCAACTGAACGGTATATTGGATAATAATGTCGTGTAGCCAGAGTGTGACAGTGCAGGCGACAATTCTTTGGAGGAGTAATGACGTTTTGTTTTTTTTTCGCGAAAACAAAAAAAATATATAAAAAAAATAAATAATTAATTGTTCATCGTGCTTCTTTTGCAGTTAACTTTTCAATCAACTCTTGCAATGGTGCCAGCTCTCGTCTCTCGATTAAATTGAACTCCTGTAAATATTTCAACAGTTAAAGTTCAATGCAGAAACAAAACATTTATAATAATAATAATTCCAATTTGTCTGTAATTATTACCTGAACGAAAAAAATGAAGTGTTTGAAAGACGTATTTAAATGCGCCTCCTCGCCTAATTGAACCACCTCACTAAAGTGTTGATGATATATGTGCGCATAGACTCGAAATAGTCGTTTCAATATTGTTTTTGCAATAGAGAGAAAATTTTTTGGAAACGGAACACCTACAAATCATCCAACCAATTATCCAACGAGAAAAATACATTTAATGGCGAGTAAATATTGAAATTAATCGATCTTTCTTCTCTTTAAGAGAAACTTGCCTATTTTAGATGGGAAAAGTGTCTCGTCATCTAATTGATCCTGGACCCAAGTCATCAAATAATCAATGTATTTAGGAGCCGAACATTTGATTGGTTTTTTAACCGTATGACCATCTGCCCAATGATATTCGTATTTAGGTCCTGCAGACATAATTGGGCAACTTTCTTCTGTACAAAATTCCGTAATAGTCCCATAGAGCATATTTATTTGATTGAAGAAATCAACAGCTAGAAAGAAAATTCTCTCAATGAAATAACACCCATTCATCATATACTTTTTACAGATGAAATTGTTTTTCATTCGATATTTACTGTTGACTGCGACCCATTCATTCAAATCCTCTCCTTCAGGCAACAAAACAGCGAGACGTAAATTTCCTGAGCCGAGTGTTGCTGCAGCATGTTTCATCAAGTCATATTGATGTGTTCCCTCCGGAATATTTTTTTTTGGCTTGAATGTCTTAGAAGACCGGCTTCCACTGTTGTGAGATTAAAAAAAAAACAAGAAATGAGACGAATGAATACGAAACATGAAATATAAATAAAATGAAAGAACCAAATGCAAGTGTTACACATGAATCAAATCCTATCAATGTTATTAACATTCAGTAACGATATTGTATACTACCGTCTGAGAACATACAATGCGCTGACAAATGACTCATAACACCGACAAACTAAAATTGTAATAATGACGTGATACACACGACAATAAGAGGAAAGTATAATTCGTAAGGACGAATAAGACGGAAAATTGTGATGAAAATTAGTTGGCAATCTATTTTTAGATTACTATTGGCCTTTCAGATGAAAATTAAATTGTCCACATAGGTCAAGAACCTAAATTAATCATGAGATCCGCGGAAAAGAGAGAGCGAGTACACAAGCGAGTGGGAATGAATAGAGATAGCGTCTCCAGTGCTCTGTCAATCGAATATTCATCAATTTTATCAATTTCTTTTTCCTAGAATTTCCAATCAATGAAGTGAACTCACTCGTTCAGTGATAAATCAATATTTTTTTCTGTTTCTACATCTCATTCACTGTATACGATGCTTGTCAGGGATCCAATAATACAAGGGAACTGGTGAAAAAAGTTGTGAGCATTGTTAGAAAGTGGATTCATTCCGAAAAAAACAAAAAAATAGGGAAAGAAAAGATTACTCACAATAGGAAGCTCATTTTGGCTGTGTGTAGTTGTCGCGTCAAACTGCGACTTCTCCTGTTGTATTACTATGGCGATTCAATTTTCTATGTGCCACATAAATCTGTTGACACTCTACGTATCTGTAATGAGAATAGGAAAAAAAACAATTGTAGACACACGATTGTACACACGACAATGAGGAAAATGGTTAAAGACGTTTTGTCAACGGTCCGTGTACATATACATGAAAATTTGTCGACTGCACTCGTTCCTCTTCGTTTCCTTTGTTGTTTGATTGGTGTAAATATTCTCTACTTGAGTTCTACGATTGAATTACGTCATGTCCGGTGGTTGATCGCGATGCGCATCGTAAATATCCTTTGGGGCGAATTTACATTCGTATTATTACGCATGCGTTATCCTCTCGCGCACTATACATTCAAATTTTTCAGGAAAAATTATGGCAATTGCTTTGAATCTTTTTATATATTATATAACTACAGGATAAAACAACAAATTTTTTGTTTCTCAATGTTTTTTCGCGCCATTCTCTAATGATTTTTGAAAAAGAACGTGATGCATCTACATTGCCAACCGAGTACAGATCAAAATGTATCTATGCACATAACATAACCTCAAATCGAATGCTTTTATTTATTGACATCAGGTTTACCGGTGCACAGAGACTCAGAATCGAATATTTTAAGATTTGGAAAGAGACTACGATAAACAATTTATAATGGAAGGAATAACAACTCGACAAGCTTTTCTTACACTTAAACCTCTTTGCGATTCATTGATGAAGAGTCCAAATGTTCAAATTGCTGTTGAGGTTCAGAACTGTATTTCGAATCTTCCTAAAGAAACAGTACAAGATCTCATGGAATATATTTTATTTCCCGCCATAGTTCACTTACAGACTAATATCAGGTATGGAATTATATTATTTATGTTATAAAATTTGTATGAATGATCAGTTCCCTGTTTAATATTTGATCTTCTTTCTTTTCTCATTGCATTTCCAGTAAAAATGTAAAGCTGCATTTGGTGAACATAGTCAAAGTTACTATTCCGAAAACAACCATCAAGAACTTTGAGTTTTTCAATAAACTATATTTATGTTTGATTTTTAGTATTCATGACGAGCAACAATCGAATCTATGTAAGGATTTTGTTGATCATCATATAATATTACCGTACCATTTCAGTATTTGTTTTTGAGTCAAGAAATTCCTTTTGGCTTCTAGTGATACAGATGAATGAAGAATTGAAAGAGAGTGTCGTCCAATGTTTGAGGTATCTGATTCTTCATGCGTCAATGGATATTATTGAGTTGTTTTACACTCGTGATAATGCAGCCAAACTAAGTCAAAGTATTTATACATGCCTTTCTATAGGCAAAACTGAGAGATCTTCTTCATTGAGGTACACCTTAATCATTAATCATTGTATTAACATACGTATGATTGCTATAAGTGGTTTTTTGGTCCCATTGCAGAGTTGCGGCAATTGAAGCATTGATCACACTATCATATGTTCACGATGAAGTTGATGCTACTGACACAGTGTTGAGAAGCCAAGTGGCAGATAGCATAATGTTATTCTTACCTGGGATCGTTAAAGGTTTGCAGGACATTTCTCAAGGCAGTGATGTCCAGAATCATAAAATTACAACGATAGCAGTTCGGGCAATGGGTCGAATTGTAGCGTTGATCATGGAAGATTTACCACAAGATGATGAAATTCCAACACTCGCAATACAAACTAAAGCAATAACTGCAACGTCAGATCCATTAGGAATTTTATTGCGAGATGAAGGTCGAAATGGCATGGAGAAGCATATTAAATCTGCACATCGTAATCAAGAATGGTTAGATGCTGCGTCGGAAAAATTACAAGCACCCATGCGAAATTTGATGACTTTAACTAAACATCAACATTATAAAGTTAGAAGAGAGTTGAATTCATCTGTATTCTTAATACTTTCTAAATGTTCGCGCAATATGTTCAAGAGTTTTGCCGAACTCGTAGAAATTCTCATAGCACTATCGGAAGACGATGCTGCAGATGTCAAAGATCCAGCAACCCAAGCACTGAACAAAATGAGTCACATTGTCACAAAAAATTATAAAATGCGATCAATCGTTGAAATATTGGAAGAGCGCTTTTACAAACTCCTCACCAAGCTACCACGAATTATTAGAATGTCAGATGATGCTACACAATTGTCATACTTGAACCAATTGATAGGTTATCTAAGATTATTAGGGAAAAAGCGATTGCCACAAATAATGTCATCCGTAGCTCATTTGCGTCGCCTTATTTTGTCATTGGTATATGTCGCTGAATTTGACTGTAGTGATGTGACTACTCTCGAGGAAAATCAGTTACGAAGTATTGAGGAATCGTCATGCAAAGCTCTGCCTTCATGGAAACAATTCAAATTCATTCGAGATACCGCAACTGAACAGAAAATGATTCTGATATGCAAACTTCTTGGTATGTACGGTGATTTGTCAATTCTAGTTGATAGTATTTTCGAGCTGATCGCAGAGTTTCCACACTATAACAAGGAATTGATTCTGCTGCTTAACTGGGTGATGGGTTCAACAGATAATGGGCATATATCGTTATATCAACAAATAATCGACTATTACACAGAGCCGGAATTTTGGTATTTGCCGATTCGAATACAGGATGATTTATCGCTTCGAGAGATGCAGAGTAATGTCGTTTTGTCTTGTCTTTTGACCGAAGGATTGGGATCATTCGCTGCAGTGTTGCAAGACGATTATCAGAAATTTCTCTTGAAAACTTTATACTTAATCATCGAGAGAGCAGGCAGTGGGCATGCATTGTGTAGTCTTGTAGGCTTGAATGCTCTAGAACAAATAGCAAAATCTCAGAGGCATACAAGTATTGCTGATCTCGTACGTGCCAATGTTGATTATTTTTCATTTCATGTAACCATTAAATTAAGACGAGTAGAAAAAAATCCTGGCGTATTGAACGTCGTAACCGTTGTCATGAGATATAGTACTTTAGACTTGTTACCTTGTTTAAAAGAAATTGTTGAAGATGCATTGATACAATTAGGTGCCAATTATCAACAGGCAAATGCTCATTCGTTGTTGAAAGTGCTTTATACATTCATTATATGCATAAGACAAATGGTCAGTGATGAAAATACCAGTGAATCGGAGATTGAAGAGAACGATCCGAAAGAAAAAGTTATTAAATCGATTTTAGAACACTATGAATCGAAAAAAGTCTCAGAAGATATTGAAAATGAGCATCTTGGTGGTTCACCTGAAGATATATTGAAGGAATTGGAGGAAAAGCACATGAATAACGATGAGGCTGATCATAATTTACCTGAAGAGGAAGAAGAAGAAGAAACCAAAAAACCTCCACCTCATGTAACTATGACAGAGAGTGTTTTGAAATGTTGTTTGCATTTCCTACCATCAAAAGATATTTCAATAGCGCTACTGACCATGCAAACATTACAAGAGGGACTTTATATCCTGAGAAAGTGGGATAGACATTTATTACCCATTGTTCATCAGCTTTGGCATCCTTTGGTTGATCGCTTTCACGATTCGAATATTCTTCTAATGAATCGTGCGTGGCAGCTGCTTTATACTATTGCTAGTCTAGCAGAAGATTTCATTAGACATAGAACATTGAATCAGGTTTCACCAGCCCTGGGGAAATTTTTGAACAATGCAGCCAAAGAGAGTTGTAAGAAAAACGACCAAGATGCCTATAAATTTACCCAAATGTTCAAATTACAAAAATTACTTCTAACACAAATGGGGCCGGTAGCGAAGTATTTAAAAATTCACGAACGTGAACTGTGGAAATTGGTGACAATTGCAGAACCCTATCTAAATGTTAATCAACATCCCGAATTACAAGAATGTGCTATACTTTTATATAAATATATAGCAGACTTCAATAGCGATATTGTATGGGTGAAATGCCTAAGCATATGGAATACTCATATTGAGTCTATTCCAAGTGATGAAACATTTAACGTCAATGATTTACAAATGGATAAAAATGTGAATAACAATAAATATAGGAAAAATATAAGCGAAGTACTGAGGTACTTGAATAAAATAGTGCAGAGGATAGATAGTTGAAATTAACGAATTATTATTTGTAAAATGTGGTTTTGATTTTGCGAATTTTTGTACAGCTGAATGTCCGTTTTACATGCAAAAGTCCACTTGTTATTATACGTAGAAAAGAGATAAATGGTACAATTATAAAATCTGTTGTGATATCATCGAAGAAAACCAGAAATTTTTCGTTGAGGTCCTAATGCTTCTTCTTTCCTCAGTGCCTCCATCAATGCACCGTCCAACTTTTTTCCCACCAAAATAGCGGTCTACAAAAATGAGAAAATTCATTTTAGTTCTATATGCGTGTAAACTGGAACCAAAATCATGGGAACATTGACTCATTGTTTACCTCTAAAATCTTGAGCAAAGTAGTTGGCAGGAGGCTTCCGTAACCTGTTTTCACAGTAGATGTTACTTTCCCTTTAGGGGTCACTGATACAACTATACTCGCAGAAGCGCATGCTTCTTCTTCTGCAGTTGGATCCACAATACTATTATCTCCTATCTGAAAATAAAACCACAGCAATTCATTCATATGATCTTGGAACTAATCGAAAGAAAGAATTAATTTCGTGTTATTCTAATTACTTTGCATAATGTAACAAGGACAGGAATATTTTCTACGTTCAATCTCATGCAATCGAATGGATCATCAGATACTTGGATGTCGGCTTCGCCACCGTCTAACGTCGCGGCAGTTATCCTAGGAATTTCTGTACTAAAAAGGGCTGCTTTGGTAGCGGCGCCAATTGCATCGAATAAATTTCCACCACACTGAAGGATCTGTTAAAAAATAGATCTACATGACTCCTATTTTGCTACTGCGAAATTCAGATTAATGCAACGAAAGTCTATGCAATATCACTTACCAAAACATCCACGTACATCTTCCAACATTTTTTATCCTTCAGAATACACAGACTCTTCAAATCGAATGCACTAGATGACTGATAAGCATTTGTTAAAAGGTTGCTAATTTCTGTTCCTAATTCATTTCCACCTTTACCCTCGAATTCTGGTGTTGCATTCGCCGAGCTGAAGATGAAGGAAACTACTTTAGAATATTTAATAGACTGTTAAATAATGTCGCTGGTATACGTACCAATCTACAAAAAATTCTAATTTCCCTTCATCAGGACTATCGGGAAATGGAGTATCAATTTCTACTTTAACTCCAACAAGAACATCCGAGTTCCCAATTCGTAAACGACAAGATCCATTTGTTTGGGGCATCAATTTTGTTTCAACCTCAATTGAACGATATTCGCATTGGCGACGTCCATCTGTCCTAAAGTCTGCCTAATTCAAAGTATGAATGAAAAAATTATTATAAATCTGAAAAAATTTGGCAAGAGCACATATAAATTTAAACTAAAATCTAATTCTCTCATCTTACATCCACGCCATGAAGAATGAATGTTTTTTCTGCTAAACTCAGTGGATTTTCTGCCATAGTTGCAGATTTAATTAATAATCGAGTAGTAACCACGGTAATACTTATGACTCTGTGCTTTGAGGTTATGTTAATGGAAAGACTGAGCACATGTAATTTTCTCCATAATTTTTCTGCGCATTCCTTCGGTACTGTTGAATATCCTTTCGTATTTTGAGGAGTACATTGAGCTTAGTTCATCTGCCGAATATGATTATGGATATTTTTTCTCATAATTATAATATGGGTATGTGAAATTAATCAAGGAACTACATTATCGGTTGGTAAGGATGTTCCCTACTATATCTCTCGCTCCATAAAGGTATATATATATGTTTATTTAAGGTGAGAATATCCAACACCACCTTCCACGGTATCTCATGAAGATATATGGCGTGTAAATGGTATTCTAAATAAATCATACTATCCACCATAGGCCGTAAAATAACACGAATTCGGCTGCATACTACAATTCGCATTATTCAACCTAAGACATTATTTTCAGATGAAGAGAAGAATTATTACTATTTAATAATAAACGAAAAAATACTCATCGAAAGATGCTATGACTTTATAATGAGAGAAAATTGTTATTAGAAAAATTCTGCCATTACTTAATATCCGCAGGTGGTCATCCAATTTAATTTGTCGTACGGATTTTTCAGATTCTTTATTTATTGGGATGATTATCACGATGCATTTAAAAACTTTTTACACATGTGTACATATTTTGCAAACAATTCTTGTCCATTCAGCTAAACTTGGATTTGGTGCAAAATAATATTCGAATTACTTATAGTTTCTATATTTTTATCATGTTGTAATCGACAATATAATAAAATAGATCGTCTTCGTAATGCAATTCACATACTGAATAATATTCATGGCTCAACCGCTTAGGTATCGTAGTGATGAAAATATGGTAAAACTAACTTTCGTCAATCTTGGCAAAGTACTGGGAAGAAAGGCAGTAGTATTACATTCATTATAATCCACATCTAGATGAAATGTATACTGATAAACTGTTGTTATATTTTATATAATGGAAGCATTGATTAAAAAAAAAATAAATTGGCTCCTAGTTGCCTCAATGTGGGCAATAATTCTATCTTTGCATGAATGATTGTTATAGTTTAGCAATAAAATATAACCCTAGACGTAAATCCCTTAACACGATGACGACATTAATATAGTATTGTACTACCTATCAAATATATACAGCAAAAATTAATTTTGTTTTTGGTTTTACATTATCTCCGTCACTGTATGAAACTTGTAGAATCGTTCCAAATGAAAAAATTTTAAATACATTTCCATCATGATTCGACACAACCATTGAGAGATTATCATCATTGCCTAATATGTACATATTGCAGAGTTCGTTCATATTCAGAAATCCTTCTTTTCCTCACTACCATTCCTAATATTCCAAATTAAATAATTGCTATTGTTCGCTCCATTTGTTCTCCGTCAGTCAAACACTGTCACATTTCGTCAGTTCACAATTGTTGGTCCAGAACAAACAATTGCCAACGCCACTATAACAAATCAATGAAACAGCAGCAAAGAATGCAAAACTGCAAATGATACATGGTTTACGCTCCAGAAAGAATCCGATCAGGTATAGCACCATAAACATAACATGTGTTTGAAGTAATGCTGGGTTCACTGGTTTAGGTATCAGTAGAACTGGAATTAACCACTGTAGACAATACATTCTTCCACGTTGGCAGATTTAAATATATTTTCCTTTGTCACCTTCGCAACTTCATGAAGTAGTTAAAATTATCGTTTTCAATACCTGAAAATAAATTCATATTTATTTGTTATTATTTATTCTATTTGATTTGTTTTATCTACTCTATGAATCATACATATATATGTATATATGTATACAAGCGTTAATTTTGTCATTAAAACCTTCTAATATCCATGATACCATTGCACGTAATGAATACTGTATATAAGTGACACAATTGGTGGATTTGTTACAAAAATGTATAAAAATGAAATTACTTATTTTATAATTTGTTTTTTTTTAACTGCCACGCTACGATGGCCGAAACAGTTTTTGTTCATAAATATTCAACTAATACATACAAGCAATTTCAATCATAGCACGACGGAAGACTGAAAACAATAAACAAAAAGTAGATGGTAATTTTCGTGAATTTTGATGTTAATTTCGATTGCTGCTCTCTCTATCCTCAAATGTTGCACTAACATCAGCCAGTTGGTGATAATGAAGAGAACTACATTCTGCTGCTGTCGTGATTTTCGAGAGGGAATGAAAGAGATGGAGATGTATTTTCGGGTCAAACGTTTTGTGAAATATGAAGACACGAATACCAAAACCTGATAATTGTGAATGAACTAACTCAGGAGATTGAATTCTTCACGAATACTTACAATAAATTTAGAAATAATGGTTCCACATTTTTACCTTACCGATTTATTTATTTCTTTTCGCATCATGATGGTAATTAATTTCTAATATAGAACGAAGCGGGTATATATTCAACCAAGAAAGTTGATTGGATTTCCATAATAAAAATGAATATGTATAAATAACGAATAAAAGTTTCGTACAAGTGGATTAATCTTCTGGCCATGGTTTACCAATTCCTTGGCTGGCACCCATCCGCGATGGATCTTGACTTGGATAATGAATTGGCGCTGTTCCAGGTGGAAATATTGGACTTGCAGCAGTAGCAGTAGCAATTTGTGATGGGAACATAAATTGTGGTGCGACTGGTGGTGGTGGTATCATCATTTGTGGCATCATACCCGGCGGCGTTGCTTGTAAATTGAAGAAATTGTTACCCAAACTTTCAGGCGGTGGCAAAGGTTTAGGAAGACCCGGTACAGGTTCCAACATTTCTCTTGTGGCTTCGGCAGCCGAAATAGTCTGTCGTCCTTGAGAGCGTCCCCATTTTATTGTCAAACGTCTTCCGCCCAAGATCAATTTATTAAATGTTCGTTCAGCCGCAGCTTCAGCTGCACTCCTCTGGGTATATTGAATGAAAGCGCATTGTTGTCGTGGTACCATCGTCACTGAACGAATTTCACCATATTGATAAAAGTGATCGCGTAATTGTTTCTCAGTTAAAACATCGCCTAAACCACCAATATACAACGTTGTGATAGATTTATCTTCAGGTGGTTCCAATACTGGCATCGCAGCAGCTCGTCGCATTAATTTATCTGCTACTGGATCATTAACTCCATAATAGCGATCTTTGATATTTTGATCAGCCAATGGATCATCCGGATCTGTTGGTTTTTCATGACGATACGGACATTCTTCACCACGTTTACATTCTCCTTTTACCCAAAACGAGCAAATGTGCGGTCGATTTCTCTTATAATACGGACTTGTTCGTGCAAGTTTCATTAATAAATCACTTGCAGCTCCTGATTTTCCAACAGAACCTGCTGGACTAGTAGCGTCTATGTTCCCAATTTCCTTGTCAATATTTTGTACATAATATTCTTTGTTCACATCTGAACGTGGCAAATCATCTTTGATTTTAAGAGCAGCATCACGAACTTGTATAGGTAAACCATATTCCAAATCTAGTAAACATGTTTGACAAACATTCTTCAATCTACTGCATGTCTGACACACCTCCGTTTTCTTGAAACGCATTCTCGCACCAGGACACCATCTGAATACTGTGAATGGACGCACGCAGATTTTACACTCCTTACCATATTTCTCTTTCGTCTGGAAAAAAATGAATCATAATTCAATGTCTCAAAATATTCGAACGAATCTTTAAAGTTACAGTATGACAGAAATTAATTTACCATACGAATATACGGATTGTCACCAAGGCACGTTGGACAAAGAATTGGGAAATCCTAGAAGCAAACAAATATTTTAGATAACAATTATGATATTTAATGCAGAGACTTTGGAGAACAATTACTCACAGCATCTTCCCAATTTTGTCTATTATACGTATTTGTTGTCTTGGATGTAGCCATCACTACCTCAGTGAATGATAGCGGACAAGATTTATTTTGATATTGCTGATTCTTTAGTACTACTGGCAGCCATTTTTTTTAGGTTAGAACCACTAGCGCCATCATGAATTTTATTGAGTGGATTGAATTCCGAGAAAGTCAATTTTACGCCCTCTATGAAACTTCGATGGCGGCAAATGAATGTACTACTGTGATGGCGTTCGGTTGAATTCTCAGATGGTTCTGTCGACTCTAGGTGTCTTTCATGATTCTAGAATTTTTAACCACCACTGTCGCCGTTCGTCCGGCTGGTGGCGGCGGCCGCGCCGGACGGTTAGAGCGAGTGGCGACGCAGAAGGCCACAGAAGCCTTCTGGTCTGCAACAAAATGGCCACGAACGACTCGAAAGCTCCGATCCGGACTGTTAAAAGGGTCCAATTTGGAATTCTTCCGCCTGATGAAATAGTGAGTAACATAATTTGAGGATGCATGAATATTTTGTGATAATAATTTTTATGAAAATCAGGGGTATTGACGAATTATATTGACATGTGCAACTCATCGTTCCCGCTTTCTCGCCATCGTTACTTTTATTTTGCCCTCCTCACACATTGAGAGCGAGAGACACACACATACAAACATAGTTATCAAAATAAAAATTGCTCGATGGGGTGAATTTGTTTTGATGTCAATTTTATATGCTCAAATGAAATGACAATAAGAAGTCTGCATTTTCAATATATTTTGTGTTTAAATGAATTTATTGGGTTTGCTTTTTTTTGGGTTTTCTTTGTTTTTAAACAATTATCGACTGGAAATTTTTTCTCTCAGCGTCGCATGTCCGTAACTGATGGCGGCATACAATTTCCTGAAACGATGGAGGGAGGTCGTCCAAAACTTGGCGGTCTTATGGATCCCAGACAGGGTGTCATTGATAGGAATTCACGATGCCAAACATGCGCTGGTAATATGACAGAATGTGCAGGACATTTCGGCCATATCGACTTAGCAAAACCAGTATTTCATGTTGGATTCATCACAAAAACAATCAAAATACTGCGGTGTGTATGTTTTTATTGTTCAAAACTTCTTGTTAATCCGCACAATCCGAAAATTAAAGAAATCGTGATGAAAACTAAAGGCCAACCGCGTAAACGTTTAACATTCGTGTATGACTTATGTAAAAGCAAAAATATTTGTGAGGGTGGAGATGAAATGGACATTAACAAAGAAGGTGCAGAGGTGCCCGCTGCTGATCGTAAACCCGGTCACGGTGGTTGTGGTAGATACCAACCAAATTTACGAAGACTTGGGTTGGATGTTACTGCTGAATGGAAACATGTAAATGAAGATTCACAAGAGAAAAAAATTGTGCTAACAGCTGAACGTGCATGGGAAATTCTCAAGTACATTACTGATGAAGAATCATTTATTCTTGGTATGGATCCGAAGTTTGCACGACCTGATTGGATGGTGGTAACAGTTTTGCCTGTCCCACCACTTTCAGTTCGACCAGCAGTCATTATGTATGGTTCTGCAAAGAATCAAGATGATTTAACCCATAAACTCGCTGATATAATAAAAGCAAATAACGAATTACGACGAAACGAACAAACCGGCGCAGCCACACATGTAATATCAGAGAGTATCAGAATATTGCAATTTCATGTTGCAACTTTAGTTGACAATGACATGCCGGGTATGCCAAAAGCTATGCAAAAATCTGGAAAACCATTAAAAGCACTGAAAGCGAGACTCAAAGGCAAAGAGGGTCGTATTCGTGGAAATCTCATGGGAAAACGTGTGGATTTTTCGGCACGTACTGTAATCACGCCTGATCCGAATTTACGTATAGATCAAGTAGGTGTACCGAGAAGTATTGCTCAAAACTTAACATTCCCGGAAATAGTGACGCCATTCAATATTGATAAAATGCAAGAATTAGTACGTCGTGGAAATGCTCAGTACCCAGGTGCAAAATACATTGTACGTGACAATGGTGAACGTATCGATCTTCGATTTCATCCGAAACCATCGGATTTACATTTGCAATGTGGCTACAGAGTTGAGCGACACATTCGTGATGGTGATCTCGTTATATTCAACCGTCAGCCGACTCTACATAAAATGAGTATGATGGGTCACAGAGTTAAAGTGTTGCCATGGAGTACATTCCGTATGAATCTCAGCTGTACCTCTCCGTACAATGCTGATTTCGATGGCGATGAGATGAATTTACATGTGCCACAATCGATGGAGACACGAGCTGAAGTCGAGAATATTCATGTGACACCACGACAAATTATCACACCACAAGCGAACAAACCTGTTATGGGTATTGTACAGGACACACTCACAGCCGTAAGAAAAATGACTAAACGTGATGTTTTCATTGAGAAAGAACAAATGATGAATATATTGATGTTTTTGCCGAGTTGGGATGGAAAAATGCCACAACCATGTATTTTAAAACCAAAACCATTGTGGACGGGCAAACAAATATTCTCATTGATCATCCCTGGTAATGTCAATATGATACGTACACACAGCACACATCCAGATGAAGAGGATGAGGGTCCGTATAAATGGATTTCACCTGGTGATACCAAAGTAATGGTGGAACATGGTGAACTTGTCATGGGGATTTTGTGCAAGAAAACGTTGGGTACATCAGCTGGTTCATTGCTCCACATATGTATGTTAGAATTGGGACACGAAGTATGTGGTCGATTCTATGGAAATATTCAGACTGTGATCAACACATGGTTGCTACTGGAGGGGCATTCCATTGGTATTGGAGATACTATTGCTGATCCGCAAACATATTTGGAAATTCAAAAAGCAATCAAAAAAGCCAAAGAAGATGTCATAGAAGTAATTCAAAAAGCTCACAATATGGAATTAGAGCCGACACCTGGTAATACACTTCGACAAACATTCGAGAATCAAGTAAACAGAATTTTGAACGACGCTCGTGACAAAACTGGTGGTTCTGCGAAGAAATCACTTACAGAATACAATAATTTGAAGGCTATGGTGGTCTCCGGTTCTAAAGGATCTAATATTAATATCTCTCAGGTTATTGCTTGTGTGGGCCAACAGAACGTTGAAGGTAAACGTATACCATTTGGATTCCGCAAGCGCACGCTACCACATTTCATCAAAGACGATTATGGTCCTGAATCCAGAGGATTCGTTGAAAATTCATACCTTGCCGGTTTGACTCCATCTGAATTTTATTTCCACGCTATGGGTGGTCGTGAAGGTCTTATTGATACAGCTGTAAAAACTGCTGAGACTGGTTATATTCAACGACGTTTGATAAAGGCTATGGAGTCAGTAATGGTACATTACGATGGTACAGTGAGAAATTCGGTTGGACAATTGATTCAATTGCGTTATGGCGAGGACGGCTTGTGTGGTGAAACTGTTGAATTCCAAACTCTACCTACAATTAAATTGAGTAACAAAGCGTTTGAGAAGAAATTCAAATTTGATCCGACCAATGAACGTTATTTGCGACGTATTTTCAGCGAAGATATTGTACGTGAGATGATGGGATCTGGTGAAGTTATATCAGAACTTGAACGTGAATGGGAACAATTGAATAGAGATCGTTCAACTCTACGTGAAATTTTCCCAAGTGGTGAATCTAAAGTTGTACTTCCGTGCAATTTGCAACGGATGATTTGGAATGTGCAGAAAATCTTTCACATCAACAAACGCGCGCCAACTGATCTCAGTCCAATGAGAGTTATCCAAGGTGTGAAAGACTTATTGGAGAAGTGTATTATTGTTGCTGGTGAAGATAGATTGAGTAGGCAAGCAAACGAAAATGCTACGTTACTCTTCCGTTGTCTTGTGCGTTCAACATTATGTACGAAGTGTGTATCTGAAGAATTTCGGTTGTCGAGTGAGGCGTTCGAGTGGTTAATTGGAGAAATTGAAACACGATTCCAACAGGCTCAAGTTTCACCTGGTGAAATGGTCGGTGCATTGGCTGCACAATCTCTTGGTGAACCTGCCACTCAGATGACACTGAATACTTTCCATTTTGCTGGTGTGTCATCCAAAAACGTAACTCTCGGTGTGCCAAGATTGAAGGAAATTATCAATATCAGCAAAAAACCAAAGGCGCCATCACTAACAGTATTTTTGACCGGTGCGGCTGCAAGAGATGCGGAAAAAGCTAAAAATGTTTTGTGTCGATTGGAACACACGACATTAAGGAAAGTAACAGCAAATACCGCTATTTATTACGATCCAGATCCACAGAATACCGTAATTGCTGAGGATCAAGAATTCGTTAATGTTTATTACGAAATGCCAGATTTCGATCCAACGAAAATTTCACCATGGCTTCTGCGTATAGAATTGGATCGTAAACGTATGACTGATAAAAAATTGACTATGGAACAAATCGCAGAAAAAATTAATGCTGGTTTTGGTGATGATCTGAATTGTATTTTCAATGACGATAATGCGGAAAAATTGGTATTACGTATTAGAATTATGAATAGCGATGACAGTAAATTCCAAGATACGGACGAGGAGACTGTTGATAAAATGGAAGATGATACGTTCTTACGTTGTATCGAAGCCAATATGTTGAGTGATATGACGTTGCAAGGAATTGAAGCGATTGGTAAAGTTTACATGCATTTGCCACAGACTGATGCGAAGAAGAGGATAATCATCACGGATACTGGTGAATTTAAAGCAATTGCTGAATGGTTATTGGAAACCGATGGTACAAGTTTAATGAAAGTATTGAGTGAGAGAGACGTTGATCCAGTGCGTACATTCAGTAACGACATTTGTGAAATATTCCAAGTATTGGGCATTGAAGCTGTGCGTAAATCAGTAGAAAAAGAAATGAATGCTGTATTGCAATTCTATGGTTTGTACGTAAATTATCGTCATCTTGCGTTACTTTGCGACGTCATGACAGCTAAAGGGCACTTGATGGCCATCACACGTCACGGTATTAACAGACAAGACACTGGAGCACTCATGAGATGTTCATTCGAAGAAACTGTTGATGTTCTGCTTGACGCAGCATCTCACGCTGAAGTAGACCCGATGAAGGGCGTTTCTGAAAATATTATTATGGGACAATTACCTCGTATCGGAACTGGATGTTTCGATTTATTGCTCGACGCTGAAAAATGTAAATCAGGTATTGAAATACCAATGGCTGTTGGTGCGGGAATGATTGGCGGTGCTGGAATGTTCTTTGGAAGCGCTGCGACACCGAGCATGAGCCCACAAATGACGCCATGGAATCAAATGGGTGCTACACCTGGATATGGTGCATCCAGTATGTCTCCAGGTAAGAATCATCAATTTATTATTCATCTTCAAAATTCGTCAGCTAGCTCTTTATTCAGTGCAATGTATCTTACACACCTTTTCAATTTTACAGCTCTGGGAAGTGGAATGACACCTGGTGGTGCATGTTTCTCACCATCTGGTGCATCAGACGCCTCAGGATTGTCGCCGGCATATTCTGCATATTCGCCACAACCTGGAAGTCCAGGCAGCCCAGGACCAAGTATGAGTCCGTATCCAATGTCTCCAGCAGGTGGTGCCTCGCCAAGTTATTCACCAACATCACCAGCTTATTTACCAACTTCCCCAAGCATGACACCATCAAGCCCCAATTATTCCCCAACCAGTCCAACTTATTCGCCCACAAGTCCAAATTATTCTCCAACAAGTCCAAGCTACTCACCCACAAGTCCTGGATATTCACCTGCTAGCCCGAGTTATTCACCTACTAGTCCTAGCTATTCACCAACAAGTCCAAGTTATTCGCCAACAAGCCCGGGTTATTCACCTACAAGCCCGAGTTATTCACCAACGAGTCCAAGCTATTCGCCTACAAGCCACAGTTATTCTCCAACGAGTCCAAGCTATTCACCAACATCTCCCGGCTATTCACCGACAAGTCCGAGCTATTCGCCGACAAGCCCGAGTTATTCGCCAACGAGTCCAAGTTATTCACCGACTGGGCCAAATTATTCACCAACAAGTCCAAGTTATTCACCAAGTTCACCGAATTACACACCACAATCACGCTCGTATTCACCAACGAGTCCATCATATTCACCAAGTTCACCGCAATATTCTCCAGCGAGTCCGAGTTATTCTCCAAGCAGTCCCAAATATTCACCAACAAGTCCGAGTTATTCTCCGACATCGCCGTCATTCGCTGGCACATCACCACAATACACACCAACAAGTCCTACATATTCACCCACAAGTCCAACTTACTCGCCCACAAGTCCATCATATTCACCAAGTTCACCACAACATACAGCTAGTAGTAGCACACGATATTCACCAAGCAGTCCCAATTACTCACCTACGAGTCCTACTTATTCACCATCAAGTCCACAATATTCACCCTCAAGCACCAAATATTCACCAACAAGTCCAACGTATACACCAACAAGTCCAAGCTATTCACCAACTAGCCCGACTTATTCACCGCCTGTGCCCGGCTATTCGCCAACGAGCCCAACATATTCCCCAGCCTCACCTGCTTATGAGACCGATGATTGAATAGGAAAGAAGATATTCAATCCACCAAGGAGGGGAATCATAGATTCATTATCAAAGCGTAGATATATGTTTTCTTTTTTTCTTTCATTCTTTTCTCTATTTGTTCTTCCTTCTCTCAGACTGTTCTGTCTCAAACATATTTTTATTTCATTCACAATTTTATGTAAAATATTATGTTATTTTTATTTCGATTTAACGAAAAAATTCGAGTTGACTTCAATTTTCACTTTAACAATAAAGTTATATTGTGATAAACCGAATTATATAAGTTATTATACACTGTGTTTGGTATACTAGTGGTTGAAATACCGAATTTATTCAATTAAATACAATTATATCGTCTTAATGTCTATTTGAGAAATCGAAAAGCTCAGATGTATTGAACTGTTTGATCTATTGGCATATATTTTTTGTAAATAAAGAATGTCGATTGTACGACTAAGATGATTATCAAGTTTTTCATTTTTTTTTTTAAACTTCGATGAACGCCCTGTATTGATAATAACGACAGTGGACAATAATTCATATCTTCTATTTGTGCGAATTCGAAAAGTCGTCAATGCTGCTCTTGTATCTTGTGGGTCTTCGTTGGCTCCCACCATGAGCGAGTCTCTCAGTCATATTCATTATGCTATCGAGTTACACCGAGCCACAAGGGAACCGGTTGCACGCTACACACACATGGGAAACTGTGATGAGAGTGACATTATACTTATTATATTATCATAAATAAGATAAATATGGAAACTGAAAGATCTTATCTGCTTTACAATGAAGTCAATTCGGGGCTTACAGTTTTTTTTGCCACTCTCTGTATCATCGACATCTTTGGTGTCTTTCCAATCATAGCATTACCTCATGCAATTGTCAAGTGTGGTGAGTGAACTATTTTTTTTAATATCCTGATTTATATTGACTTTATAGCTTCACTTATCATAATGTTGACTTCGTGACTTCACTTATCATTATAATGCTAACTTTAATTTTCCTCTATTTATTATCATTTGAATGGTCGTGGTGACTGAATTTTGTGACAGGACTGTTGGGCATTCTTCTCGTCATTGTCGTATTTTCTCTGCAAATTTATTGTGCCATATTACTTGGAAAGTCATGGATTATCGCTAATGCATTAGATCCCCAAATATCAAGGAAAAGTCGGTAAGTACTTCAATACAGATGTTACTTCTTTCTATGACGAATCAACGAATTACATTTTCAAACTTTTATGGATCAGGTATCCATTGGCAGCTGTGGCAGAATTGACACTCGGTCCTAAAATACGAATATTAGTAACTCTACTATTAGATTTAGCAGTGTTCGGTTGTGGTATTCCCAATCTCCTAGTTGGTAAGTTTGTCTGGAGCAAAAATGGAATATCAAATACTCAATAATTCAAAATCGTTCTAATTTAATTGATTCCAGCTTCACAGAATCTGCAATTATTCGGATTGAAAGTGTCTGATAATAATTTCGATCTATCTTTCTGTTACTGGTTACTCGTTGTTGGAGTACTACTATGTCCATTAGTCTGGCTGGGCAGTCCTCGTGATATGAAGTATCTATAAATAAAAAATTCCTCAATGGTTTTTGATAGTAGCAAAATATTTTATGAAATCAATTCACGTTCTAGATCATTGGCCATTTGTTCTACTGCAGCTGTTTTACTTACTGCGATTTTAGTCTGGTGGTGTATCATTACCGATGATCAAACACTTGATATACTTCCAGTACCTACTTCACCATCCTGGGACGTATTTATATCAGGATATAGTATGTTGGCATTTCAATTTGATGTTCATCCGACATTGATGACTATTCAAGTCGATATGCAACGTCCCCAAAATGTCAACAAAGCTGTGATCATATCATTTCTCGGTCTGTCCTAAGAAATTTCGCGACGAGAAAGGAGGAAATATGTTAAGAAATGATCGCATTCCGTTAATTGTGTTGTTTTTGATGCAGTAAGCGGTTCACTTTTCGGAATAACAGCGGGTTTAGCAGCTTGGAGATACGGTGGTAGTACAACAGCGAATATATTGCAAATCGCGCCAGCTGGAAATGTAAGTCGTGCTGCGATTCTTCTGTCTGCTCTTCAGCTCATCTTCTCCAGTGTCATTGGACACGCAGCACTTTTTTTACATCTCGAGAATGAACTCCGAATCCACAGATGTATGTAATGCAATCATCCAATGATAAAAATTTATATTTTTTGTTTTGTTAAGTTCTAATTCAATTCTCGTGATGATTTTCTCAGCATTTGGATGGAAACGTTGTGCAATAAGGTCAGCAGTAGTTGTCTTAGGTGTTGCAGTAGGTGAATCTGTCCCGCGTTTCGACATTGTTATGTCTCTTATTGGTGGTTCACTAACTGGTCCATTGATCTTCATCCTTCCACCAATAATTTATGCCCGTGCACGAGAATTAAAAAAAAATTTCGATGATGATGCTTCAACGACCGAAGTTTTCTCTACAGCCGAACGACATTTCGGTGAAGGATCTACGATTGATCGTAGAGCGCATTCTCAATCAACTTATTATGGAATGCGAGAAGATCAGCATCGTTATTCTTATATATATTACGATGAAAATGATGATGAAGATTCGCAGGGACTATTGAGCGATCTTGACGGTGAAGAAAAGAAAATTGATGATATAGAAGTGCGATATGAAGATGGAATGCTTGAAATGATAGAAAAAAAATTGGAACCAACTCCATTGCTTGTAGATGCAACTAAGCCTGATAAACTTCGCACAAACAAAATCGTGAAACCCTGTAAAATTGCATTGAAACCGCAAGCGAAGTATAATTTCCAACGTGCAATCAACTGGTTCGGTTATTTTGTAGTTATAATAGGAGTTCTTATTACTATTTCTTCGACTTATATTAATATAAAAAATACTATTAAGTTCGTAAAATTCACTCCGCCATGTATTATCAATGCGTCTACTACAGCAATATGATTGCATTTGCATGAATTTCCCCTATAAGTGATAGAAGACTTTGTACTTTTATTAGTAAAAGCCATAGAAGTCAACTGAGTAATTATTGATAAGCGATAATTTTAACGAAGTGTCGATTACATTGTCATTCCATGCTAATGATCTATTTTGTATCGCATTTTCACTAATCATAATGCTACGTTATATCGCACATCGGATTCTCTCAGTCCCATAATTCTAGAAAATTTTGATGTTTTCATTTTTGTGATAAATATACTACAAACGACAAAAATCAGACGCAAACTTCCAATTCCCTTATTTTTTTGAATTTGAATTACGCGCGCTTGCTGCTGACGCCACCTAAATGTCCGCACTGCTTAATATTTATATATTTCCTTGATGTTGGCAACATTGATCCTGTGCATTTCCCGCGTAAATGTAATCGAAGCCATTTCAAGTTATTACTTTTGTTGATGTAATTTTGAAACAGTATTGAGTTTTTTTGTATAATTCAGTGAACAGAATTCAATAAAGGGAATCAAATTGAACAAAAATGGATATCGATCAACGAATAAAAGATATGGAGCGAGAATATCTCGACTTCCTGGATGATGAAGTAAGAATTTTTCATTCTATTAATTTCTGTTGTTGATAACATAACCTTAATTTCTTTGCGTTTTTACTTTTTCTGTACTCCAGGAAGATCAAGGGATATATTCCAATTTGGTGAAAAATATGATCGAAGAAAATAAGTATCGACTTTATGTGAATATCAATGACTTGAGACGTAAGAATCCTAAAAGATCATTAAGGTAAAATTCTATACTAATGCAACAGGTTGCTGCTGTTTTGTATGCGCTCTTAAGTATCTCGAGATCGTAAATTCAATGGTTCGAATTATTCATTTTAGCTTGCTCGAAAGTTCATTCGAGGAACAAATGGCGTTTCAGAATGCGCTGAAACAATTTGTTTCCACAATCGACCCTGAGTATGCAAAAGGAAATGTTGAGTTCTTTATTGGCTTCGAGGGAAGCTTTGGTAACAAACACGTCACACCGAGAACACTAACATCTAGATATCTGTCAAATCTCGTGTGTGTAGAAGGAATTGTAACAAAATGTAAGTTCTATTAATGATGAGTTTTGGAGTTCTTATACCAAATCATAATCATTATCACAATTGGTGTTATTTTTTCCTATTTAATAGGTTCTTTGGTCAGACCCAAAATTGTGAGGAGTGTGCACTACTGTAGTACTACAAAAACTGTTATGGAACGGGCATATACTGATTTAACATCGTTCGACGCGTTCCCCGGCTCTGCTGTGTATCCCACTACGGTAGATATCGCAAATTTTTCACATTTCATGATTTGGTCGCTGGGAAACGATGATTCTTATTGTGTACCTTCTTTATCATTCACAGGATCCAGATGGCAATCCTCTGGAAACAGAATTTGGATTATCCACATTTAAAGATCACCAAACTCTGACCATCCAAGAAATGCCTGAAAAAGCACCCGCAGGACAGTTACCACGTAGTGTTGACATAGTCTGTGACAACGATTTGGTTGATTTGTGCAAGCCAGGAGACAGAGTTCAGGTAGTCGGAAATTACCGATGTCTTCCAGGAAAACAAAATGGTTATACTAATGGCACATTTAGGTACAATTATAAAATTTATATTATGAGATTAACTTAGTAGCAATGTGTCTTTCAGCGAGCAGATGATAATTAGTTCTGTTTTTTATTTACAGGACTATCCTCATTGCAAATAACATTACCCAATTAAGCAAAGATGCGACACTCAGTATTTCTCATGATGACGTGGCGATGTGTAAAAAATTAGCGAAACACAATCCACGTAAAGATATATTCGAACTGTTGAGCCGATCACTCGCACCATCAATACACGGTCATGAATACATAAAGAAAGCCATACTGTGTCTTTTATTGGGTGGTGTAGAGAAAGTACTACCAAATGGAACAAGGCTTAGAGGTGACATCAACATTCTCTTGATCGGCGATCCATCAGTGGCGAAATCACAATTGCTCCGGTACGTTTTATGCACAGCACCCCGAGCTATTGCAACAACTGGTAGAGGATCTTCCGGTGTTGGTTTAACTGCGGCTGTTACATCAGATGCAGAAACTGGGGAACGAAGACTTGAAGCTGGTGCCATGGTATTGGCCGATCGTGGTGTCATTTGCATCGATGAGTTTGATAAAATGTCCGACATTGATAGAACAGCAATCCACGAAGTTATGGAACAGGGTAGAGTCACAATTGCCAAAGCGGGTATTCATGCGAGTTTGAATGCACGTTGTTCAGTATTAGCAGCGGCGAATCCTGTCTATGGACGATATGATCAATATAAAACACCAATGGAAAATATTGGTCTCCAAGATTCTCTACTGTCACGTTTTGATCTGCTTTTTGTTATGTTAGATCTGGTTGATTCAGAGCAAGATCACATAATAAGTGATCATGTTGTGCGAATGCATCGATATCGCAATCCATCAGAACAAGATGGTGAAGCATTACCGTTAAATGGCAACTTAGAGGTACTGAGTACTAAAAATCCCGATGCGGTTGCTGCTGAAGAAACGGAAAATCCGGTGTATGAAAAATATGATCCTCTGTTACATGGGAAGTCACGTTTGAAAACTGATCAAATTCTGAGTGTGAAATTTATGCGAAAATATATTCACATTGCCAAATGTATGAAACCGAAATTAACAGAAGAGGCTAGTCGTGAAATCGCTGATGAATATTCCAGTCTGCGTTCAGAAGAAACTGTAGAATCTGATGTAGCACGTACACAGCCCATCACAGCGCGAACATTGGAAACTTTGATTCGTTTGTCAACAGCTCATGCAAAAGCACGTTTATCGAAGACTGTTACTGTCGAGGACGCACAAGCAGCTATTGAACTGGTACAGTTTGCATACTTCAAACGTGTGCTCGAAAAAGAAAAACGAAAACGCAGACGGCGCGATACTGAGAATAGTGCTTCTGATGGTGAAGCTGATGATACTGTCAGAGAGAAAAAACGGAGCAAAAAAAGCCGCATTGCACCTGGTGAACCTGGTTATGATCCTTACGAATATGGTAGTGATGATGATTCGCATGTGGATGAGGCAGTCAGATCCGTAACTCGTTCGCAAACGGTATCATTAGCTGTAGAAACACCAACAAATGAATCACCCATGGAAGAGGACAGCCCACCAGCTACAATCACTGAAGACAGATTCAAATTATTCCGTACATCTTTGCACAAACTTTTCCAGCAACAGCGAACTCAATCACTCTCCGTTGATAAAGTCAAAGAGTTTTTGAACAAACAACACACACCCGAATTCACCACTGGAGAAGTAACTGCTGCGATTCACAGAATGACTGAGGCCAACCAACTGATGCTCGCGGATGATCAAATTTTCCTCATTTGAATCGTATTCACTCGGAATTTCATCATAACTATTTCTTTTAATATTATTTTATACTGATTGACAATGAAGTAACCAATAATATTCAATCTAAACATGTACAAGATTTTTTTAATGTTTTTTTTTAATAAACTTTGACTGTATTGATGAATACAGAACCATTATCTGAGCTAATGTTTGTCTATTAATGGTTCAAACAAATTGTTGATGAGTATAAGAGATTGCATTTGTTCAAAGCTTCCTCTCCAATTCTCGCGGTTGGAGGAAACCCGCTCATATGGCTCAGAATGGTTTTCCAATATCCAAAATAATAGATAAGTGACTGAATATAATTGGAAAAATCTATTGTGATAGAGAATCATCACGCATAATTTGATGACACTCAGGGAGAACAGAAAGAATAGCCAGAATATATATTTTTATATTGACCATCACCAATAAATTAAATGTATTATAATATCCAGGAATATAAACGCTCATACAATTGAATACCTCAACGACAATCTATTACTCCAGAGGAATCTCCTTCTGCACAACCTGATGAACAGAAGAACCGTGATTATTTTGCAATGTCTTTATGGAGCGAAAAATACCATGCAAGCGTTAGTTAAAAAATGATCCGAATGCAGGTTAGTCTTGGAGCGCGTGTCAGTCACCTGAATGCACGCCCTGAGGTAATCCTGCTCGGACATTTGTTGCGCTTTAGCAGGCGGGACTTTTCCCCGACGGCGCAACTCCTGCTTCGCCTCGTTCAAATCAAATATTGTAACAGGATCCAGCTTGGATTTGAGCACCAGGCTTGCCAGATATTCAATGTAGTGCTGCCTGCGGGGAAAAGTTCCCATTTTAATGCTTTCGAGTATTCATATCCAATTTACCTTCGACATGTCCGTCCGATAATCTTCAGGATCACGTCGATACCAATTTGGCGGTAAGTCGAGCCCGGCACGTTTCAAACACGTCTCAAGATCGTCAATCGTCAAAAGTGGTAGTGGATCGACAAGAGGTTCCGATAATCGAACTATTCGGACAAGGTACTCGACATAATGACCCCTGAACATTGGATCGTGTTACTCGCAAACTCAAATCGAGAAATTTATTCACGCATTTCTTGATTTTTTGTTGTTCATCCAAGAAACAGATCAAAATTAATTTTCCTCACCTACACAATCCGGCATGATTCTCAATGACATCAGAATTACAAATAGTGTCAATGACACCAGCTGGGGTTTCTTTCTGAAGCTGAACTTTACATTTACGATCGCCCGTCACGTTTTTCATATTAAATTGAATTCCATTTTCCTTCAGTAGATTTTGTAGCTGGGCTGGCTCTTTATCACGAAGATAAAACAAACAATTGCGTGGATGATGAGCGTGAAGGCCAAGTTTCGCACAATAAGAACTGACTGTACACTTGGCACCCATCATAAAGGCCTTCCCGCAACCGCAACAGAATTCATACTTGCATTGATGACAAGTGAAGTGCATACAGCCTTTAGAAACAAATTCCACATCTTTATAATTAGCTTCGGGAAAGATGAATATGTCGATTGAACATTATTACCTCCACGCGAAAGCGAGTACCGGAATTTACATTTTGGGCAATCAATTCCATTATCTGCCAAATGCTTTGCCAAACCTGCAGCCTGATTGTCCGGATCGTTCTCATCCTTCCACTCTGCAAATTGTTCGCACGTTATTCCTTCGTGTTGCTTTTCCCACTGGAATAATTCAAGGTATTTTACTTGTTTGATCACATTGTTAAAGTTATTCATTATTGGTAATTATATTACGCACCGGTCTACGACATGATGCGCAAGTAACTGAACGACAATCCGGACAAATTAATCGTTTCTGATTAGGATTAGCATAAAATCCGCTCGAGCACTATAAATATTCATCAAATTTCAGGATCGGCAGAAAGGGAAGAATAACAATTATTACGGGATAAAGTTCGTCACATTCACCTGAGCACACCATTTAAAGTTTGGATCTTGCATCAGAGTTCTATCCCTCAATTTTCTTTGAAATAGTTCGTGGATCGGTGGATCGAGTAACGATTTCAATTGAATATCTAAAATACTGAAGTACTCAAGAATTTCATCTTCATTGGCATCCTTCAAATCAGGCTCTTTACAAAATGGACAAACTGCATCCATAATATTTCTATCACTTATTTGAATAGTGAAATAATTTTTCGCACAATCATTACAACATCGATGTACGCATCTCAACATTGAAACAATGTGACTGACGGCGAAACGACCAGTGCAGAGCTCGCACTCCTGTTGTAGGAATGCGATGGCTGCTTCAACACTTGTACACTCTTTAGCAGCGTGGAGTGCTTCGTCATCTTGGAATTTTAGACTGATCAGGCTTGCAGCGATTTCAGCTTCTTCGTAACTCGTTACTTTCCCTTCTGCTAATAAACGTCGACTCGTTCTCTGCAAAAATGAAATCGAGAACAAATCAAGGAACTTGTTTCAGAAATGTTTCGATATAATATTTGTAGCCCTTCATAAACATATCATCGATTTTCTTTGCATAATGACGAAATAAGCAGGTGCTTGATGGAGGAATTGAAAGCAGCGATGATAGGTCCGACATAGAAATACTTACTAGCTCTGTATGGGCAGAATTATAAATCAAAACAATCCGGGAACGAATAAAACAATTATATAGAATGTGTCAAATTCTATTCGACTGACCTCCCTCTCATCTTTCGGTGACTTCTCGCGTATTCTGCCCGGACTCTGCTGTTGTTTAATTTCCTTTGACTTCTTTCGTTCATACTTCGGGGATTCGCCTTCAAATTGTTGGACATAACTCGCGACAATTGAGAAACGTTTACGAGGCACAGTTTTTATCGCGCTCACTATTTCCGGTTCTGATACTCGCATTTTTAATACTCGGCTTTCTTCCATATGAGTCACGTCGAGTTCAGGTTTCATGATATCATTATCATCTTTGTTAAAAACAATTGGGGATACTATCAAAATGCTATCAGAGTCAGACTTTCCACTTGAATTACTGTCATGAGATTCCTGAGTACTAGAATTGACTTCTTCTTCTTCTTCTTCTTCTTCTTCTTCTTCTTCTTCTTCTTCTTCTTCTTCTTCTTCTTCTTCTTCTTCTTTTTCTTCTTCCTCTTCTTCTTCTTCATACTCTGAATCTGATATTGCGGCTTTAATATTATCCAATGTTTTTTTCAGAAGTAATTCGGCGCTAGTCAATTCTTCTGTTGAATCAACTTTCTTCAGAATCACTGAACTCATCGTGTGGGACTCTGTACTTTCAGAAATACTAGACTCAGTAATTTCTTCTTCGATCTCTTCCTCAGTAAGTTCTTCATCTGAATTCTCTGTGTCGTCTTCTTCCTCTTCTTCGCCATTATCATCATCATCATTCGAATCAACAGAGTTTTCTTCCTCTTGATCTGAATCACCACCTGCTAATTGTGGCGATCCACCTCGTTTTTTATCATAGTTTTCTATATCAATAATGGGTTCAATAGCTAAGGGTTCTTTTACACGTGTTTCATCACTATTTATCAAATCCGAGCTTTTTATAATAGACACTTCATTAAGCAAAGGTGAAGGTGTGAAAGAGCACTCAACATTCACATCTGTTTTCTTAGCATTATGGACTTCACCATTGGACTCGGCAGGCGACGTTACTAGTGGTTGTAGCATTGGAACTATTCGCTTTGGAGTCAAATTGATATTCCGTTTGATCGGCTGTGTGACATTTATCTTCAAAATTTTCTCACTTGACACGGACACCGTCTGTCCCGCAACTAATGGCTTCTTTTGGAATACTGGTATCCTTGATGGCAATCGACTTTTCGGACTGGTATTCTCACCCCGCATTTCATTTTTTTTTATTGAGTTTTCTAAAGAATTGCAATTTGTACCTTTGCTGTTACTATTGGCTACTTCACTAATTTTCCTTACACCATCACATTTCATTGTCATATCTTTGTTAGGAATTCCCATCGCTTTCTCAATTGAACTTGATTTTGATACTGGCGCGTTTAGTGGTTTCGCCGCAACTTTATCGGCGAATTCCTTAGCTCGAGATAACGCCGAGTCTTTTGGAGTTCGTCCTATTGAAGATACTTTTTTCGAACCATTGAAACATTTTTTCGTGGGCAATCTACGTAGCATATATGCTCTCTTAACCGGAGATTTCGGGCGCGACTTGATGCAGGATGGTCGGTGGAGCAGAGTATTATCAATTCTCGTTGAAAGCGATTTTTTTGGGGATTTATGAATTTGAATTGATGTTTCGATTGTCGAATCCACGGGTTTGATAGTTTTTGGTAATTCAATCAGTAAAGGTTTTGTAGGTTCTGAAACTTCACCTTCGACGAGTTGTTGACTAGCAAATTTAATTGATTCAGCAATAATTTGTTTTGAATCTGATATACATGATAAATTTATTCTGAGCGAACCCATCACTATCGGTGACTCTTCAACAGGTGCTGCATCATTTAATGCAATTAAAGGCGACTCTGTAATCTTCAATTCGAATGTTTCGGGAAAATTTGATGAACTTGCATTTACTGCAATTCTATCTAATTCATCAATGATCTCTAAATTTCTTAATGGTTCTTCATTCAATGAGAGATCCAGAAATTCTTGCTCCTCCTTCGAATCTTCATGGTTCACTTCCTGCACTTCATTGTTGTGTTCGTCCATTATTTCTATATCTCGAGAATATGTAACGTTTGGCGCATCAATGACATCTATGTTTAGATTGTCCACAGTTACTTTTTCTTTAGTAGCGAATAACGGTTCAATATAAATTGTGCTACGCATAATCTTAGTTGGCGTTTCGACGGCCAGTGGCTCCTGCAAGCAGACAAGTGATGCCTGTTCTTCGACACTACTTACATCAACAACTATTTCTTGATCGTCAATAGAAAAAGTTCTGTTAACTGCCTGATGATTGTCAGAGCTATTAACGTTAATAGACGAAGCTTCAATGACTGTGGGTATAATGATAGCAGATGATTTGTGAATTTCAGAATTATTCAAAGCACATTCGGAAGCAAGGCGAGTCTGGTGCGTCTCTCTTCCGTGGTTAATATCTTTAGTAGCATTGTGAATATCATTTGAATCTGGAATAGATTCGGATGATGGATTGAATAATGTGGTATTTAGTGTTTCTGTAATATTATCGATTTTGAATGGATCTGAATGAATATTATCGCCAATTTTCTCTGGTGAATCATCATCTTTTTTTGCCATAATTCCTGTTTTAGACAGAGGCAATCTTGATATCATGCTCGATAATCGGTTTTTAAATGATTTAAATGCATTCATGCGCGTTGAAGGCACTGATTGGATGGTCGGCGGTGTCTCAACAATTTTCTTTTCTGTATCAATTTCACTGGATTCCCTTTTGGGTTGAGAACTCATACGTACCGATATATTAGATATTATTGCATCGTTTACAGCCTTGTTCAAGACTACTGGAGTCGCATCCATCGAAATACGTTCCTGATTATCCGAATTTTCAATAGCCATTGTTCTGATCTCCACCCGATTTTCATCCCCTTTTTCTTCGGGATTAAGTTCTATCGATTGATTCGCCGCAGGTATTTCGTTCAATGAATTTATCGGTTCATTCGATACACCTCCTTCTACCTGATTTTCTGACGGTAATTTATTTGATAGTCCTTGAAGAGCTGCACTCAATGGTCCGAGAAATTGTTCAGGCAATGATTTCATAGCTGATAATAATTGTTCAACAGAGACATTTTCAGCAGGATTATTCTCTATCGATTGTTGTGTCGAATTATCGATTGCTGATTCTAATGAAATATTATTTGTTGAAATTTCAGTTGAATTAGGGAGAGTTTTCGATTCCACAACGCTATCATTGCTATTGTCTGCCAATGTATTAAAATTGTCGTCTGAATTCTTGGAATTTTCGTCAAGCGAAGTTTCATTTTCAATTTCAAGGGTATTTAAATTTTCCGTAGAATTGTGTTTGTCCTCCAATGGTTCAGAACTGTTGGATAAATCGATTTGATTACTATCAGCGACTTCTGAAAGATTTACCGCAGAATGCTCCGCATCATGAGCCTGCATTGATGTAACAATATCTTCGTGATGATCCGCCTGCAACTCTGTGAAATTATCAAGTGAGGATATTATTACCTGCTTCTTTGCATCCGAATCCAATATTCCCTGTGTGTGTTCATGAATTCCCAACACACCCGAACCACCGGCTGCATCTGATCATTCAAGTAAAGAATTTAATAAGATAAAATTTCATTTCTATTTTGTTTTTATATTTCATGAAGAATTACCCGCTCGAGGAGCAGCCTCGTCATTCTCCACCCCCGCAGGCGGACCCCATATACGCATTAGAAACGGTTTTAATTGATTTTTTTGTAACTCTAACAGTGCAACATCTTCATTGCCTGCATTGTTATCGAGAGCTCGCACGACATCGACAGTAAGAAAATTTCCTTTCAACATTATTCTTGCGACCTGAAAAAGGAAATGCCTTCAATTCAATCATACCAAAAATCACTATAAATTTGTTGATTGATCATCCAATTTCACCTTTTGCTGTCTCAGCTGGATGGCTTTAGTGACTGTCGTCCAAACATCGCCTTTGCATGCTCTGAGCGCTTCTTTCGCTTCAACAACTGAAAGTATTCCGATGTCATTGTCGCTATCGGGCATTTCTTTGCCTCTTGTCGATACCAGAACTTGAACAGTCTCGATGAGATGTGGCCATTGGTTCATTAACCAGTCGATCGGATTTGTGGCACCTTGTGCTAATGCTACTTGAATGTCATCCGCGGAAAATCCTTGTCTCTCCGCTTCACGCAACAATTCAACAATTTCGAACCCTTGACGCGTTAGAGTTGAAATACTTGGTGATGAGGGTCCGATTCCTACGTCTTGATGATAACGCGATTGACTGGGTTCCTGGAACAAATTAACATGCACAAATAAATATTCAATATAAGTTTCATTTTTATTACTGCAGGATAAAAAATATATAATCATTCTGTGGTATTAGAAACTACTGTTACTAAAACTATTTCACACCGAGGCAACGCCATGGAAATTAACTAAGATATTATAATGATTAAAATAATACAGCATTAATTTTAATTAATTGTGTATGAAGCAACAATAATATTGGTGATTACAGGGTTAACTATAAGTTTACCCTAGAATGATAGTAAAGATGCGTTGAATCGATAGAATTTCTTCTTGTGCCGTGTGACGACGTTGGTTGTGGAACACATTGATGATGATGATGTACTTTGGGATAAAGTTCAGGACTATATGTCATCCCCACTGGATCCTTTGACAAAATCTCAATTCGATATTACTTATGTATGAATTTATACGATTGAATAATTAAAGCGAGAGAGATATTTTCAAATCCTCACCTCAGGATCACTTTCGTCCAAATAAACAATTCCTCGTTGCTCCAAAGTCGGCTTCGGTTTTTTCATTGTCCCACTGTTTTTTGGTACAAGTACATCATATGTCTAGAAAAATGTAGAACTTCTTGGTATTTTGTCATGATTGAATATTTTTATATTACAATTTCTAGCAGACCTGCGTGGCAATGCTTTGAGGTGGTGGAGATGTTCCTTTTTCTATTGAAGTATTTATAGGAGGTATTGGTGAAGGTGTAGTTGGAGATGGTGATATTTTGACGGATGTGGGAGATGGGGCCGGAAGAGGTGATGTAGCATCCAGTATTAATTTCGGTCGCGATTCATCATCAAGCCAATCAATATCCAAATCTCTAATAGGTGAAGTAGACGTTGAGGTATGGGAACACTCTTTTTTTATTGGCTGGATCGGTGGCGTTGGAAGTGTTATTGATGATTCTATATCATGTTTATCATTAACTCGGTCTGGAAAATAATGAAATGAAAAAATGAATACAGGTCAAAGAAATCAATTGGAATTGATGCAGGATGTTTGCTTGAATGAATAATAAGTTGGGTGTATTCTATACATGAACATGTTTTCACTTCATTTTATTACTCATTCAAGGAGTACATAGTGTGATTTCAAAATTTAAATATGACATATAATAGAAGAGATTAAAAAATTTCATTTGAATATTTTTGTACCAAAGGAAAAGCTTATTTTCCGTCGCATTCTACCTTTGCTTTGTGTAGCAACGCTGTCACCGCTCTCTTCGCCGTTAGATATTTTTAATATTGGAGATTGTTTCTCGAATACGGGACTGGCGTTCTCTGCGGTGTTCGTCGGTGAATCAGAGATATTTGTTGGACTGGGTGGTAGTGCATTTCTTCTGGTTTTGCAGCAGACAATACACACACGTGTTTTTGATTCATTCACAAACGTACAATGTTCGCATGCCCACTCTTCCATAATATCATTAGTTTTCCTTTCATCCCCTATTGACTGTTCAATTTTTCCTGCAGTGATTGGTGGTTTCTGGTTGTGAATGGATTTCGGGTCTTTTGATGAGATGGTGCCATTCAATTCCCGAATTTGATTTGAATCCCTATCATTTGTCTTATTAACATCCATATCTGATAATTTTTTTTGTACTTCTCTAGCTGATATCTTTTGATTCTCCCTACTACTATTACTGCGTTGTGGTGTAATAGATCCCGCACGTTTATGTACAGATTCAACGCCATCATCTGATGAATTTGTATTCTTAGATCGCTGGATATTCACATTGCATTTCTTTTCAACAGAATCCCGTTCAATCGATCTGCGACGATTCATTGATGTTCCATTGCTCTTCACCAACACTCTGTCATAATCGCTCACTGATCCTGCCCTTCGTCGAGGTCTACGATCATCATCAGTCTCAGAATTCTGGCGAGATGACGATGTAAATCGGGAACGTTGGTCAACATTAATCGACCCGGCTCGTTTCCGACCGTGACTATCGTCTGTTTCAGAGTTTTGTCGTGATGATACATGTCGTCGAGTGTGTGAACGAGATAAATCTTCTGTATGAACAACTGGCGGTGCTTTTCGTAGTGCTCTCCGGTCTTCCTCATTCTCTGATGGCTGTCGAGATGAAAATGACCGACTGTCCAAATCATCATAATCATAATTAATTCCTCGTGATGGAGCATTCATCCCATTGATACGATCTTCAGATCGCCAAGCTCTGCAACACGCATGAGAAAATGCATCATAAACAAAATATAGGGACAGCAAAAATGGTCCATATTTTATTTAACTCACCCCCGCCGGCTATGAGATACAGTTGACCTATTGTCATCCACATCTTTGTAACTTCCATGTCGACTTCGCGATATACTTCCTCGTCTGAGATTCCTCGAGCTCCGTGAAAGTCTATCATCAAAGTCTGAATCATCAGATTCTTCTGAACTTGCGTCTGACGTTGAATCTGGCGATCGCCTTGATCTTGAAACGATTGATTTTCTTGACTTCTGACTGGGAGTCGGTGAGGCAGCTCGGCTCCGTCGACTAGATTTATAACTCCGCGCTGGACTGTGAGACCGAGACATAGTTGTTGGGGGATAATGGGGTGGTAACATTGCTTGAGAATTGTAACCCATCGGATACGCCCACATAGCTGGATGATTCAAACTCATGGTAGATCCACCTAATGAATTGTCCCAGGGAGTAGCTGGTGGATACCACATCATTGGCATCCCTCTTGGCCCCAGTTGTGCAATGGATTGAGCCTAACATATTGATATTATTTTCCACGATAAAAAATTGGAAATAAGTATCGTGAGGAAGATGAAATGGTCACCTGTTGAATTCCGGGGTTCCACAATTGCTGGGTAGATAAATCGCAAACACTCGCAGACTGCATCATGCCTCTCACGGGTAATGGTGGAGTATTTAAATTACTTCTGGCACTACCAAGACTTAATGGTCTTGGAGTGGGTGCCTCGCGAGATGGTGATTCTGGTGTTGAAATTCTTCGTCTATTGGCATCTTGAGCACGCATTGCCTCTTGATATCTCCTATAACGCTCCTGAAATTGGATATGATCACATACTAATGCAATATATCAACAATTGAGTGTTCTCACATACCTGAAGTGTCGACATTTTGTCCATTCCTGACGACAAGGGATCAGTAATAGGAGGAGATGACGTGTTCAATGATTGAACTGATCGCGAAGTCAATAAATTAGTGCCTGGAGTTGATGGTAAAGGTCTTCCCTGTAGATTGACGTTGTTTCTTATCAAAGTTCCACTCTTATCGCTCAATGACAAGCTTCCAGGATCCTGCTTATTTGATGGTCTTGCCTATAGGCGCGGAAACCTGATATTTAATACCTGCCACGACGGCGAAAGGGCTAGTGAAGTGGCCGGAAATGAGAGGACTTTCATTGCTGTGTACTTCCATATTCTTGATACTCGATGTATTACATTGATGATAACTTTTATTGTAAAATGTTTGTCTAATATTTATTTTTGTCTTGTGTATAGGGATATGGGATATAGGAATCATCAAAGCAACTATATTCCTGTGTCAACTAAAAAGCCCTGTAATATGTCCTTCAAGTCAATTTGATTACATATCTTAGTTTGAATAATTAAAAATTACAACTTTCAATGAAAAGGTGATAATCGTAGAATGTGTATCAATTTGAAATCGTCGCCTCGGTGTGACATGTTTATTATTTCTCTCTTTTTTTCCTTAATCAAGATCTTAAACTAAATAAGATAATCACAATGACTCGAGTTTTGAGTGAAGTTGTGCAGCACTATTTTAGCAATGAAACTGATTGCAAGTATTAAATTAAATCACAGCACAAAAAATTGCTAACGTTCGCATCAATAATTAGATAGATACAATAAATAAATAAATAAATAAATATGGTTCGCATAGCCTTCAAATATCAGGCTAGAACGCATCCTACCTGAGTGTTTTTACGATTTCGTCTGGGTGGCGGAACTGGTGGATTCATTTGTATCTCGCCTTTAGGTGGAAGTGGTGGACGTGTTCTGTAATCATCAGTGCCACTTATTCTTCGTCGTACATGGCCACGTCTCTTTGGATGCTTGTGATTCATTTCGTCGCATGTCTCACAAAAGCTTTCTTTGCATGTATCGCATCTGGCAAATAATTTCTGTATACCGCATAAAGCACATTTGCCCATGATTACTGTCGATGTTGTCATTCTTTTCGTTTCTAATGATTTATTATTCTTTTCGTTGGTCTGCTGGGGGATTGGATTTGGTGATCGGCTCAATGGGAATTCAATCACTTCATAGTCAGGATCACCACAGTCGCCAGTGAGTGAGGGAGGTGGAATTTTCGGTGGTGTTGGTGCACGCCGAGGTGATTGGTTTGTAGAATTCTGCTGCTCCTGGGCCTTTAAATCATCAAAATTAAATTTTTTCTGCTTGACATTCCACGGTCTTTTCATTGTGATGCTAATACATACCATGACCCAGTGGGGCATCGAACGGGCCATTCGCAGTCGAGTTGATGGGTTAGAAATGGCCATTGGCCGCCATTTCTCGGGTCCAGGCTTCTAGAAGGACATTTTTTTGGAAGAAAACACTGGATCAAATTGATTCATGTACCCTCTATGCATGTGAAGTTTTAATGTTGCAGAACAGGATGCGAAATATTCAGAAGTCGGTGCAAATTACATTTAAATTGGTTCAATTGTTAATTTAGGCAATTGTTGACCAACAATATATGTATATATTAATATGCATCAGTATATAGACGTGTGCAAGAAGTGTTAGAGGGATACTGCGGGGAGCGTTGATGGGCGCGATCTATTTGTGAAACTAAGGAAAAGCATTGCTCTCTGTCCAAGAATAAACTTAAGCAACGACGCGACGCACACGTTTAATTTCCGCTATACTTTCATCTTTATGGCAATATTTATTCGATCATCATCATCATCAACGAATATATACACTAGCCATTGGTATGTGCATGGCCCACATTGTACCAGTGATGTTTATATTTTATGTGCATAGACACGATGACGCTGACGTAAGAGATACAGAGATGCAGCAGTCTCATAAAATCCAACGCGGAAGTACTCAAATAGAAGTAACAAAATATATTTATAATCACTGATTCGATTGTCCCTTTTCTAATAGCACCAAGAATATTGTGAGCAAATCTAAAATAATCCTCTCTGATGAAATATGTTGTAAATTTAGAGAAATAAATGAATGATTGATGGAAAAGCACTAATGTATAATGACACTCACACTCATGTGACCTAGAGAAGAAATAAAGTTTCACACTCCTTGTTATATACAATTACTCCTCTAGTGATGTTCGACACGGCGGTGATACAACCGGCTCACCAACGAATAATCCTGGTTTACGTGGTGTACGTTTGCCGGTACCAATCTCCACTGCCGTTCACAATTCTCTTGCAAGCCCCGTAAAATACATCTACGAATGTTGCAGTGTATGCACGGATAGAACCAGTACAAGAGTAGTCACCAGCCATTCTATTTTTATAACTCATATAGGCTACTGGATTGTTGCCACTTTCTGATGCTCTTCTTCAGTATCCACGATCACGTAAATATATTCGACGCTTTTATATTTCTACCCGGAAGTCTCTGATGACATTTCAATGTTCACTCTGTAATGAAAATAAACATTTGATAAAGAATTAGAAATAAAACGGATGCATCTCATAATAAGAAATTCTCATTATTGGACATGTCTCAACTCAAGTCGCATCATTTTTTACATTGACTTACACTATATTCATTTTATAAATGCTAAACAATGTAATAATCTCATTAGTTTCGTTAATTAACAATTATAAATGCATATTAGAATGCATCAATGATGGCTTAACAATGTCTAACCCTTCTACGCAACGTCGAAAATGGCGGGTACAGATGGCGCCAACTTACTACTAATTGTTTATATTCCCATTGTTATCAATATAACGATCATTTTTGAGATTATCACAGATTCTTTGAATTTTTTCAGATCGTTTCTACCCAGAATAACAAGATCTGGAATTATCAGATAGATAGAACCGTTCATAGAACCGGGAATTTCAAACTTCGAAGACGATAAAAAAGAAATGAGTCCAAACAAGTGAACGCTGCTGGTTCCAGCGGCAAATTCGAATTTCTTAACGGCCATTATTTCGCCGCCCACATATGCGCATGCGTGGCATTGATGTGTATTCACATACGACACACATACAAATACATTGATATACATAGCTCTGTTGTATACTTTATTCACGAGTTTGGAACAGTCCCTGTTTGAGAAAGAGAGAGAGCTCATCGACCCATAACTATTCGGCAGCAAACAGCGAGTCAGAGAGTAGGTTTTTAATCATTTATTATTTTCTTTTCACAACACCTTTATCACTTGCATTAATTTTAAAAATAAATAACGCGGCTTTTCTGTAGGTTTCATAGCAGCGTCTACACGTAATAACCTGCATAATTCTATCATACAAGAGCGGAGCATAACGTACAGTAAATCAGGAGAAAAAAAGCCGTTGTCATAATTCCACCAGTTGAAAGAGCGTCTCTTTTCTGTGCAAAACCCGCCTACTAATATGATATACAATTTTATTTGTGTGTGGGATTCACTGATAATTTAATCGCATGGAATCATAATCATTTGTGCACTGAAACGCACAGCCTGTAATATCACATTTATATGCATAATAACATTGAAGTTCAACATTATGACGCCATACAGTGCATGACGGTAAATCGATTGGGCGGGTGTGAAAGCAAGAGAGACATATGATTTTGTCGTGATAGACTGAGAAAAAAAGTTTGGTGTAAAACGTGCAGTTACAGTAGTAGGCCGTGTGGATTAGATCATCGTATTATAGCATCCCTGGTTGCAAGCTGTTTTTCTCTCCTGCTGAGAGACCAGTGAGTCCCTCTGACTTTTATTTTCCCAGTTGTATATAATAGGCCAGATGTTTATTATAAATCGGAGGAGCCTTATGCGTATTGTTATATATGCATGCCGACCTGGTAGAATACGGCGAAGCTAGGGTGCTTGGGTTCAAATTCGGAGACACGTATGATGGTTGATATTTATCATGATACAATATTATGACTGAATGTGTGTGATATAATTCGTCCACCGTGATATAATATTTTAGTATATTATTGAAGACTGGAGAAATGGGGTGTGGCTTATAGTTTTGTCAAATTCAAGTCAATAATCTGATTTGCTGTAGACCTAATGACTATTGATCGTGCGAGTAGATAATCGATGACCTATCATTAAGTAAATAATTCGATAGCATCTCAACGTTCACTGATATGTTAACGGGCATAGGTTTTCAAATTGTGTGGGCGTGTTCTACAAAAAGCGTACATTTTTTTTTGTAAGATCATACCAAAATGCTACAGTGAAAAATTACTAATCGATTTTTCATCGTTATAATAAATAGTGATCATTCTCACTGGGAGTAGATGCTATGAGAATTGAGTCATTGAGATGACGCCCCCCCACGCACAATGAAATATTTCTCATGTGTAGCAATAAGTATACACTTGCTAGTATGAATTACGGGATCATTTGAATGGTTGATTCATGAGTGTAATTAATTGATCAGCTGGTTCCAAACGGCGCACTGTATTTCTCAAAAAGATTTATCAATTCATTTGGATTGGTTACATAATACTCTTTTTTTAAACTTTCAGGGAAAGTAACTGAATTGTTAAAGAACGAATAATGGATCCAGCATTCCCAAATCAGCATACAACGACTACGACGGTGACAACCAACACCACTACACATGCAGGTGCTATGAGGTTTGACCCTTCATATTTGAAGACTGTGCCTGGAATATTGAAAGCGCTTCAAGTTGTGAGTGATAATGAAATAATTGAGCGAATAATAAGTTATCTCACGGCCAATTAATTCCATTTATCTTTTTTTTTCAGGGCGTGAATCTTCTGGGATTCATATGCATAACATGTTCAATATACAGTAATCACAGTCGTGGAGGATGGTTTAATACAGTGTCCATGTTCGGATTTTGGTTTACAGGAATTCTTTTGGCTCTCTATATCTTCCACGTTATTGAAAAACTTTACAGGATACCGTGGAATAAAATTGTAAGTGCTGCTTCCCATTCGGGTGAATTACAAATACTTTTAATTCCAATTCAGGGCCATAGGAGTTATCAGTGTAGCAATTTTTTCATTTTTTTAATTCCAAGGACAAAAATTAGTTTCGTTTACTCGAATAGCATTGAATCGAAAATTCAATAACTTTCTTCTCTGTTTCGTTCACTTACACTACTTCACTCATCATGATCATGTGATTTTTTTCTATACTTCCATTATGTTTAACAGTATATGGAAACGAGACACATTGACAGGTATGTAAGCGTCTCCTCACACACATTTCCGATATTATCAATTTTTTCAACCGAGCATTTTATCGATAATATTAATATTCGTCAGGTTCCCTCATAGAAATTTCATTTAATTAGTATTCTATGATTCCGTAATATTCATACGCTGAATTATGTGAAACATGAAACATTTTTTTAATGGAATGTTCTCACCAACAAAAGCATTTAGTATGCAACACAGCACTTAACGGTTTATATGCTCTATATAGGATAGTTTAGTATATCAAGTTGCATAAATTTAATGACGTCATGATCATTCATATAATCATTTCCACCCTGTAATTGGATTTGTAATACTTATATTAATATGCCTCTTTTATGTTTGATGAATAATATGAATAATGTTTTACTCTACATATATACATATATACATATACAAATGCACCAAATAAATTTTGACGCTTATTAGAGCGTTTTTTCAAATCTTCAACCGTTGTCGATGCGCTTCAAAATGCCGGAATTTTATCCAGCAAAATATTCATGAATTCATTTTTTAGATATTAATACATCAATTATTCATTACAGGAATTCGTATTCTGTGCGTTATGGTGCGCATTTTATCTCATAGCTGCATCACTCGCAGCTGATTTCTCACGACATGCGAGTTCCGGAGCATTTGGTGTGGCAGCGGTAAATTGAAATATTTAATTGAAAAATTTGTTCTATCGCAATTTGAAATCATTCACATCAATAATTTCCGTTTCACTCTTAACTTTTTCTTTTCCCCCGTATAGTTCTTTGGATTCTGTGGTATGGCACTTTATGGCTTTGACGCCTACTTGAAGTTCAGGGCAATCAGGAGCGGGGTACCGGCTCAAGGTCAATATGAATCTTCCAAACAAGTATCAACAGTTACAAGTCCAGCTTACTAATTGAATATGCATCAACTATCACCAAGTACATTTTCGGAAATGTAATTGAAGTTAATCATATCCACTAGACATATTATACCAACCTTCGTTAAACAAATGAAAGAAATAAGCGTTATGATATATAATCCAATGTTGCATAGTTCGAGATATTTGTTGTTTACATTGTATCCTCATAGATAGTAGCAGTTGCCTTCGAGAACGAAGTAAATATTATTATATGTGAACTAGGAGCAGTTGTTAGATTGAATTCGATTAGGAGCTTAGAAACTGGAAAAAAAAATTGTTTAATGATCAATGTAGAAAAAATTTCGAAAGCAAATGATAAGCATGCGAGATATATGCAGGCGAAAATAATCGAGCTAAAGACTGTACATATTTTTATATTTATGTGTACATCAACTTTTTCCGTTCATTGTTTCTCTATCCAATTATTTATAATTCATGCACTTCAATATTTATCCACAAATTCTTTTGATGCTGTTTGAATCATGTTTGTTATCGACAGGTATTATCTCAAGGTTTATAATATGTCAAAGTGGTCCCCTATGATTTTCATCTATTTTTTTTTCTTTTTCATTTATCATTTTCATCTTTTCTCATTTAAAAAAAATATCATACAGAGGTGTAATATATAATTTAAAAGTTCATCGTACGAATTACTAATTTTTATGCTATTTGTTGAATTATATGAACACGTGAGTACAAGGTTATCCCAAACAGAAATATATTTTTTCTGTTCATGGATATTAATTTAGTGTCCGTAATATATAATAATTACCATTTTTTTAAAAAATTTTGTGGGCTTTTTTTCTCGAAGAAGGTTCCGACTTTACCTGCACTTTCATTTCAAATAGATTGAAGTATTAATATGACTCAATTACGGAAGAAAAGAAGAAAGACAAATACACTACTTACCGATTTACACAAATGTTAACTGCGAAATGAAATATATAATACATATATAATACATATGCAATGTTTCCAAAATTGATGCACTCATATCCATATGAAACGGACCAATTTCGCAAGAATCGAATACATAATGCAAGCAATTATAATATGAGAAACATATTTAAACACGACGAAATAATAATTAATAGAATGGAAACATTAGTAATGATGATAATAACAATGTACTAAACATACTAAAATGTACGCATACTTGCGATTCGAAAAGAAAAAAAGATAATAAATGAGCATTATTGTTTGAGGGAGGTAAATAAGTTGAATTCTTTACAAATTTTTAACGTGTGAATAAGAATGTTACTTTAATTTCTGTAAATAGGTTGCGGCCTGCGAGTCTGCTTCTTTCCCATACTCGACAGATCAATTGTTTTACCGTTTGGCAATACTAATTTATTTTCTTGGTAATCAACAAAACCATCCTGATCGTCCTGCTGTTCTTCATCATCACATTTGATCCCAGTTTCATATGTGTATTCACGTCTGATACCATCAGGATCAACATACCCATATTTACCGCGCGTTACACAATCGATACCAATTATTTCTTCTTTATATGAGCCATCGTCATTCTCAAAACCCCATGTAATTGATCCATCATCATTGTCTTCGCGCCAGCGACGAATAATCTGTGCAACTGGTTTCTTCTCACGATACGATGTTGCCTTTTTAGGTGATTGTCTAATAAGAGATTGTTGCTGCTGTGGTTGTTGTTTATGGTGCTGCTGTGGATAATGTTGTTGCTGCTGTGGTTGTTGTTTATGGTGTTGCTGTGGATAATGTTGTTGCTGCTGTGGATGTTGTTGCTGTTGATGATGCTGCTGTTCCTGATGATGGTGGGATTGTTGGAGCTGAAGATATTGTGGTTGTTGCGGTGAGAATTGTGGCTGCTGATTTATAACCGGATTTCGTATTTCCGGTAATTCCTCAACAGGTTTACGGAACTTGATCGGTTTTGGTGGACGATATTGAACTGGAGCTATATTTTCTTCTTGTGATGGACTTTGTCGATTAAATGATGGCGGATGACTTGGACGAATCTGGATAACAGCCTCAGGCTTTGGCGTAAATGGACTATTGGAAGCAATATTGTTGTGTGGCTGATAATTTTGCGGATTCACTGGAACAATTTTAATGGACGGTTGTTGACTGACATTTTCCGCTGATTCTTTAATTTCTTCACTGACAGGTTTTGTTGGTTGGTCTTGCTGCATCAATTGTGGTGGCGGCGTTGAAGGGTTCTCTGGTTTCAATGCGTGTGGAAAATTCAGTTTTGGTCGTGCAGCAGTGAAGGGAGAAAATTCATTAGCATCTGTTGTTGGTTTGGATCTGGAAAGAAAAAGGAACAATATAACAAATAATTATAATTTTGCGGTTGACAACAGTAGCATTTGTAAAATTTATGTTGAAATGTCAAGGATAAATACTTGAGTGAAATTGGACGACGGATTCGTTGAGAGATAAGTGGTTGTTGAACTAAAGCGCTCGATGCACGAGTTGCAGGTCGCGGTAAAAAGCGACCTGGTGGTCGTGGTCGGTGTGGAGCGACACCGGAATCTACTTCTGGAAATTGTGCCCTGACTGCTTCAATGATACATATCAGTAACTGAAAATACATAAACATATGAATAATTTGTTCATTTCTTCGTGGTTTATAAATCGACTTTCCTTATGTATATGAAGCACCAGAAATTTCTATTACACGCACGGGTAAAGTTAAGTAAATCCCCAGCACGTGCTGCGCGCCAACATTTAAATCACTTTCTCTCCTCTCCTCATACATATAGAGTTTAAATCAGAAGCGTTCAATTTAGCGAACATACTGCATTCCACTTAGTCCAATATCCAGCTTTTTCTTTATATACTGTCATTGAGTCAATGAACGGTAGTAAATATTTATTAGTTCTATATAATTATCTATGTATATGACTTAGATGTAAATGACCTTTTTTTTTTGGAAACAATCTTATAGAAATGATGATGATTATTGACTTTAAATAATAAGTGGCATATCTCGCGAAGTAGTCTTAAATAGATGAGGGAACAAAAAAGATTTCTGAGCAAGATAAAGACCCAGTGAGACGTTAACCGAATTATGTGGACGGTGGGACGTGAAAAGTGACTTTCTCTTTCGTTGGGCAGTCACGCAACAAATACAAAAGTACATATATCCATATATTTTTTTAACGAACGACTCTCGATTCGGTCGTTAAACATAGATACATATTAATATTGCAGAAAAAAAAATGGAAACAAAAAGTTAATAGTTGCAACAAATTCTCAAGTTTCATCAATGGTATTTATGAGTAAGAAAATAATTCATAAGTTATTCTCCATCGACCTGCGTGGAGTAATTAATGATTAATTTATAGTTTTAGAGCATTGAAAGCTGCGGCGCTGGAGCGAATGAATTTGCACGGTATGTATGAAGGAGAAAGAAAGATTGCGAGCAAATATGCATCATATATCGTTGACACACATCATCTCATAGCTGTGTATCAAAAAACCATTTAAGATGCACATTTAATCAACCGCAAGTGCAATTACTCCACATTCTGATGAGTGGTATAATGATGATATCTGCAACTCTGTGTAGCTATAGCATGTACACGTTGCTTCGCTAGCCTAGAGGATACTCTATCCTCCACACCTATTTCACTATGCAAGGAATTTTTCATATGCATTCCAAGTGGTTGGATTTTATCGCAAAAAAATGACAGAATAATTCTGCCCAATCCTTTACAGTTAAAAATATTTTTATTTCTTCACAACAAACTATCAGAATATTATCACGAGAAATTAATGATAACGAACAGAATTTTCTAATATATTTCTGTATGAAAAATTATTAATTATTTGAAGATATTGAAATATCAAACGATCAGGAAAATTTGTTTCAATTGATTTGACATGATGAAAAAATAATAGGAAAATTTGTTGGAAAATATAAACTATCATGAAATTGAGGGAGAATTAAATTGATTGAACCGAATAAAAAAAATAATCCTGGAATGTCTTCATATAAAGAATTGTTGAACTTATGTGATACAAAATTGGTTTATTGGATAATCATAGAAATATATTAAATATACTCACGACAAGTTTGATCAGCCCAGCCATGTCTTTCACGCGGTGTAAGACTGGGTGTGGTGTGTTATGCCGGACTATCTCGAGCAACTCCCCGTCCCCGTGTTCTTATACCTATATCCCCGTTAAATTGCTGTAGCACTACCCAAGACAGAGACCAACTTTCCTTCGATACATATACTGAAATTGTATCGCAGCCGATTCAACAACTTGATGGAATATAAGTCGTGTGTGTATCGTCGTTAAATGAATAACAATCACACGCACTTTTGTCTCTTTTCAACAACCCACATCTATTATAAAATACAATTGAATATTTTTATTTATGCAATGCCAGGTATTACTTCTTTGCCAATACTTTGGCCTGTTTGCCTCTATCTACTTGAATAAACCAACCTATTGTATCCAAGAAGTCTGCATGAAGTAAACACCAAGCGAGATCTGCTGCGATAATACAAGTGTCATTTGGGGTGTCGTGATGAAGAAGTCTCTTACATTTCTAGAATGACGCTATGAATGCAACATCTCTCACCATTAAGATCTAATTTAACCACAAGATTACCTTATTGCGGTCAACTGAACTATGATATTTTCAACATCATAGTCATTAATCTGCAATGAAAAAATATGCAAGTAAATAAATAAACTTCTTTCAGAAATATAATCATACATTTCTCTTACCACATATCAATGCCATTGCAAGGTCATGGATATTTATATATCCATGATCTTTTTTTTATCACTCATAATGTGCGTTAATTGAATGTTATCTGATATATACCATTAAATGTCTTTCTCTATTGTTCATGTCTATAAATATAAATATTTTTTACTTTTCTATTATTATATAAACTTTAGATACATTTCACTGATTGTCATATTGAAGGTCGTCATTTCTATTGATTGAAAGGTCAAAATGACAATTTGAATTTTAACAAGTTGAAATTTTATTGAAGAAAAAAAATTGAAAGCAGTTGAAATTGTTTGTTGAAGAAATTTCTTATTAGAAAGCATATTTCCGATTTAAATTTCCGATCGGTGTTGATAAAATACTGTTCAACTGTTGAATGGAAGTACAAGAATCGATCGTGAGTAGAGTGACAATAATAAAGACACAGATTTATCGATGAAAAAAGTTTGTTTGAAGTTGCAACAATAATGCAGAGACGATTTGATGTGATGAATATTATTTTTCATTAATCGTTCAACGTTTCCATTTTTATTTTATTAATTCATCAATAAATTTAGTAGAACTTGATTCACACAAGTTTTTCAGCAGCCCCTGATGATCTGCCAATGATCAATATGTCAAATAAAATTTATGTCAACGACATAAATAAAAACAAGTAATTGTACTTGTGAATAATAGTACACATCTCATAACTCGCTTCTGGCTATTTTCTGTTCTAAAATTACAATTCCTGTTGGTCGTTATATTAACTGGACTATACAACTTAATGTTAACTGATTGCATAATACATTTATATATACACAGGTAATATGACAATTATAAGAAGGTTACGTTCAATAAAATTTACTAGTTATTACATATTCAACACCCTGAATAGAAAGTATTTTGCATTAATACCAGAACGATAAAGAAAAGCACAAAGTATTCAATCGAAAATACTTTTTATTATTCTCTTGCTACACTTCCTTCAGTCCCATAATTTCTTCCCTTTATTTTTTTCCAACATAATGTCTTACAGATGTTCTAAAAGTACTTGACTATGTGGTTAGAAGGGATGCGATAAGACCAAGGGAGAAATGTGAAACAACCAACTGCATTTGTATGACCATCTTGCGGATACCATTTTGTCTCACCTGCTTGTGGTGCTCCGTTTTGCAGACAAGACGACCTCGTGTAACTTGACAAAATCGAGCATGAGAAGCGCGCATAGAACAAGCGAGAGGCAATAGCGTGTGAACCTGAAATGTCTCTCATTAATCCCCATGCACACATATAATATACCTATATACGCACATGACGCTTTGTTTCCCCATTCATATTATTATATATATATATATATTTTTTCTTCTCCACTTCATTTCCCCTCCGTCTAGTCAAGCCAATTCTGCGAGTATTTTTTATGGTTGTACATTTAAAACATATACAAAATATACTCGCGATTTATTTAACTGAAATTGAATTGTGAGAAATATATTGCAATTTAAAGTATGAATTATACAACTATATACAGTGTATCCTTTGTTTATTCGCAATGGTATATAGTTTATTCATACAAATATATGGTAACGGGCAATGCATGAAATTGAAAAAGTCATTTGGATTTGTTACTCCTTTTTTTTTTATAGGCTTTTCTGTATAGTGACAACACTCAACATAAATCTCACAACATGAGACAAAGGCAGAGAAAAATCGGCAGGAATGTTCGGTGCATGCTCCAAAATGAGATGGTCGATTACATATACATATATACATATATATATATATATATATATATATATATATATGTGTGTGTGTTGTATAGAAGGAATCCATAGGACTCACAGGAGTTAGCCAGACAGATGATTTTATGCCGAGAGGCTGGAACTGCCCCCCCAATGCGAAACCGGTTCCCGCGCTTCGCTTTTTCGCATTTTTTTTTGTTTTTGTTTTTGTTTTACTACTATTAATTTTATTTATTTTCTCAGACATACGAAGCGGACGCTGAACATTGCGGCGGCCATTCTTCACCACCACCGCAATCGCTAGGATGAGCTCTACTATTTGACACAAGAATTGTAAATGAAGATGAGGATAAGTCTCCAGCTAACTTCATTGTTCATTTAATTTCTTTGATGCTTTGATAGTAATCGCATTTTATTAATATCCATGGAAGAAAATAAATTATGGAAACTCGGATGAATATTAATAAATGGTAAGTTTAAGCTCATACAATGTTTGAACATTTGAGTTGAGTTATTTAATGATATTATATACAGACAACGAGAGCTTTTATTTATTTGAGCGTGTGGTTGTGGCTACGAATGTGAAGTTTAAAACCAGACGGAAACCATTGCGAATAAGTCAAGGGGAAAAATGTAGTCAAGGCCACCATTGGCATGAATTTAGCTGGCATACTTTCCAATTCCTCCTTTCAAGGGCTCCGAATGGTTTTCTTTCGTTGTCTTCTTCTTCTTCTTCTTCTTCTTCTTCTTCTTCTTCTTCCTCCTGCTTTTTCTTCACCATCTTCTTATATTCTTGTTCTTCTGCTTCTTCCCCTACGCCTCCTTCCTTCCTTTACTCTCCACTTCTCGACGCCGGCTTCCTCTTCTACCCTGTGGTCAGCCCTCACACGCGTTCATGATCGCCAACAGTGCTCGTCTCACGACTTCGAAATCCGTACGTCAATTTTATTTATTCTTATATTTAGTATATTCTCTTTTATAAATGATTCAATTAATATTTTCATTTTCTTTTTTTATTTTAGCATATGATATTAATAATGTTTCATTATATTTATTCAAAGTGTTACAATTACATTTGTAATTTGTTGAAGTTTCAATATATGAAGAAGGAAATTATTGCAGGCTTTTATCCAAAATTTGTAAGTAATTCTTTAATAATTAATATAAATCATCAATTTTATTCAACTATTTCACATTGATATCAAAGAAATTTATTGATTATTATATATTATCTTTATTAAAGTGCATTTAATTATATTTGACAATGAGAAATTGAGAACCTTCGTCACGCCATGACTTTTAGATCAAGGCTACGACGAAAGTGAAAATTCACAATGAAAAGTAACGTTTAATTTTATTCGCATCCTTTATATATATTTACTGTCATATATTTTCTCTCCACTGAACTATGAAAATGAAAAATGGTGAACTTTCTATCCAATAATTATCTAATATTTACCTAAATAATTATGTAGTTAATATAAAGTTGAGTAGTATTCAATTAATTATGTTGATTAATAGTGCGAATTTCGTATTATCATGGGTATAGTTATATCTAATAGTCATTTTTATATTCTTCCATTTTAATTCTATTTATTTATTAAGTGATTTCTTAAGAAATTGAAATTAAAAATAAATTTTGTCTGAATGATTTGTGAGTATAGGATTAACGAAGGTATTGTAAACGTGCACGACGAAATGTACGAAGAATCCTTAAGGCTCGCTAGACAGCCTCACCTGACTACTACACACGCAGACTCCGGTCAAGGTCGTACGATTGGCGTTCTTTTTTGCACAATCCATGATTCTACCCGGTGTCTCAAGTATAAAGGAACATTATAACAAGCCTTTTTAGCGCTTGATTTTACACATAAATTATGGTATCATTTTGGAGTAGATACAATTTTTTTATCTGGAATTAATATCGTCAAAATGATTGATCATTTCATTTGAATATTTAAATTAAAATTAAATTATATAAATTCGCACAAGTGTCAAGACTTGGTAACTCCACCACCGTTGGCGGATATTCACAGTCAATGGGGTAAGAGTTTCCGTTTCTTGATGCTGTTCTCGCCAAATTGTTCTCATTCAACTATTATTGTTATTATTAATCTATTGTAATATTATAAAATATTATCTGTATTCTATATCTAATAATCCTAATCAATCACATTAATAATAGTTCAATTAGTCTGTTCAATGAATTTAAGAATAAAAATTTTGTCTAGTGCCAAATAACTAATTATTTGAGTTACAGTTTTTGGAATCTGATTGACCTTAATTCATAATGAATCCCACGAACTTTATGAGCATAAATTGAATTAGTTTTTGCTGATATGAATAAAATGAAAGAATTTAGAATATTTGTATTCATTTGAATATCATCACTCACGTTCCAAAGTCCTATTTTTTTTCAAATTCAAAAAAACCTCTCGATAAAATGATTCCCTTCTTTATTGCATGTAACAGAAACCTATATTAACAGCAATCGATTTGTCGTGATCTGCGCGTATTCGAAAAAGTTGTATTATTGCGCACCACTAAAGTTCACGAAACATTTCACCTGCCAAAGCAATTTTAAGGTATTTATAAATCTTGGAAACAACATTTTATAGCGTTCGTATATGAAGCAATCGTAAAGAAATTCATCTGAGCTTAATCACAATAAAGAGACGAGAATCAAATAAACAAAATGGATACGGAGTCGGTTGATCTCGAAGACGGAGAAGTGGTGGATGATGAGGTAAAATATTCTCAACTTTGGAATTGACAAGTATTTATAACCTCGATATCCAAAATTTAATAAATAACTGATTAATTTTGTTCATTCCATGATAATTATTCCACAGCCAATCGATACATTTGGTCCGTACAAAGTTTTACAGAGACCACACACAGCTAATAATTCTAAACCAATAATTGAAACGAATTATAGCGACGAATCAGAGGATTCATCAGAGTCTGGTAGTGATTCTGATAGCCAAGTTGCTTTACAGAAGGTGAAACGACCAAAACTTAAAGCAAAAAGACGAAAAGCTGCTGATGGGTCCAATGTACCTGATAAATATAAAGTATGGTGCACGCAAGTACAGGAGGAAGCATTAAATGAGGATTTAGTGTCGTGCGGTGTAACAAAAAAATTGCATCAAGGGAGAAATGTTGAAAATTATGATTTACCAAGGCATTTCAATATAAATGGTTGTAAAGCGAACAATAATAGCTCTGATGATGAGGCGGCAATGAATTCTAGAACTACGAGAAAACGTTCACATTCAGATATGCGCCAAGTCAGACTTAGATTAGGAAAGCGACAGAGTTCAATGGATGTTGATTCACAGAAGGGTCCTGTGAAAACGATGTTGGAATTATCTGTCACTGTTGAATCGCCAAATGCAGCAGTTGCCAGTGATATAGCAGAGAAATTGCATGAAAAGAAGGATTTGCTCATTGGTAAGTGACTTGAAACACTTGGAACATTTAATTGGGCTGATATTTCGTCAACAATAGAATTATTTAATAATAATTTTTGTATAGGAAGAATTGTTGGTATTATTGGGAAGGCGAAAGCCATGGAATTCTATCAAAAAACAAAAGAAATTGAGGAAAATGGAGGGATGTTAATTATGAATGGATCTCGGAGACGAACACCCGGTGGCGTTTATTTGCATCTTGTTAAAACTGATGATCATATACCTCAAGAGACAATACGACAAATCTTCGCTGTGGATAAAAAAGTGACTCTTGACGAACGAAGAAAAGCTGAAGCTGCAAAAATTCGTGAAAGAGCAAACAAACTAATGAAGAATTTAGAAAGTAATGACTGATAATGAAAAAATAACTCCCGAGGGTTCTCCTTCAATCTATTGATTACATTTTTATAGTTTCAGGCGGTTCTGAAAAAGATTTTCCGGCTTTGTTAACACGCGCGGAACTTTCCACTCAACAAATCGCTGATGAAGCAAGGTTGAGGCGTGGTGAAGGCATGGACAGAATTCCTGTTGATTCGGATTTGACAGTATCAAATCCACCACCTAGTCCTGCGACTGATGATCCCGATCATTCCGAGAATGTAACAGTTCAACGACGTATTCAAGATTACAGTGAAGACTTTCTCGACATAGGTGTTGATATTGACAGTATGGAGATGTTTTGAACGTCAAAGGCACAAATTTTCGATGTAACTTCGAACAACATAATACCAATTGGACCTGCGTGTAATTTCTGTGCGATCGTTTCAACTACGAAATTCAATGATAAATGATATTTTTCGCGACTGTCACATCTACACTCACACTCCATTAACAACAAACATTGTAGATACTGCATAAATAATTTAAGAATGCATTGGCGCCAGTATTATTTCAGTCACTAATCACAACAACCAGAGATTAATTTCTTTTCATTTTGTATGTGTATGTTTATAATTTCATGTCGAAAATTTTTTTTAATGCTCAAGGAGCATCACAAATGAGATTTCGGAAATAATACTGGTTAGGTAATTGATAGTTTTGGGAAAGCTATAGATAATTTGGAGAGTTATTTAAGAGTTACGATAACTTCTATTGTCAAATGTAAATCTTTAAAAAAACGCTTTAACTTTCATATCCACGTATCCAGTGTGCATTCTCACACCTTCTTTTTGTTTTTAATTAATCCAGAATCAAAATTTCAACAATCGGTAATTGAATTTCTATTATGCGAAGGTCAACACCATGTCAAACTTCTAGATCATCAATACTATTAAGCTACTTTTTTAAACCGAACACCGATCAATAAAAACATATTTTATACTTGTATTATAAATTCAAACTATTGACTACCAACATAGTCCATATGCCAAACAATATGTATTAACAAACAAATGAACAGTATCGTTCTCATGTTTAATAATGCGACAATTGGTGTTTGTTTTTTTCCAAGGATAGCAATAAAGTTAATTTCTGAATAGCTCTTCCTCTTAACCAAGTAATAAAGAGGAAGTTCTTGATATATTCTGAAATATCACCACAGTTGTTTCAATTATCATATAACTTTTCCACATAAATTTCAATCAAAACCAGATTAAAATTGTGCGTTTGACCAAAATATCTCCGAATTAACATTTCTTTTCACAGTCATACCAAATATTCTCATTCATATAATTTCTTCATCAATCCTCAAAAATACAATCTATTATCTTCATCTACCTGTAATTAAAAATTGAAACAATCACTGAATTTCGCATTATTTCAAGACGCCAATTCAAATTTGGCGGTTAAATAAAACTGCACCATCACAGCCAATCAACTGCAACCATAAAATGTAAAGGCTTGCGTCATGCGATAGTTTACAATTTGTAGTTTATAACTCACACTACTGGCAGCACTGTTATTGCCTCATTTTTTTATTCCCCCCCTACTCCATTTCAGTTGCTCGATTTACATCGAGAATAATGGCCGCATAGAATCTACATTTTACGCTGCCATAGTTCTATCAAATTCAATCAATATATTCCTATTGCATTAATTTTAAAAGCAGAAAAAACTTTCATTATTTTCCAATAGTTTCATTCACGAATATATAGATATATATGTATATATATACATGTATATATTAGTAGGATAAATTGATTACATTTTATTGGATCTAAGTTTTCGTCTGATTCAACTGGTAGGTTGGAGTTTCGAAGCTCACGAGCTTGTCGAAATTTCGTGAAATAGGCATGTCGGAAAGTGAAGCTGTCGCATCTCAACAGAAGCAGCAGCAGCAGCAGCATTTTGCCCAGCAACAACTCAACTCCAATCCAATGGCGAATATGGCATGGCAATATCCACCACCAGGGAACATGCATATGTATCAATCATTTCCCAAGTAAGTTGCACATCTATATATATCCATGTAAAATATGATTGGTAGTCAAAGTCAAAGTTGTTGGAAATTTATTTTACATATGACTCATATTATTGATGTATTTTATGATTCTGTATACATTGATTTCTTTGTTTCAGTCAAATGTACGGTCAGGGATACAATCCTCAAAACCAAATGTATTATTATCCTCAAGGAATGATGCCAGGATATGGACAAGCTTTTAATCCTCAACAGATTCAACAGCAGCAGCAGCAAAATAATCAGAATAATCAGGGCAAACATCAACAGGGACATCAACAGCAGCAGCAACAACAACCGCAACAACAACAACAACCACCGCCACAACAACAAAACCAACATCAACAACAGCAACCGCCTATTCCTGGGCAACCTATGGTTCTTGATGATGATGCCGATCTCCCGCCTTTACCACCTGGGCCACCACCCCCCACTCAACCACTACCGCACAATAATCAACCTCAACCTCAATTACAGAATCATCCTATGTTTATGTACAATTCTTTCCCTTATAATGGATGGAATGGCGTACAAAATGACATAACACGTGAGTATGATGATTGATAGTTGGAAAGTATCTATAACAGTTTAATGATATTTGAGCATGAAATTATGGACGTAGTTGGGTGTGACTTTAGTATCACAATTCTTCATTGGCCTGCAATGCAGCGACTGTTCTCTTTTGCGTCATTTCTTCGCGTGTATAATGATCGATTTTCTGAAAAGTTCAAAGGAATTTCCTCTTTTTGTAAGAAAATATTCTGAAAAAAGCTTGAAATAAGTCACACCGAGCTCTCTCTGATTAATCATGAAACATCAAAATCTCAGTATAATCAAACTTCGAACTTATATTCGTTATCTAATCTGTTCTATCAGAATTCAATGGACAAGTGCGCTTCAATCTACCCAACAAGAAAACTGGTTTAGGTTTCGTGCCATCTGGCAACAGTGGAGCAGCCAAGAAAAAGCGTCGGAAGAATAAAAATGCAGCCCAATTCAACAACTCACAATTTCAGGCAAACAACGTAATAACTAATTTTCCATCCGGTGCGGAGATAAAAGCTGAGCTTCCACCATTACCTCCCGTACAGAACGAAAAAGTGATGCCCGTGTTGCCGCCTGCATTGCCCGCGGTAATCAAAACGCCAGAAATCGTAGCACCGCCAATTTTACCAAAACCAATGCCACAACAACCACCCCAGCCAAGTATAAAAAAATCAACGGTAGGTAGCACTCCAGTTGCTTCGAGTCAAAACCCTGTTGGCGATTGGCCCGACAGCTTGAAGAATTACGTAAATCGGTGTTATGAAAAGTGTAAAACGGCGGTTGATAAGGATCAAGTCGAAATAATATTAAAGGGTAAAATAACTCGCGCTGCTAATGATGGCTCGCTGTGGATCAAAGATTGGGACAAGGAGCAATTGCCAAGTATCCATAGTGAGCGTATGACAATGACAATTAAACCGAAAACCCCAACAATAAAGCCAAACAGTCCATTAGTAGTTACACCGGGGGGATTGCGGAAGTCAGGCCTCTCAACGTCACTAGGGGCACGTTTAGGTGCGCGTCTAGCAACAGGACATCGCAGATCGAAGTCTCGTACGCGATCGCGATCTCATTCACGGAGTCACAGTCCACCATCGCGTAAATATAGTAGGCGTAGCAGTTCGTCTTCATCAAGTGCAAGTGAACGTGGTCATGATCATAAGTCATCGAAAGCCAAAAAATCAAATCGCAGCAAGGCAAATCATGCAGCAAAAAAAACGAAGAAATCTAAACAGCCTAAGTCACATTTCTATTCCGAGTTTGGTTTAGCTACAGGAAATGGTGAGGAATTGGGTACGAAGGAGAAACTGCAACAGCGTGCAGCACGATTCAATGATCCCATTACCAGGAATTGTAATAATGCTAATAAAGATGATATCGCTAGCGAATTAGATTTCACAGGACTTCACATTATTGGTACATGCAAAGACATTGAGAAACCGTATCTGCGTCTTACCTCGGTGAGTACCCATTTTACTATATGAGCTATCATAATGCTTATGGTAATTCTAGTATTTACATATCTCTTGTAATGATCGATTGCTTGTAGGCTCCAGCTGCATCCGCGGTACGTCCGGTAAGTGTTCTACAAACTTCTCTGGCTCATGTGAAGAAACGATGGGTGTCGGAGCAAGATTACAGATACGCGTGCGATCAATTAAAATCAATTCGTCAAGATTTAACCGTCCAAGGTATTAGAGACGCATTTACAGTACACGTTTATGAAACACATGCGCGTGTTGCACTCGAGCGTGGTGATCATGAAGAATTTAACCAATGTCAGACTCAACTTAGAATGCTTTATCAAGATGTCGGTGGTGAAAATCGTTGTGAATTTGTAGCTTATCGGATACTATATTATATTTTCACGAAGAATACACAAGGTAAGTTTTTTTTGCACAATTGTGCCATTGCAAGGACGTGAACATAAAACTCTATAGTTCACAATAGTTTTCAGTAATTAATCCGATGTTTTGTTTGCAGATCTTACAACCATTATGGCGGACTTGACAGAAAATGACAAAAGTGACGAATGCGTTAAGCATGCGTTAAAAGTACGTTCCGCCTGGTGGTTGAATAACTTCCATTCTTTCTTCAAGTTATACAGCTCAGCGCCACGAATGGCCGCGTTTCTCATGGATTGGTTCATTGCGCGGGAACGAAAAAGTGCACTGAAGCTCATGATCAAGTCGTATGTATTTACTTTATAAAAAAAAACAACATTTTTTTCTGTGTCCCTACTTTCCTCCCATTGATGATCCACTGGACAATTTCAAATTGCCGGACATAAGATTGCATCTATCGTTTTTACTCTGGCTAGAGAGGCCAGAAATGATAATCGATTTTTACTCGCCTCGCCTTCTATTCCCCCATTATATGTCTAACTTTGAAGAATTTCTGTTTCAGGACAACAATGCAGCGTTTTAAAAACTTTATATTTCAATCAAACTTTTCTTATTTATTTTTCTTTTCCAATCCAACATATATTCGCCATCGAGTGCCTCCGAAATTACTAATGGAATGATTTCTTCTGCTGTTTAGCTATCGACAAAATTTGGCGGTTGATTTCATCGTAGCAGAATTGGCCTTTCAATCTTTGGACAAGTTTTATGAATTTGTGACTGAGTTCGGGTTGATTTATGCCGATCCGGCGCGGCAACTTCTCGATTGCAAAGCCAGCAGTGGTTCCATAGGTGGTTGGTAAACCCAGCGACATTTGTTCTTGTTCTCTTGTCAAAACAAAAAAAAATGCATCCTCTCGTAGAAGACGAAACCGTGCGCTTCACCGCGCGCTTATGTACATATGTACTATTTTGTATATATACATACATATATCGTTTCATAAATATATATATATGCATGTAAAAACTTATCGTTCATGCATATATATATATATGGCCGCTTACAATCGTGAGTCTTTGTCGCATTTTCACTACGTGAACAATGGGACGTCCCGGGCATATTTTTTTACCTGGGATAAATCCACCACCTCACTGGTAACAATTGCGCTGCGTCGCTGGGCGAAGGCTTGTGCTCAAGTAGACGTTGATTGAATAATACTACATATAAAGCTTTTCGAGTGAGCATCAGGAAAAAAAAAATGAAATTTGTACATATATCAGCAAGGATGATGAAGAAGACCTTCCCACTATATATTGTGTACATGATGAATTGAAAGTGGGTTGATTCGTTTGATCCTCCGTTTAAAGATTAAAAAATAATGAATTTATGTGGACTCGGCCGACACACATCACGTCGGAACAGCAAATTTCTAATTTGATGATATCATATACATAAATGTACATATATATATTTATATAAAAAAGTATTTATATATATGTATGTATACACACACACATTCAACTTAATCATGTTTCGATAGAACAAAAAATATATGCATCACAGTTTTTTCATCATCTCGTTGACTCGGGGATGGACACATTTTCACAGAGATCCGCCCATCAAATGCTTCCGGACACAATCAAATAAATATGATGCAATCGGACCTGCATCACCATCAAAATTCCACCAACAAAACCCGCTGGAATGATATGCAGTACTGAAAGAATATATTGAATCAACTATTCCTCTGCACATCCATAATATTCATCTTCGAGGATTGTGTGAGGGCATAGATGACTTCATCAAATAGAGAACCAACAAGTGATAAGTTTAATTAATTCGACATCGATTATGGATTATCTTATTGATTATTAAAAAAAATAGAAGAGCTGAAGATATAAAGTGCCGCGCAATCATCATAAATTTTTTATTTTATTTATTTTCGGATTCTGGACGACGATTAATAATGCACAATTACACCAATTGGATGACCCAGTCTCACTTGTATTTAGATTTTGGAGTACTCTACATCAAATGTGCATAATAAATTATTGATTTTTTTAACGAAGAATTTTCTTAAATGAAACATGAACCTAAAATCCATTTCGGAGTCATTTTATAATTCAATTCTACAAGGACATATTCATCATAGCGAATTATTAACAGTATTCAATTATTATCGCATTGATAACACGATAAAATAGTTGAAAATAATAATAATATTAATATAATAATAATAAAATAAGAAATAATAACAATGAGATGATAGAGCGTGTATGTGTGTATATCAGACGCACATGAAGTTTTTTTTTCTTATGCTAATGTTATAATTCGAGAGACATTTAATGTTTCGAATTGTACATTTAGTTCACACGGAAAGTGACACAAAACTGTTATATTGAGTAATATTTCGTTTAAGAATATCAGCACAAAGCCCCAAGACCCGCTCAAAGCGTGCTCTATCCAATTTGACGCATTTTAGTGGTCCACGTGCGACAACTGTTGCTGCCCTTGGCCTATCCAACAACAGGGCAATTTCACCTGAATTGAAAAATATAGACACCAAATGAATATATATAAATACATTAGATTTCATGAAATTTTTTGTTCATTTCAATCGCATTTAAATTTTGTACATACCAAAATAATCCGAAGGTCCAAGTCTTCCGACTTCAGTAGGATCTTCACCTTCACTACGTTGTTGGAGCACAACCGCTGTGCCCTCAACAATTATATAAAAATCTTCACCAGGTTCACCCTGTCGCACAATTGTTGCTCCATCTTCGAAAACAACTGGTTCAAGTGCATCAGCAACTGTCAATCGTTCCCATTTATCTAGAGATTCTGCCGAATGATTTGGAAGGAAATATATGTTACAAATATCAAAATAAATGTGAACCAACTGCTACTTTATATTATACACCCACACACACACGCATACTGACCGAGAATTGAAACTCTGGAAAGGAATTCCTCGTACATTTTTCTCTTTCTAATTGTTGATCCCATGAGAATACGTCGATACGAATCTCGATCAATTCCCCATAATTTAACATCGGTTTTGGCTCTTACTGTAGCAGCGCGTGGTGTTCCATATATCAATGCCAATTCGCCAAAGCTTCCACCCTCACCGATTGTCGTTACCAATTCACCGTTAACAAATATTTTAACTTCACCCTGATCAATAACATAAAAATTATCACCCTCGTCACCTGAAAAAGGTTACACATAATTTTGATTATCAATCATTTTTATGCGATTAAATCTTGGATAATTAATTGCGAGAATACATTTTCGTTTACCTTGACGAATGATTGGTTCTCCAGGTAGAAATGTGACTGGGAACATTGCATCAAATATATCTGATCTTTCATTTTCATCCAGATGGGCGAAAAGGACATTTTTAGCAATGGCCTTGCTTAATGCCGCCATAGTTTTATAGTCCTTCGGTACAACTTTCTTGACATAGCTAGTGGCATCCTCTTCAGACACTGGTTCAGCAGATATTCCTCCACGTCTTCGTGGTACTTGTGGTCCTTGTTGACCCGCTGGTAAATCCTCAATGTCTTCAGGACTCGTCGCGACCTGTTGCTTCGCATCATGTGCCTGTTCCTGTTGATCAAAATCTGTTATTCATCTTGAAGTTTATACACAATATGGCTTCTAACAAGACTATTTGTACGTGTACCTCTGTCATTGTAAATAAAAGAAGAAACGGACTTTTTTTTTCGTTTAAGTGATAACAGAGAAGAAACACCCGTGCACGATGCGAACCCGCGGTTTTACTAACTTTATTATACAGCTCGCTTTAGAATATTGAATTATAGCGACAAATGTCGACTAACATCTTCAGTGGTATTCGTTCCACGAACTTTTTGCTAAATATAGAAAATATGATATTGAAATTCTAGATCACGAACGCTTCATATAATTTCAGGTTCGTATAATAAGTGGAAAAAATTGATAAACAAAATTTAAACGTAATTCAAAATGATATCAAATTTTATGGACAACTCTTGCACTTGATATATCACTTCCAAGGTTTTCTTCTGTGGATATGGGAGATGCTCCATGAGCTGCGTGTGTTTTGTCACTTAAAAAACTTACTGCCATTGGCTAAGGTGTCACAGACTCGTTATATTTCTAGCATATTCTAAGATTAGTTTACCAGTTCCCTTTAAGTGAAGCTTCACATAGTAGTGTTCTCATTCTTTTCTTCTATATACATTTTTTCGCGTAAGTATATATATTATATGCTCACGAGATTGCGGCGCGCGCACGTGTATTAGTACCTCTATTTATTATAACAACACCATATTATTACTAATATCAATATAAATAAGATAGCACTGTTGAGTGTTCTATTTACATACGGATAAATCAATTTCATGAATTCTTATCGGAACATTTGGAATAAACTCACGATTATCAAAACCAAGATGAATTATTCGTAATTTATCAATCTTAAAATTCATATGTAATCAATACTTATGATGATGTATAATTTACAGAATCAAAAAAATGTATTTGAATCAAGGGAGAGGAATCTTTTATATAGAAAGAATGTGTCTTACCCTTTCGAGCTTTTGGAAATATTCACGCAAAAACGATATTGGATTTTGTGGACGACCAACACACAATTGAACAATACAATCTTTGAGAACTTGTTGAATATTGTGTCTCTGTACGTAATCCTCACATTCTCTCAAACTCTGTTCCTCTTCAAGATTGGCAGCCATATTTTCCTACCAAGTTTGTCCTCCTAACTATTGTATTATGACCTGATTGCACGTCGAATTCCACATGAAATTCACTCGACGTACTTGTAAAAAATGTTGTTGCTCCTAAATTAAAATCCGCTCACGTTTGTTCCTAGATAATAAATTAAAATTAAAAAAAATTATTTTGTCAACCAACAGCTTATGCTGTTCAGTATCTGATAATTATTGAGATGGCACAGAAAAGAATAGAATTAATTCTCAATATATACCTGTTATATTTACTCTAGGACATTTCAGTTGGACTTAATTTCCTATTGAGTTCCAGCAGTGATCAATATGTAATTGTTAGATAACATCACACATACTGAACACCCACGTTTATAATAATCAACAAATAAATAAAGAAATAATGCGGTTGAATTTTTAGATGCACTCACAACAATTGTATATGCATAAATGTATGTATGTACATAGTCATTGCGAGCTGCTCACACAAAAATGTATATGTGTACTCAGTGTCATATACTTTCAGAGTAATTTATATATCTATTGTTTTTTTGTTCATTTGTAATTCACTCTCCAATAATAAAATATTGTTTGTGCAGAAGAAAATTCACTTATCGCAAAATATTAACAGATAAATCTGATGAATTGTGAAAATGTCATTTGTCACAAATATAGAGAAAAAAATAAATATATCATGTCAAGATATCGGTCAAGCTGTCAAGATCAATAATATGAAGTGCTGCCAACAGGTGACGAAATAAAAAGTGTAGCCAACGAACAATGAGGTTCATATGAATGTACTCTATTTTACCGACTTATGATGAAGAAGATACAATTAATTTTTTTTCAGGTTTATTTCAAAATGATGTTGATTTCAAAGGTTTTTCAAGTATGTGAAATTGTATCTTCCAGAAAAGAAAGCTTGGAGATTCTGGATAGAGCTCTCTTGACCTTTCTGAAAACGTCCTTCATAGAAGCAACTTTTCCATGACCTTCGATAATTCTATTTATGTCCCTATTCGATATGAGGTTTGCTCTAATATGGCGCAAGATATCAATTATTGCTGTTAAATTATAGATTTTTGGTTAGAATTTATTGATCATTACAATTGATTTTTTTAGTTAAAAAATACATCAGTTCTGAGTTACAAAGAGTTAAATAATTATTGTTACATTCTCAATGAAGTAGGAACAAATGAAATTTTGTATGTAGCAATTGTTCATAAGGATATAGTAATCCTAGATATTTCTTTTGTCTTCCACCGTTTCAAAGTTTTAATATAAATTTTTTTATTTCTACAATCATAACCTTTTTAGTACTTTTGTAATGTTTTGAAATGTATTTATTCATATTTTTATTATTAGCTATTGCATCGAATGAAGTGGATTCATTAAGAAAACGTGAAATTTATCCTCCGGCACAAAAAAAAATTTCAACATGTGCAACTGCCACAGTGACAACTGTTCGTCCAAAGGAAAATCCCCGCATTTGTTCAGATAGATATAAAAAAAAAGAAGATGATGAACACGGACCATACCGTGATTGCAGAGTCAGCGGATTTGGAATTGTACAAAAAATCCCTTATCACGATGAGACATTAAACCTTATGGACGTACCATTTTCATCGGCGTGCATTAGATGTGGCCTTTGCCTCGTTATCGCTGATAAGGTCAGTTCGATTATTCATTCATAAAAATATTCACACGTAATACAATTTTATTTCATATTTTTATCCATTAACTATTCATTGCCAATGACTTGTTTATAAATTGATAGATCAATAAAACATTGATGGATGTACATGATGCAATGTCACCCGATCGATGGCTCAATGAGGAAGAATCGGATGATCTTTTCAGAATGATTTGCGATCAATCTTTTCTACGGTATATTAAAGATTAATCATAATCCGTTTCTTTTCATACATTCCAGGTAATATTCATGTTCTATTTCATTATTGTTCATTAACAGTTATAGATTACGTGAGATTGATAAAGAAAGATACATTGGTGAGAGTTTACCAGGCTCAAACATCGTCGAGTCGACAGCTAATGACTTCTGGGCACCGAAGTAAGTATGCAATAGTCTTGAAAAGACTGTGACTTTTCGTAATCCCTTTTTTGGTTTCTCAAGCTTGAAGATCAAATGTAATGAGTTATTAGAAGGCATCAGCACCACAAAGCTGTACAAACAATGGCAAGAGTGTCGTGACAATAATATGAGCAAAAATTTAGCGACAATTCTATGCAATAGTGATGTAGGAATATTGCGTGACTGCAGAAGTATTGCAGATGCTGCGTATTATCCCGAAGCTGCCGCAAAACCCTTTCATGCTGGTGTAAAAATTAAAGCTGCTTTTAATTGCAATTGAGAAAATTGATTAATACAATCGCAGCATGATATTCCAACTTATATCTGACTCATCTTAATGCTGGAAGGGAAATACATGCCAGTTATATGTTCCACCATGAATTGATGAATGATTCCACCAAATCCGATGCAATCTTGGATCTTTTTTATGACGATTATCATTTTGGGAATGGTTTTGTGATTCGCATTCGTCGTCTTTCCAAGAATTTTTCAGATTAAAATTATTTTTTTTCCTCATACGTGACATTATACCGATGATAAGTTGATTCTTATATTGTCGCCATTGTTTCCAAATACGCTCAAGTATAACAAGAAACACAGCCGTGACAATACCAATTGCAAGAATTATAAAAGCCGAATAAACATCGGCTAAACGCGCGCTGTGAAATGTTGTTGGTTCATTGCACCTGGGCATATCGGGCAGCATTGTTTTATACAGTTTGCTCATCACACCACACTCTTGCATTTTTAAAATACTATGAACAAGGAGAGTTCAATATCATGAGTAATGCAGTAATCACAAATGAAGAAATATAAGATTATGTTGGGATTATTCCCTTCACCTGAAATTAATAATTTTTTGATAGGAACTGTGTTTTCCCATGGGCAATCCCACAGTCGTAATGGTTTGTTCCATTTCAATCTCTTTCAGTGCACATCTCTCTTGTATGAAAGAAGTTTGTAGTGCCCGTCTGGCAAGTGTAGCGCTAACGAAAAATCCATAACCACCCTTAACAGCTTTCTTCAATCCCAAAATCGTATTATGATGGACTTCACGTCCATTAAATGCTTTGATATATAACTGTCGGAGATTGCTGTCATTGGCGTTCTTGAAATGATTGAAGTATAAATCATGCGTTACATAAAATTTATCTATGATGGCATCTGTGAGAGAGATGAATTCTCACATAATAAAATAAAATTCGTGGAAATTACCCGCATGAACTCGTCATCCGATTCACTGTATCCGACTTTGAAGTTGGTGTGCAATAAATCTTCGATTGTTTTGATACCCGTTGCTTGCACAGAAAGGATGGATGTTATGAAACCAGCATACGCGTTATAAGTGACTAAGGCAAAGATGAGACTGGCCAGCAGTGTCATTTTTCCAGAGAGAGTTGTCGGATTCCAAGGTGAACCTGTACCGAAAAAAAAAAATCAATTCAGAATAGAATTATGATACAAAACTTGATGGCACATTAATTAAAATCTATATTTATTATGATTTGTTGACCTTGCATGCATATAATGCCAGCACAACAGAGCGTTGCGTCCCCAAATCCTTCATTTCTCACCATAGGATTGGCAAAAATATTTTTCATTGCATAATTGATAGATCCAATGGCCAGAACAATAATAAATTGAACAAATGCCACGCACAATAACAGTCGAGTATTAAAGGGTTGTAAAAAGATGTCCCGCATTGAACCGGACTCTGGTGGACGGATATAAATATTCCTCCTATGGATGAATTGAAAGTGTTCACGTTCAGAGAGACACATTGAATGAAGTTCATCAACAGATTTTTCATTTCCTTTTTTATGTCTAATCACGTGCAATAATGAACATAAGACTCACGTGTAACGTATCAAAGGATGAGAAAAGCACATATCACGACGACGCTCATCGTTGACAGTAATATAACCCAACCCAATGTCCACATTATTGTTGTACACGTCACCAAGAAGATTACTCCAAACTTTATTTGACATTGTACCAACTTTTTCGTGTGCCACCCATTCTAAACTGTATTAATAGTTATCATTTTTCATATATTATATGATGCTCATGCATGTCGATTCTCGGTTTTCTCCTGATTCATTCAGAAACAAAAGGATTATATTGATTTGTACACCTGATTAAGGTACATAAAAATGTCCACGATATTCTGGTAATATGTATTAATCATGATGTGATTTCATTGAATCATTTTTGCAATTCAAAACGATGGTGGTAAAATAGAAAGAAAAAGAAAAAAATTGTATTCATCGAACGCTCGTGACTTTCAGTGATCTTTTGATGACTCAGATTGACCCATTCCACTTCTGTCCAACTTCCCCAACACGTGAATTCTCTATCGCGTGCGTACAATTCACTTTTAATTCATTCATTTTCATACCTGGCATTGAGACTATCTGCGAGGAAATTGATAAAGTCATTGAGTGGCTGTGCCTCATTCGTTTGTTCCTCATAAGAAGATTTTTCTTCAGATTGATCTTCACTGGTACCGTTAATTATACCAACAACAATTGGCTGACGATCGAAACTTTTTCGTAATATTACTGCCACCTGAATTACAAATTAATCGTACTTTGAACTTTGGTATTTAGACTTCTATTTCTTTTTTCTTCTCTTTGACTTTTTATAGCATAGCTGTACGATACAAATACAACATCTTTCGAAATTCAACAGTGCATTTCAGGACAGGTCTTTACGTTTTTGGTGTCCCATCAATTCATTGATGGGATAACAGCATAAAATAGTAACAGAATTGTCACGTTGACAAATAAACTAAAAATAACAAATTTCGCAATCTTTTTTCTCACGTATTGAAAACATGGTTCCAAGCGGTTGGCTGTATGACTTCACCCGATATGAAACAATTTATCTCGAGGACAGAGAAACCGAAAATTTGATGTATAATCAGTTGATCCCAGCAAACCAACAAATTACTATGTCTCATTCGAATCCGGCATATACGTCGGCAGATAAATAGTATCTATTTATTTTTCGAACAATTCATGGTCGTAATAAGAAATACTGAGGCCGCTCATTGTTTGCCGAAAGTATTTCTTGAATTCACATAAATGATCTCAATGTATATTTAGACATACCGGAAGTTTTAATTTCATTATACCAGGACTCCATACACCAAGTGGATCAACAATCAAACTAGAATTGTCTATAATTCTAATTTTATATATGTGAACTAGAAAGAAGCAGACAGATCCATTTTGCATTGGTGAATATTCCAGATTCTGTGTAATATTTTCATCAACATTATCATCCACCATCGAGTTTTCTTTGTATACATATTCATCAATGTAATGGCGAACTGGTCGGCATGTTCTATGATTATAAAGGTTTATTGGATAGTTCATGTCTATGATCATTGATTTATTCTAATGATTATTTAGTGAATCACCTATTTCTGTAAAGATGAGTTTGTTCTCGTTGTACCGAAATATTACCAGATGCCGTTGCAACGACAACATCTGTGTTAATACCAATCGTTAAATTACGGAGAATTTTATCAATGGAAGCATCATTTGGTCTAGTAGTTATCAGTAACCAGGATATATAATAGTCGAATAATTTTTTATTCGATGCCTAACGTGAAGCATAAAAAAATAATGAAATTATTCAATGGATAATTCAATGCAATAACAGTCTGCTCGCACTCACCACTGTTAAAATGTTATCCGGCGAAGTGAAATTGACATGATCTAGCAAGACGACTGCACTAACTCGATGGGTCTGAATGTGAAGTGCTTCCGGCAATTTAGGTGCAATGGTCGATTGAAAGGACAAACTAACACCCTGTTCGATGAAGCAATGCAATAGAGGACGTGCATGATTTAGAACAGCATCTAAAATCGAATAAAATGGTATTATACAATGAATATTTCAAAATATTGATCATTCATGTTCAATGAAGCTATAATGAATTGTTAATTTACCTGTCCCCATAGATAAATCATCAAATAGGACCACCTGCTTCCATGAACGCCACTCAGAGTATTCAAGAATCAGTTGGAGTGTTAAGGGCGAAGGAGAGTTGTGTACAGAAATTTGATTGGAAATCAACACGATCATTACTGTTATTATTGTTCTTGACATCTTGGACATATCAGTGAAATAGAAATTAGTCAACTTAATCAGTGACCAACTGCAGTACGTAATGTAATGGATGTGGAACAAAGTGTTCTATTGACTCAGTCGAAAGTAAATGGTAAGAAAATAAAAGAGAGAATCGTTTCGATGCTTGCGTGCAGCACATTTGATAAATGTCAAAGAAATTGTAGAACGTCGACAGCTAACTTGGCGATGAAATCCCTTGACGTACAAGTCCCGCTGTTGATAGACGTCTAATCGATTAATTTATAAGATATCAATCTATCATTATAATAGTTTCATAAATAAACTCATTAGTTGCTCTTGAAATATTCATTTTCTCTTAGCGATATGACAATTGATAAGAGATTTATGATCGCCAATGTTGAACGATAAGTGTAATCATCAATAGTGAGCAATTTTTTTAGTACTGCTCTAGTAATGTTTCATTCATATATAAACATTGAATCGTAACAATGTTTGGTATTACAGTATACAAGCGATATACGACGAATTCGAATTTTTGCATAAATAAGTAGGAGCAACATCCGATAATTACAATGTCATTCATTATGAATATTCGTTGAATCGTAGAACAATTTTTTATTCGACATCACGTGTAATACGTATTCAAAATTAGAAAGGAACGACTTATCATCTGGTCATTGATAAAAGCAAAAATCTATTCGAAGATATCGAATTGTGTAACAAGTCTTTATTCATGGTGAAAATTAATCGGGAAATCGAAAGCAGTTTAGGGATTGTGACTAATATTTTGTGTTAATCCTCCTTCCATCATTTCTCCGTTTGTGATTACAAAGCTGAATTACCAATTTCAACAATAAACATACTGCCGACAACTGGTATTTTACAATAAGTATTTTAGTTTTGTCATCACGGAAGCCAAACATTAAAAGAAAATAACAGCGAATGTCGTGTTTTCTTCATTTTTAAATGGTATATTTTTTTCCGGCTTGATTTACTGGAGATTCAGGATATACATTACTTTGGTATGAATACGGAAATATTATGTATATCAACAAAATAACTTCATTGTGTAATATCTGTTATTCTTCTTGTTTCCAGATGTGATGAATCAGTAACAATTGCAGAGGATGTACACAAAAATGGACTGGGGAAATGGAAAGACAAATTGAAAAGTCTGATTTGAGCTTGTTAAATTAAATACGAAATGATTATTGTGGACTTACCAAAATGATAGAACAGGAATTGTGGCGCTATGAATTCTATTTGAACATTCATAGTTATCATAATTAAAACTGAAATCATGCCATAGATTATTTATTCAGCGTCTGGAAGGAATATAATAACAGTGAAAGTATATATTAACAACTTCCTCATCAAACAATGAAGAATGCATGTACGTCAATGTGGCGATCATATCCGCAAACCATCACAAAATAATGTATATCAACCAATCAATTCATCATATTACTCACATTGCAGTCACATGTATGCAAATGAACTAACAGAGACAATTATGCACAACTATGGTGATGGACAGACGATTAAATACGAATCATCTGACATTCGGAAATAATGTCCATTAAGCATGAACACACTTGTGGGAATTATTTTGGAACAATAAACTTAATGGGTAATTAGTGTTGGCATGAGAGCGTATGTTGCTCTATACTTTAATATATAATCGATATTACTTGGTATCATATGAATGATATTCGTATACATCAATTAGTTTGGCCTCATGGAGACTTATCATTCACATAAGTAGAGGATGTTCTAGGTCGACTTTCATATCTTAATGGATATCATTCGAGAGGATCGGGCAGAAGGAATTTAGGCAACAATTCGAACCGAATTTCCACTGCAAAACGTTGCAGATATATCAATCGTGAGAAATCACATCTATAATCAAAAATCTTTTGTAGTGAAATCGAGGCCAGTTGGATGTTACACCATACTACTACATGTTTATTATTTTTTTTTCCTGACATAACAAATAAAAAGTCTGACGACATTTCGGAAGGCAAATAACTGTTCACGGAATGATCATCGAATCATTACTATATAGAGCACGCTAATATCACAGTGTGTCTCTTAAAATACCTATCTACGTCTGTCGCGGAATTAATCTACTAGTGTTCAATTAAATGTCCGACAAAAAATTATTCTATTAGTCGGTTTTGAGACGATCGAAAATGTCATCAACAGATCACGGTTTATCATGTTGTAAAAACTTTGACGATAAAAATGAAATTGCATCAAGAAATTCGGCGAAATATGAAAAATGGTTCAAGTTTGAAACGCAACCAATTTGGATCAATATCATAAGCATAATTAGTTTTCATATAGCTTCTTTTTACTTTATAATAACATTTTCGTATTGGAATTACAAAGTTCTTTCACTATGGGGTGAGTATTCAAACAAGAGTCAGTCCAACTACAATAATGAATTCATTATTTGATTAACTTATCTGCTTTATATATATTCAAGGTATTGCAGTTTCCCAATTGTCTGGACTTGGTGTAACCGCCGGCGTTCATCGTCTATGGACTCATCGTGCATATAAGGCAAAATTACCACTACGAATTATTCTTGCGATTTTATATACGAGTGCTGGCATGGTAATTATACACTGACAATTATTGTTCATGCATGTGCAATTGCATTATTTTTTAAATATAGCTCCAGTCGAGAACTTAATTAATGTATCATTCTAGAACAGTATTCATGACTGGGTACGGGATCATAGAGTTCATCATAAATATACGGAAACGAATGCTGACCCGCATAATAGCAATCGTGGCTTTTGGTTTGCTCACGTTGGCTGGCTCTTCATGAAAAAGCACCCTGACGTTTATAGACGAGGTGTTAGCATTGACATGAATGATGTTCTGTCTGATCCAGTTGTTAGCTTTTTTGACAAGTAAGTACCATTTATGGTTACCCATTGTAATAGAGAAGTACCACCATAAAACCTGTAAATTGAAAATTCTCTCTGTTCTTTCAGGTATTTTTTGCTCTTGAAAATTCTGTTCTGCTTCGTTTTGCCAGTTGTCATACCGGTTTATTTACTCAGTCAGGATTTGAAGATGTCATTGATTTCGCAGATATTTATAAGATATCCTCTAGTGTTGAATGGTACATGGTCTGTCAATAGTTTCGCACACAAGTTTGGATACCGTCCTTATGATCAGTGAGTGTGAGATATATAGATTCATTCATTTTCTATTTATTCAATCGTATTCATATATCCATGGTTTTATACTGAACAGTACAATACAAGCAGCAGAAAATATTGGTGTTGCTCTGATGGCAATGGGCGAAGGTTGGCATAATTTCCATCATGTATTCCCATGGGACTACAGAGCTTCTGAATTCGGTGACATTATCACGAATCCTACAACATGTTTCATTAATTTCTTTGCTAAAATTGGTTGGGCCTATGACCTCAAACAGGCATCAAAAGAAATGATTCTCAAAAGAATCGAGAAAGAGAATAGCAAAATAAAAGAGGAGGTTGATTGTAAATGAAAATCAACATTATATCAAGTTGTGAACTAGACCACGTTCAAACAACTTGCTATAAATCGTATGAATCATTCGAAGAACACATTCATGTCATTTTCGACAAAACTGGAAATCGGATTCAAGAAATTGATCGGTTTGAAATTCACTTGACAGTAAAATAGTTTTGTGAACTAAGTAGTTTTGCAAATCAAAGAAGCAAACACGCTGATAACACGTCCAATGAACGTTCTTCGTACTAAAAAAACCTTGAAAGTATCGATCATTGCCAAGTTCATCCAAGTTCAACTTTCAAACGATAAAAATATATATTTTTTCATCATGTGATAGACAGCACGATAAAAATAAATCCTTACAGATAGCGCGAATTATATTCAAATTAAATATCCAAATAAGATATGTAAAATCGTCGATAGTTTATCTTCTAATGTTTACTCACCTACGACGTAAAAATTGCATCTTGACTCAATTTTATTCAACCTTTGATGATTAACGTCGAGGCGTGGGTTAGACATTATACATCGTTTGTTGTTTACAATGTAGATCAATCAGCATATAATACTTTATATTCGCGTCTCCTGTTTCTATGCACGTGTACATCAAAGTCCAATTCAGAACCGTGAGTCATCTCTAGCGTAATGATTGCCAGTCATTGTAATTTCAATATCATGAAAGAAAAAAATTGTATTGCTATGTAATCAATTCAAATAAATTATTAATTTACATTTTGAATATCTTAGCAATTAGTCAAATTTTTTTCTCATATTATCACCATTAATCGTGAAGAAATACATTAAAAGCATAACAAAATGTGAGATTCTTCATGAAACTGGATCTTATTTCGCACCTTGTACCTGCATGCACTTCCAATGTATGGCAGTGACGATAGATTGTTATTCCAAATCGATAAAAAATTATTAAATTGCCATCAGTTGTCTGTGATCACGTTCCGAACACGCAATGAACATCAATATTAAATAATAAGTTCTATCATCTCTCACGTTCCGAATTGACCGTCATATCTCTAAACATATTATACATGGATTGATACTACGCACTAAAATTTCCATCGCGTTATCATATTATTTTATTAATAAACAATATCCTATATTGTATATATTCGTACATTTGAATCAGAATGAAGATCCCTTTTTTTTCTCTTATACAGTTTTTGCACTTTTACCTCCATTCAAGATTCATTCTTTCTAAAATGACATAATTTATATTCTCTAGATAATCATTTTGAATTCATATACGTCAAACTTTTTCTCCGCATGTAATCTCGAATGGTATTGAAAGAAAAAAAACGAAAAAAAAAAAAATACGAAAAGTATTATACATCATTCATAACAGTTCAAAAGATAAATTCTAATAATGCGAAGCTTTCATTCGCTTCCACAGGCGGCGCACCATTCGACAATGTAAAGCAGCCTCTTGATGGTGCGAGATACCGACTTCTATTTAATCTGCCGCGTGTTGCCGGTCTTCCTAGATGCACTTGAGTGTTTGTATGACATAGTAGTTCATACAAAATTTGACAATTGACGTGAATTCTACAATAAAATAAAATTCTACGGTGTTTACCCAAACGTGACTGAATCTTAATCAAATGCTTAGTATTTATTAAATATTTACCTTATATTATTTTTAAATACATAACAGGCTGCATTTTGAAAGCCACGTGGATTGTAAATAATCTCGGGTAGTTCGATATTCACTCGGCCGGGTGGGCTTTCATTCTCAGCAGCGTCGTTGAACGAAATAGGTGAGTTATTTCAACCAGTATAAAAATTCTAAATGTGTATTGAATTATTATTATTTCTTTCATTCTTCTCGACCTTCATCATATTCTTCAACAATATTCCATTTTCTATATGCGCTTCAATCATTCCTCTATAAATGAACGTGTAGATTAGTTTGTATAATTCAACTTTTTTCATCATATAAAAAGTGTGATGCAATAATTTGATATACGAAAAGAAAATGAAGAATTTACCGCTATTTCTTCAATTTGATGCGACGAAATAAAGAATTGTTTCTTTATAAATATTCAAGCTTTGAGATTAAATTATTTTTTGTTCTTTTTCAGATGTTTTTTTCTTACACCGGTGTAATTATTAATCTGTCAAAGTAGAGAATGAATGGTTGATCCTCTTGACATTTTGTACTTCATAAATGTGAATGTTTATCTATTGTTGCATGTTCACATATGTGAATTTTAGAAATATCTTGAGATAAAAATATAAAATTATTTAGTGAGTGTATATTTTTACGTTTCGTGCAAGAGGATTGTGTCTTTTTTTCTCGGTTCATGTACCTGCTTCAAATCGTGTAGAGTATATAGACCCACGCATACATATTTATACAGATATAAAAAGCCACAAACTTTCATGATTGATCTACAAAAGCAGTGAGCAGTCTCTCGTGGCTTCGGCTTTATATTTTTTCCCTCAATTTTTTATTCTACATTTTCTCACCATCTTCTCTTTCTTATTCGAGTTCAATGACTTTCACATAGTCTGTGACCTCCAAATTTTATGCATTAATAAGATTTATAAATTAATTGTGACGATGCAAAAATGAATAATTATTTATATACTCGTCGCTGGGTAATAGACTCTTGACTACTTTCAATTAATATGTAATGGGGGATCGCAACTGCATAACTTCTGTAGGAAATGAATGATAAAAAAATGAAACAATGATGGAAAATACGTTTACATATTGCTATACACTGGCGAAAGTAGCGGCACAATTTATATAAAAGTTTCTAAGAATGTAGATATATATATATATATATATATATAAATATCATTTATGGAAAATGGTGTGGCAAATTGTGTGGACGAATTTTCCTCGTGATATCCGTCACGTAATCCGAAACTTTTTTTCCTCACATAGCGCCATAAAATTTAGCTACTCATTTTCCAACAAATTCCATGTAATATTTTACATCTAAATACACACAGAGACGTTTTTACTGACAGAAACATTCTTATTGGAGCATCGGTGTCATTGGACTGTTACTTCATATGAAAATACAATTATTCACGTGCATGACAAAGCACAATAGTTATCGTACTTTTTCTCATACAAGCTGTTTTCTATGCATTAAGAAAGAGAGAAAAAAACGATACATTAATACACAACGAAAATGTAAATCCATCCCTCTTGCATACAGATAGTAGTGAATGTCATTAAGAGGTCAGTGTAAACGTGCAACCTGAAACGTTCATTCTTCAATTTCCAACACCCCTCATTTTCCATTTTCATTCAACATCAGGGGTTTCTTCAATCTTCATCTCCTATTCAAGCTGCTCTTCCTTCATTTATCTTCTTTTCATACACACGATATTTCTATCGATTGTTCAACACGCCACGTTGATACAATTACAGCTCGTTTGCTTGAAACAATGAAACATGATCACAATATCATATACAATACATACACACATCATTATTTTCAAATATAAATGAAATAACAATGTATTACATAACAATAACGAGAAGGACATGTAGTTAAAAAACATAATATTCAAATTGGATGAATATTGGTAAAGAAAATAGTTCTGTTGATAACAAATAACATTGCATTATTTATCTATGTGGTAATATACGTGTACAGATACGAATTCCACGTGTTGCGATGTAACACCCGGTACAATCAGGAACTACGGAAAGGGTAATCGGAAAACGAAAAAAGTGAGAGCACATCAAAGTCAAAGAAGGAAAGACGATGTTGGGAACACGTTGCTTCATGATGAAGAAGCAGCTGTTCCAGCCAAGTCCGGGATTCGTTGGTTCCAGGTGGCGCGAGTTGACTACGCGTCTCTCATTGGTCGACCTGAACTCGCCTGAGCCCTGCACGCGTAGTCTCGTTCGTTTACATCATCCATATATATATATATATATATATATATATATATATATATATATAAAATATATATACATTTTGTATTTGGAGTTCAGTCGACTGATTGCGTCGCCACAAACCAGCGTTACGAGGCAAATTGTCAGTCCTTGCCTACCATTGTATATTCTACTCTATGAATTCATCATATTGCTCTAGCTGACGTCCAATATATATAAATACAAAATTTACTTCACTCACACCACGCGACAGAGAGTTCGTTAAACTACTCTCTCCCTCTCTAGCCATGCCATTGAATTATAGCCATTGAATTTAATGTATACATGAAATTCAAATTGAAATGGTCTATCGAACTTTAATTATGAATGTACATATTGAATTGAGTAATCGTGACGTGGAAGATAGTATAAAAAATATATTATTATTATTATTATTGTTGCTAGTTTATATATAGATGAGTAAAGAGTTCGAGAAATTCTTTTTCTGTGTGTAAAGTCAACACACAAATAACGATGCTATATTTTAAACCAGCAACGATGCCCTAATGCCACGTTGAATCACGTGAACATCGCGTGAACGATTCGGTCAAGATAACGACGCATAACGTGATCAAATACGCATGCATATGTATATTATACATATATATATGCGTATGGATATCATGTATTGGAGCTGATAGAGCGACTAACTCGGTAGGACATTACACAGGTTATCAATTTTTTTTTTCCGTCGGCATTTAATTTTTGGATGAAGAAACTTTTCGTTAATTGCTCTTCTTTCATTTTGTTTTATTATTATCATTCTTTTGATTTCGGAAAAGAATTGACAATTTTCTGACATGTCAGTAATTGTGAAATTCATTTGCTTGTGTGAAGTTTGGATTAGTGGGGAAAATATTGAAATGTATTGAAATTAAATGAGGGGAAAATGAGGAGAAGTGTGGAAAAAGAAAAGAATAAGAATGAAAAATTATTGAAGGGCAACTGGAAGTGCGATGTGCGCCTATGGGTAAAGGACGGTGAAGGGCGAAAAGGGGAAGTCCTATTGTGCGTCTGCGCTTCACAATTCCCCGTCAGGATTCGTTTGCCAGTCGATAGGTCGTCGTCTATGTGGGTTCGAGCACGTTCTAATCTCCTTTGTGAAATATCTATAACTATATATGAAAGATAGTGATAGTCGTGATTCATGAGCAACGATAATACATTTTGCTAAGTACATATCGGGATTATCAATTTGAATATTGAAATATATCAATATTCATTTTGGAAAACAAAAATTCATATTTGTTTCAATGATAAAGGTCAGTACAGCGTAGCAACTTTTGTTTACACATATTCAAATTGATTTGATAAGATTATATTCAAATCCGGTGTTATGAAAATTGTATAGAGTAAAAATGTGTGAAGATTTGATTGAATTGATGCGTGAGCGTCTTGATAAAGTTGTCACAATATCATTTTCTCCATGTTGTTGCCGGAATGACAATAAAAATTAACGTGAGATGATGAAATTCTTTTTTTTCATGACAAGATCCTAATAAGAGATCAAAGCTCATTATTGTAGCAACGTTGCACAACAACTCAGTACTTATAAACTTATTTGTTCAAGCGAAATGTTTGCATGCCAATGGTATTATCGTGAATGTATACATAATTGTATGATGTTTGAGTCATATCTCTCGTTGAAGACTTCATTGTTCATTTCTTTTCATTCTGAATATTTTATGCGATAGATATTAAAGCCAGAATTACGCCATTTCTTTCAAAACTTATCTTATCGAAATGTTTATATGTTAATTATTTTCTATTTTTTTCTTTTAAGTTTATCGTACAACAATAATCAATCCAATTTTACGCTAAATTGCCTGCAAAACTCATTTTTTATATCGGATAGTTTCATGATATAATGATTCATTCGTTCAAGTACTCTACGAGTCCAATCATTCGATAGTTATGTACGTAATACACTACAGACATACAAACTTCTGCATCACACAATTAGTTATCTCGAAAATGAATTTGTAATTGCTGGATTGTTATAGTTTTATCCAATATTGGTATCCCAATTTTTTCTAATAGACTCTGACAAATTTCTTTTCATTCAGAAGTAATATGATAATAATTAATTACAATGATGTGTCACATCAATTAATGTTTGTTGTTTTATTTGTTGATAGTAACCAAAGGAGATATTTATAACAGAAGGAAAGAGCAGCAATGGCACCAAACGTAACAACAGCACCGGCAGCGGTATTATGTGAAGAGGATTTGGCAGCAGCACGTAGACCAAAACCCAAATTTGTGACAGAAATCGTTTGGTTCAATGTCGCAGTCTTCATTCTCCTTCATATTGGAGCTCTTTATGGAGCCTATTTACTATTCACCACAGCCAAACTCCTGACCATAGCATACAGTAAGATTCCTAATTTAATTATAATATATTAGTTCGGATTTGCTCTTTTCAAATAAGTTGCTAACATTGATTAAGGCTGAAATAGATGAATGAAGCGCAGGCATGAATTATTTAGAGATATCGATTGAATTGTGAAGCCAATTCATATTGAATAGCTACCATGTGCGTGCGTGCGTTTATTTCTGCGATCACTGTTAACAAGTGATTTTATAAATTTAAGCACAGTAGTTCAATATTCAGAATTTTGTTATTTTCAAGCCAACGTACGACTTGTTGATCTTTTATATCTCCGTTGCATTATAGGCACAATGCCAATTATAAGTGCAATAAAAGAGTTTTAATTTTCCTTCAAACTTTTATAACTGTAACGCCAATAATATAAATATTGATTAATTTTCCACAATAGCATACCTCCTTTATGTGGCAAGTGGACTTGGAATCACTGCAGGCGCCCATAGACTATGGTCACATCGTGCGTACAAAGCTAATTTACCGCTTAAACTGATCCTGATGGTATTCAATACACTCGCATTCCAAGTAAGTATCAATTCAATTGTTTGAATGAACGATATTGCCAAATGTAAAGCAATTATATTTTTGTTTTCTTTGATTTTTATAGAATAGCATATACGAATGGTCACGGGACCACCGAGTTCATCATAAATTTTCTGAAACCGATGCTGATCCTCATAATACAAACCGTGGATTCTTCTTCTCACACGTTGGCTGGCTATTGTGCAAAAAACACCCTGATGTTAAGGAAAAAGGAAAGGGCATTGACATGGGCGATCTTTTAGACGATCCTGTCGTGGCTTTCCAAAAGAAATATTATATGATTCTGATGCCATTCGTTTGCTTCCTATTGCCAGCAATACCACCAGTTTATTTCTGGAACGAAACGTATTTAGTTTCATACTTGGTACCAGTGCTATTTCGTTATGTTTGGGTTCTTCACATGACGTGGTTAGTTAATTCAGCAGCTCATTTCTTCGGTGGACACCCCTATGACAAGTAAGTTCTAAATCTATATTTGATAATTACATTTTTTATCTCATTCACTTGCATTAAGTAAGTAAACCGTTCAACACTAACGCAATTCTGTTTCATTCATCAGGTACATGAACCCTGCAGAAAATAAATTAGTGGCTATTGGTGCTCTTGGTGAGGGATGGCACAATTATCATCATGTCTTCCCTTGGGATTACAAAGCGGCTGAACTTGGAAATTATAGATTCAATTTCACAACTGCATTCATTGATTTCTTCTCACGTATTGGTTGGGCATACGATTTAAAAACTGTATCCAATGACATGGTGAAGCATCGAGTTGAAAGAACGGGCGATGGAACACATAATGTGTGGGGTTGGGGCGATAAAGATCAATCATCTGAAAACAAAGAGGCTGCAGTAATTCTAAATCATGCTAAGTGCCAATAGAATCGTAATAAAAATGGGAATTGTCCTATCCTTGATCGGAAAAATATAATCCAATTTAGGCGATTCGATGAGAGAGATCATTGACAAGAGGAAACACAAATAAAAAGGTCGGAGACAATTCGACTCTTTTTATTGGCTATTGTTATAGTTCACAATCAATCACCATTCCCCGTATGATATTTATTTTGCTCCTCATTTATATATATATATATATACACACACATACACATATATATATATTCTCTCTTGTTTATGATCGCTGATATAACTTCCATTTTCTTGTTCATAATATTTATAAACAATGGAAATAACGATGATAAGCCAATGCTTTTAGATTAGAGAATGCTCTAATAATGTGGGGTTACGTTTAAATTGAGTATAATTAATATAAAGTTAGCTATTCACCATAAACGTCACTGTATACACGTAAAGATATCATCCGAGTTGCAAATATTTGTATTCATTTTCTGATGTCATCTTTATTTCATCAAAATAATTGCTCAACCATTCTCATTCTTTTTTTCGCTCTATATAATAAAATATTTTGCAAAGATATATATATCAAGTAACTGATTAATATTACTGATACGTAATACGACAGGATATTATTGATAAATGACAAGCGTTCTATTCAAATATATAGAATGTGTATTCATTTGCGAGAAAACGAGGCACAAACGGATTATAACTTCGTGCTGGTCGCGAATCACACGAAGAATCATCAGACTACTAAATGTTCTTTCTCCAATGAGATTTTACCAGTTCTGAATGATGTACACAAAAATACCTATATAATCTATTCGACTATACACACATATATTATATACACATTTTATGGAGCATCGAACGATTGAAATAAATTTCCAAGCCGAAAAATAATAATCCAATCGAGAAAAGAGACAAAAACGAATTCATATTTTTTCACATACAACATATATTTTGAATCTTCAATGATATTTCTCAGCATACTGAGACATCGGATTATCGAACTGCAGTATATATATCTTATGTCATAATTTAATTCAGTAATATTAGGAATAAGTGGAATTAATAATGCCAAACTTTATGAATATTTGTACATGATGACTTATAAAATTTTAGTGCGTATGGAACACCCGTCTTTGATTTTCAAAAAATCTGAAATGTATGAAGCTGTATTGAAGGAGTGATTTATCAGGAGAAAACCCATGAAACGTTAATTAATGATGATAATGCAGATTGGCTCGGGCTGAATCGTACTCAGCAACATTTCTTAGATTGTTGAATACTTCTGTGGGAGTTTTTTTCGATGAGGCAAGGGAAAATAGTGCGTCACGAATACTTTCAGTGGATGCTGTTTTTAAATTTCCAATTAAGCCCATTGATTCCAAAACTTTCATGATCGTTGTAGAAAATCCACTATCATATGATCCGAATTCTCCACTTTTCCAATCCCATGGTAATAAATAGTGATAGTTGAGCCAATATGATTTACTTATCAAAAATACCAAATTGTCGTCAGAAGGAAATCTAAAACACAAAACAAATTCATTCAAATGTCCAATGAAATAATGAGAGCTTAATAATTTATTCAAGTAAATTTAATTTACACCACTGTATATATTTTGATACTGTTTAACTTTCTATTGACAACAGATTCCCTGACTATCAATAATAACCGTACCATGACTTCGTGGTCGACGAACAAAAAGCTTAAATAACAATGAATAAGTATCTAAAATTGATTTTAACTTTTCATGTGGTTTGAGGCTCCAGATGTGCGTTGCGCTATTGATGAGCCACGATATATTCAACAATACTGCCAATCGTAAAAAGCCAATAACGAGCAATGAATTGACAATGGATTCTCCCCAGTATTCAGCGGGTGCATTGATTGGTAGCAAAATGCCAGCAATTATGAAAATAGGCGTATAAAATCTGTGAATGTAACAATTATGTTTGAGAACATTCCTGTATTGGAGATCAAGATATCCATATTCATTTCTTGATTAATTCAATTGACCCAGAAGTATATACACACTTTCTTTGAAACCAGACAAAGCCATCGGACTCGATATCCCGCATGTCAATGACTTTTGCTAATTTTTCATACTCGTTGGATTTTTTCGTGAGGTTGGAAAGAACATGACTGTACAAAAATCCTCTATTGTGATTATGTGGATCTTTATCAGTTCCGTGAAATTTGTGATGAATTCGATGAGCCAATACCCAATCATAAATTGAGCCCTGAGTTGAGATAGTGAAAAGTTAAAATTTTCAATTTCTCTTCATATTTATTTGATACGAATCAAAAAGAAACAGTATTGACTCACAACTCCAGCTAATGTATGTGCTAGCATCAAGATGAATTTTATGTACCATTTTGCTTCAAAGGTTCGATGTGCCCAGAGCCGATGGGCGCCAATGGTTAAACCAAGTGTGCCCAATACCATTATGAAGATAGCTGCAAGGAAGTATTGATGAATAAAAATTTGGGTATTGAATTTGAATTGTATTTACATACCATATATTGTAGTGTACCACATCGAAATTGCTATTAATTGATACAATCCATAGAAACCGAGAATGTAGAGATAAATACACCAGAGTACCCAAGGCCAGTTGATATCTATCTTTTCTCCACCAGTCTTCCCTTGCTCAGACATCATTTTCATCTCAATATTCCTCTATCCGATGCACTGTCGCAAAATTTGTGTGAAATAAATAATCACTGATAATTGAGAATTTTTATTAATTCATTGTAATTCACATAAACCACTTTTTCCTTGTCTTACCTGCTGAAGTGAACAATGTAAGTTAACGGACGGTCAATCGAAGACTGTGACGCCATGAGTATTTTTTTCTTGAAAGCGCTTTGTTTAACCCCTTGTGACCTCTTTAAGAATTTCATTAATTCTAAACTGGTCATGTTATCATTGTCATTTCCTCCACTGTGATCGAATGCAGACAGAGTGCGGGTCTATTTACGTCAATAATTATTCTATTGCAATTACACCAAGGGAAGATATCAAGTTAACCACTACATAAATTCAAGTCGCCCGTTATTATCTATTTTCTTCGGGCGGATTTTGATTTATAGAATGAAGATTGAAATGAAGGAACACTAACAAATAAATATATGGACAGAATCGTCATGCCGAAGTGTGTGGAAAACAATGCAAGTTGAATAATTCAAATATTTTTTATTCCGAATAAAATATATAATCAAACTTTCGGGGGCACATGAATGTGTATATAAATACTGCCATTATCAAATCTGACACGGATATTCTTTGTATAAAACTAAATATAGTTCAACGTGCAATAAAAATCATGTGAAAAAAAAACAGACATAATATAACAGTAGCACACGTATCACAAAATATAACACTGTTCATTTGGTTGCGAAAACGTCAATACCGATTCAACCTTATTCTCTGTTGAAATAAATTAATAATGTTATTATTCATATTAATCAACAATCCAAACGATATTCAAAAAATGAGTGAAATGATGAATACATCAACAACAATTCAAACACTATTGTTATAGTTCATAATACTTCCCAAGTAATATTTGTAACATCATAATCTCCACTTAATGTATATATGCTGCAAATAAATCGAATTGAAAATTCATGTATTAATGAACGAAGATATTCATATGTACGCAGTCTTTTAGCAGTTTCATACCACTACTGATTCCCGAATTTGATTATACAATAAAGCAAATTGAATTTTTCTTTCTCTTTATGAAAAGTGAATAACTTTCAATAAAATGACAAAAATACCAATCTTACTTTCCTCCTCATTATTTACTCTTCATTTCTACCATTTGATTGAGCTCCTGAAGATCCTCTTGTGGTATATCTTCATCTCCATATCCCCATACTTGTCTCACATGACTACCATCACCAGAACGATCTGCACGTCGTCGCACCATTTCTGGCGATACAAATTTACGATCGTATGCCCATCCGAGACGTGCAAAAGTGTCAATAAAGCATGTGGTGATATTGAATGAATAATCGCCAAGTTCGCCTGTCTTGTAGTCCCATGGAAAAACATGATGATAATTATGCCATCCCTCGCCGAGCGCAGCTATCGATACAGCGATATTCTCCACCGGTGAAATACTCCTGTGTAACAGAATATATTAGAGTCTCCTTGTATTGTTCATCATTTTTTAATTAATTAGATATTCATTTTTATATACTTGTCATAAGGCCGTTGACCCCACATATGTGCAACGCTATTAACAAAGAAAGCAATGTTCAGTGTGACGGAGAACCGAAAATTAAAGTTAACCCAGAATGATGTCCATAGGGATTCATTCCAAAAGAAATATGGAACTGTGACAGGAAGACCAATTGCGAGAAGTGCAAATAACGGAATGTAATACCTAAAAATAACAGACAAAAGTATCGTTAATCGACATTCATTTTCTGATATTTCAAAAAAGAAAGAAACAAATCAAATGATTTCAATATGTACTTCTTTTGCCACATGACAATAGGATCAGCTTCAAGATCGCTCATATCAACAGCAATTCGTTTCTTTACGACATTTGGATGTGGTTCAGTAAATAGCCAACCAATGTGGGCAAAAAAAAAACCACGTTTGGCATTATGCGGATCGGCATCCGTTTCACTGTACTTGTGGTGAACTCTGTGATCTAATGCCCACGTGTATGCATCTCTCTATAGCGCAAACGCAGTGAAAAGGATAAAAATCGTAACATGTGTGTGAAGATCAATAAAAAAGAACTTAATGTAATAATGGATCATTACGACGTAAATTGTTCCAGGGAAATATAAGCTGAAAATATATACACACCTGACCTGTTACTGTGAATAACAGAATAAGTATAACTCTCAAAGGCCATTTGGCTTTGTATGCTCTGTGTGACCAAAGTCTGTGTGCTCCTGCGGTAATACCAAAGCCAGTTGTATAAATTGTCAGGAAAGCTGAAAGAAATAAATTTCATAAAATGTATGATTCAATTTCAGTGTTATATAATAAAGCATGTACATATATTGTCGAATTCAGGATTTGGACTGGTTTGTTTCATATTTGACCTGATATTATCTTCAAGGTTAGTCTTTCTCAGCAATAATAATAAAGGGGCGACGTGTTTTCATGATTAAACGTAAGATAGGAGAGTATAAAAAGTCCGTCGAGCTATTAAATTAAAGCACGACAATTTGGAGACACAATTTACGCCTTCATTGGCGTGTCAGTCTTTATGTCTCTCTTCCTCACCATCTTTCGGTTCTCACTCATTCTCGCTGCTCTATTATTCTCATGTCATGACATTCTCTTCTTCAAACTCATTTCCATAGTAATTTCACTTTGGGGTCAGAGAATTATTCGTATACCCTCTATGATCCAGAATTACTATGAATATCATATAGACCATTACCCGTTTCGTAGCGACGTACACCGCCCGCAACCTATCGATTTATATTCTAGTCGATAATGTCTGCTCACCTGTTGATCTTGTCTAACTACATTTCCTATACCTGTATATTTACTCAAGACGAATATTTACACGAGTGATGGATAAACCCTGAAGGACGCTACACCATTATTATTCAATTTTTTTCCCCTCGTGATCATAAATAATATGAGTATATTGAATCGATCAGAAGTCTATGCCAGAAATGTATTACAAAAATATATTGCTTTTTTTTTATGATCGTGTATATTGCCGCATTGTGCGGTTGGGTTATAACACGAATGCATGTTTTTATCTATTGATGTCGTGTATCACAATAGGATAAGCGAGAAAATGAGTCATGAATATTTCTTATCAGCCTAATCAGAACACGTGCAGATGCTGGCAAAGAACAATAATTGCTCCGTAAAAAAATCCTATTTCACATGGGCACAATTGTTTATTAGATAATTGATGAAGCTCATGACATTGAAATATGTATCATCAACTTCACTTACCCCAGAGTGACGTAAGTAGACTGGCTTTGGTGAAAATCAAATATAATCCATATAGACATCCACCATGTACGAATATTTGTGCTCCTAAATCCAACCACTTGATCTTTGGTTTGAAGACTTCATTGTCATTCTCATCTGAGTCGCAATTATCATTCTTCATTACGGTTGCATCATCACAGGGTGTGTCAATGTTCGAAAAAACAAATGGCGATGTCTGTTTACTCGGTGACATAATGATGATGGTGATGATTATATTCGCTAACGCATTCAACAGTGTACTGCTATTGGTGTCGATCCTTTTCGTGGTTGTCAGTGATTTCCAAATTGAATAAGACTGGACAAGAGAAAAGAAAATAAAAGAAGTAATGAAATTGTGGAAAACATTGAAATAAATAACAAAAGAAGTAATATTACAGCGTTGTAGCATATATAATATTAGATTTCGCGGCTACAACTGCCGGTATTTACACATACAATAGTGCTCTGTGACAGAAGTGGAAGTAATTAGTATATTGTGTCGCGCTGGCGTAACGAAGGAAAGCAAAAGCGATTTCTAAAATAGAATGAAACAATAATATGAATGGCGTTCAATACTTTGTACAATATATATTCAATAGATATATTGAGAATGAATATACAATTGAGTGAAAGTATGTCAATTGCCAAGAACACCAATCAAAATTATTTGTCAATCAACAGTAGTAATTCTTCCCCCTCGTGTTGATGTTCAAGAGTGTTTTTCTTTCCAAACTCAAGGTTATTGAATATATCTAAAATTGTTGTGTCGTATTATTAGTAATGTCGAGTTAGAATAGATGAAGTTGATATGTGGTATACATAAAAAAAAAACTATGCATCATCAGCGTAGAACCCGTTTGTACAACATATAATTAATCAGACAAATGAATGAATATATACTTATGTATATTGTTTCCGTTCAGGTTTTAATTAATTCAAACCACTTCTTCATGATTGTATAAATGACATTGTAACGGTCTACTGAATAACAGAAAACTGTTACAACCCAAAAAATTCAATTTTAGATATCAACCAATGTATGGACTTGGCCCTAGGCAAAACGAATTATCATCAAAATATTTATCAATTTTTATAGATAAGTTACTCATAATTTATATCACCATCAAATATACACCAATGTGACTTCATCAACAAATGTGGTATGAATAGAGATATCACACGTATTCTTAGAAAATTCGTGTCCATATTGAAAACACTTATATCAAAATTAATCTATAATCTTCACAGAACACCACTTTCTCACATATTTACCGATAAGATACTCTAATTTGCATTCAAAAACTTATAAATGATAAACTGATAAATTTTCTCTAAACACATATGATGATAACAGAAATATTTCCAAGAACAAGTGTCAACACCTTTCTCTTATTCTCATTCTAAATGAATTTTCATACATGAAATACTAATATCCCTTACACTTATATTCTATTCACTCTCAACTATTAAATATCGATAAACCAAAAATAACAAAGGATATTGTATTATATATAAATACAATGACCTGATGTTAATCTCATGTATATTCAAGGACAAAATTACGCAGCAGTGGCAATGAACGTTTGGGAGCTGTTGAAAAATGTGTACACATACACACACACACAAATATTTTCTACACATAAATTTATGTGTAGTTTCTTCCTAAGAGCATTTATGATATAACACTATAAATAACGCAACATGCATATGCAAACGTGAATGTATGTAAATGAATAAAAAATAAATAAATGAATATAAATGTAGAGTGCGTAAATAAACGAATGTTCAAGTAGATTCTAATTATGATATGTAAAAATATTTAAAATGCATACATCACTATTTGAGAATTGAATAACAGCTTTTCCAAATACATCCACACAAATGCAAGGCACAACACAAGGCAGGAATGCGCACCGTAATATTACAAAAATGTTTATTAAATCAGTAACGATGTATAGAATAAATCTATGAAATTGATTCGTGCATATCACGATCGATTCCGCACGCTGTCACTGTTATAATGAATAGATACCACAACACATGGCGGCAGTAGCTATATTTAATCTTATCTTGGCCAACAGTTGAGAGCACATCACTAGAAGTTTGGTGTGTCGTATCACGAGTCACCGTATATATGAAGCGTAAGTGTAAGCGTGTTCTTAGCTTATGCGTTGGTTTGAAGAATCACATTTACCGGCACGGAACTAAAAGCCGAAGGGAAAATATCGTGCAGCCATACCAACGTTTATAATGTGTGGGTGCGTTGATATATATGTATAAGCGTTGAATGTGTACGTTGGGTGATTTTTTGATAAATGCGAGTTTCGTGGCATTTTTTAGCTATTCACTATAATGCACACATCAGATATGAAACTGGCGCGCCGTTTTTTTCCTATCCCTTTCTGCTTTTTTTTTTTATATATATATAATTTATTGTCTACTTTCAACTTAGTATATGTGTGACGCGCGCAGCTGCGCATTTGACAATCTATCGTAGAACATCACTCTCTCATTTGCTGTTTATTGTTAGAAGTTTTTTTTTCCTGATTATATTTGTGCGTTCACTCTTTGCCTGCCACTATTACTTTTTCTCTGTATGATATTATGTATTTGAACGCAATGTATGAACACCCATTGGTAAGTTTATAGGAGATTTCATGGGTATATGGGGTATATATGGATAATTCATTATGTACACTATGGGTTATAGTGTTGCCGATACCTATAGCTCAATGAATGGCGTGTTGTACATCTATATTGTGTATTACCAAGGACGAATTGGGTACACAGGAATGTTAGTTATGTGTGGCGAGCGATGAATCTTGCAGGAAAAAAAGGGAATATAAGAATGAGGTAATGAGATGTTGATATCGTGTGACGCCGAAGTTTGTGGACTCGAAGAAGTAGAGAATTTTGTATTTTGCTAGTTTAAATTTTGTGGGATTATTTATTGATAATATTTTGTTTATTGGCAGGTTACTTCTCGGTTTTGGCGTTTATTATTTCATGAATCTAGTGGAGTTTTATGATAAGAACTGTTGGATGTTCTGAAAGAGCTACTCGATTACATGTAGGAAATTGTATGGACGTCTGAATTGAAATTGGAAAAATGAATTGTGTTCTTCTTTTATGTTTCAATCGTTTTGACGTCATTATCAGAACTGTAGCGGATTTGTGACGGAAATGTTATAATGGCAGAGTTTTTAATTTCTTAACGATTTTTGTTATCGGAGTAGTTTCCTTGTGGTGATTATGCGATCTTTGGAAAACACTCATGAAACAGTGCCATGTGTACACTTGGGATATCTGAAATTATCAGGATGATTTAGGCAATAAGAATTTTATAAATTGATTCTTTATTGATGTTTTCGAGGCGATATTTGATCTAGCATTAAACATGATAACAGTTCGAAATGAAAATAATTGAAGACAATGATTATTCTCTACATTAATCTATAAACGATGGAATACTGATTAGGTTTGGGGTTCGCCCATTAGAATTTTCTAGATAGTTACCGACTATACGTATATATTTAGCTAAATGAATTTTCCCATGTGGTTATTTAGACGGAAGAATTTAATTCATATGGAATTCGGCCCAGTCTTTGCGTCCATCCATTCTGCCACATGTTGAATTAGTTTCAAATTTCTACGGAATGTGCGATGGGACATAAATTATTTATATCATACAATTTCTGTGAATTAAAAATAAACTTGGAATCCGACATTTCAATATTATGAAAACACGAAAAATATACGATAGATGCAAACGACTAGGCTATAAAGAATAAATATAAAGAGAAGAATGTGTGCCTCAGGCTTTATATAAAACCAATATGTAAGTGTTTAGAATTTGATCTGATTGTGAATATCAATTCATCAGTTTTTATTCAGTTAGTTCTGTAAGATTATCTACAAAACGAAATGCTGATCTGTGACATAAGTGATGGAAATAATTCTCCCAGCACAACCAGTTTATGATAACTATTCTTAAGTTCGATTGAGGATAAAATATCTCTAGGAGAGTGATAAGTAATGCATCATGATTGTTCCATGTTTTCAGACTGAATTAGAAGACAGGATATAAAAAAGGTCATGCCGGGAGGATTCCAAGTGTTATGACTAGTAATTCATGTATTTATATCCATATCTGATTTCATATACATGTCATCCACCACATAATAATGTATAACACGATTTGAAATTTTCTGTTGTAATATTTCTGTGAAAATCGATTTCCAATTGTGCCGGTTGGCGCATTCGTATGAAACTTGAAACATAATATCGATAAGAATTACGTAAGCAACCATATTCTATGTAGGACATTAAACATTCAATTCATCATTCGTATTGATAGAATGACGTACAATTGTGTTTGAGAAAACGAGGTTGATTTAATTTGTTGCATGAAGAAAAATTAGTAATACTATGAAGTCATCATTGTCTACTACATGCACACAATTAGGGCTATGATTTTATTTTAATTCAAGACATTATTTCATCCTGCAATTATTATGTAAAAATTGTTTTACGAGAAATGTACAAAAGCCATATTTCACCCAGTCCTACAGCTGATAATGTAGGAATGATAATTCTACGTTTCAATTTGCTTTATCTGCAAACGATATTATACTTGATGGAAACAATGGCGCCACGACCAAACAATTCTTAGTGATAAAATATTAAATGAATTTAATAGATACTGCTCATTATAAATTAATGAACTAATGATTGATCAATTAAATGAATATTAGAAAAAAAATATAAGAAGCGCATTCAATTGTATATAAGCCTGAAGTTCATGGCAAAATGTAAGAATTGATGGAGGGAAAAAATTGAATTTCTGAATTGTTCTTTTGGAATTCATTCCATTAAAATATCATTAGAATATCATGGTCATCATTTATGATCTCCAGTCATTATTTCTTGACTGTTGGACAAGACCTTGAAATTATATGGGGATTTTAGAATGTCTATTATGATTATACCACATAGATACAATCAACTCATCAAAATAACGAATGTGTATTTATATACTGCTTATAAATCCAGCTCATTATCGCCATCTTACATATATTGCCTGAGGCATTTATTTTACCATTCTCCTGGTTGAGATACAACACGTAAATTGCGAGAAATAAAATTTGTCATACACTAAAGTCAATATGTATATATAAATACAGACTCTCTAGGGTGATGATGTCTAAGTTTGCTTATTGTCAATGTTTGATGTTCAATGAAAGAATATGCAGTATCGAAAGTATCAACATATTGCACATGAAAAAATATTTTCGAAAATAATGTGAATTCTCGAGGATACATTTCATGCACAAATTCTACAACTAATTCCCTTCACAACTTTGAACTTTATTTATTAAAAGTTGTCCAATCAGCATCCGTTACAGATATTGGAAAATTGATTTTATTAGAAAAGAATAATTAGCATCTTATTTCCATCGAACAGCTGTGTCTAATTTTGCAAGTCTCAGCTCTGTACTATTATGAAATGCTTCGAAACGACTTTGAAGTCAGCACGTTTGTGAATTGGTGATACCAAGGCTAATTAAGACATTAGTCATCGTACAATGCCGACAAAATCTCATTTGAATTCTAATTTGCACAAAATAAGGTTTTGGCGCGAGTGCCGAATAAGAGGAAGGTTATACCGATCGAGGGGAGGATTTTAGGTGCTGAAAAGAAACAAAATAAATAAGACAAGAAATAATTTCAGATATTTAACCATCCAATTTTTGTGATTATAAATACTAAAAAATAATATTTATAAATTGTTTTATCCTCTGACAATTTACAGTTTGTTGTTATGACACTGAAGTTTCTACTCTTCATCACTAACATCTCTAAATCGCTACTTTATCAACAGTATATCAGTTTCACCCTCTATGAGCTTTGATAGTCCACCCTTAATGCAGTAGTAGCGCTGTCTAACCAAAGCCGACTAGGTCAGCGATTCGGAAGTGCGACAAAATTGACAACAATAATCATCGTATAGACATATCAATAATAATTAAACAATCCATCGATCTTTTATAAATCAAGCGGTCACATAGCAGACAAAAACATAGGCGTGTTTGGATTAAATTCCGGATTTCGTTGATGACCCAATCTT